>OX596288.1:15271155-15661155 GCA_951394225.1 Harpalus rufipes | reverse complement strand
ATTGATACGTTACCAGAAGTTGACTGGTGTTGCTAGAAGTTAGTATACTGATTTTAAAGTAAATCCATTCATTCTAAATACCCAGTCAGTAAAATTTTGTTATAATTCACCAGAGTAAAGTACCTCTCTGAAGGAGAGCACAAGATTGATACGTTACCAGAAGATGACTGGTGTTGCTCGAAGTTAGTATACTGATTCTAAAGTAAATCCATTCATTATAAATACCCAGTCAGCAAAATTTTGTTATAATTCACCAGAGTAAAGTACCTCTCTGAAGGAGAGCACAAGATTGATACGTTACCAGATGTTGACTGGTGTTTCTCGAAGTTAGTATACTGATTTTAAAGTAAATCCATTCATTCTAAATACCCAGTCAGCAAAATTTTGTTATAATTTACTAGAGTAAAGTACCTCTCTGAAGGAGACCATTAGATTCATACGTCACCAGAAGATGACTGGTGTTGCTCGAAGTTAGTATACTGATTTTAAAGTAAATCCATTCATTCTAAATACCCAGTCAGTAAAATTTTGTTATAATTCACCAGAGTAAAGTACCTCTCTGAAGGAGAGCACAAGATTGATACGTTACTAGAAGATGACTGGTGTTGTTCGAAGTTAGTATACTGATTTTAAAGTAAATCCATTCATTCAAACTACCCAGTCAGCAAAATTTTGTTATAATTCACTAGAGTAAAGTACCTCTCTGAAGGAGAGCACAAGATTGTTACGTGAGCAAAAGATGTCTGGTGTTGCTCGAAGTTAATATACTGATTTTAAAGTAAATCCATTGATTATAAATACCCAGTCAGCAAAATTTTGTTATAATTCACCAGAGTAAAGTACCTCTCTGAAGGAGATCACAAGATTGATACGTTACCAGAAAATGATTGGTGTTACTCGAAGTTAGTATACTGATTTTAAAGTAAATCCATTCATTCTAACTACCCAGTCAGCAAAATTTTGTTATAATTCACCAGAGTAAAGTACCTCTCTGAAGGAGAGCACAAGATTGATACGTTACCAGAAAATGATTGGTGTTACTCGAAGTTAGTATACTGATTTTAAAGTAAATCCATTCATTCTAACTACCCAGTCAGCAAAATTTTGTTATAATTCACCAGAGTAAAGTACCTCTCTGAAGGAGAGCACAAGATTGATACGTTACCAGAAGATGACTGGTGTTGCTCGAAGTTAGTATACTGATTTTAAAGTAAATCCATTCGTTCTAAATACCCAGTCAGTAAAATTTTGTTATGATTCACTAGAGTAAAGTACCTCTCTGAAGGAGAGCACAAGATTGATACGTTACCAGAAGATGACTGGTGTTGCTCGAAGTTAGTATACTTATTTTAAAGTAAATCCATTCATTCTAACTACCCAGTCAGCAAAATTTTGTTATAATTCACTAGAGTAAAGTACCTCTCTCAAGGAGAGCACAAGATTGATACGTTACCAGAAGATGACTGGTGTTGCTCGAAGTTAGTATACTGATTTTAAAGTAAATCCATTCGTTCTAAATACCCAGTCAGTAAAATTTTGTTATGATTCACTAGAGTAAAGTACCTCTCTGAAGGAGAGCACAAGATTGATACGTTACCAGAAGATGACTGGTGTTGCTCGAAGTTAGTATACTGATTTTAAAGTAAATCCATTCATTCTAACTACCCAGTCAGCAAAATTTTGTTATAATTCACTAGAGTAAAGTACCTCTCTGAAGGAGAGCACAAGATTGATACGTTACCAGAAGATGACTGGTGTTGCTCGAAGTTAGTATACTGATTTTAAAGTAAATCAATTCATTATAAATACCCAAACAGCAAAATTTTGTTATAATTCACCAGAGTAAAGTACCTCTCTGAAGGAGAGCACAAGATTGATACGTTACCAGAAGATGACTGGTGTTGCTCGAAGTTAGTATACTGATTTTAAAGAAAATCCATTCATTATAAATACCCAGTCAGCAAAATTTTGTTATAATTCACCAGAGTAAAGTACCTCTCTGAAGGAGAGCACAAGATTGATACGTTACCAGAAGATGACTGGTGTTGCTAGAAGTTAGTATACTGATTTTAAAGGAAATCCATTCATTCTAACTACCCAGTCAGCAAAATTTTGTTATAATTCACTCGAGTAAAGTACCTCTCTGAAGGAGAGCACAAAATTGATACGTTACCAGAAGTTGACTGGTGTTGCTAGAAGTTAGTATACTGATTTTAAAGTAAATCCATTCATTCTAAATACCCAGTCAGTAAAATTTTGTTATAATTCACCAGAGTAAAGTACCTCTCTGAAGGAGAGCACAAGATTGATACGTTACCAGAAGATGACTGGTGTTGCTCGAAGTTAGTATACTGATTCTAAAGTAAATCCATTCATTCTATCTACCCAGTCAGCAAAATTTTGTTATAATTCACCAGAGTAAAGTACCTCTCTGAAGGAGAGCACAAGATTGATACGTTACCAGAAGATGACTGGTGTTGCTAGAAGTTAGTATACTGATTTTAAAGGAAATCCATTCATTCTAACTACCCAGTCAGCAAAATTTTGTTATAATTCACTCGAGTAAAGTACCTCTCTGAAGGAGAGCACAAGATTGATACGTTACCAGAAGTTGACTGGTGTTGCTAGAAGTTAGTATACTGATTTTAAAGTAAATCCATTCATTCTAAATACCCAGTCAGTAAAATTTTGTTATAATTCACCAGAGTAAAGTACCTCTCTGAAGGAGAGCACAAGATTGATACGTTACCAGAAGATGACTGGTGTTGCTCGAAGTTAGTATACTGATTCTAAAGTAAATCCATTCATTATAAATACCCAGTCAGCAAAATTTTGTTATAATTCACCAGAGTAAAGTACCTCTCTGAAGGAGAGCACAAGATTGATACGTTACCAGAAGTTGACTGGTGTTTCTCGAAGTTAGTATACTGATTTTAAAGTAAATCCATTCATTCTAAATATCCAGTCAGTAAAATTTTGTTATAATTCACCAGAGTAAAGTACCTTTCTGAAGGAGAGCACAAGATTGATACGTTACCAGAAGATGAATGGTGTTGTTCGAAGTTAATATACTGATTTTAAAGAAAATCCATTCATTATAAATACCCAGTCAGCAAAATTTTGTTATAATTTACTAGAGTAAAGTACCTCTCTGAAGGAGACCATTAGATTCATACGTCACCAGAAGATGACTGGTGTTGCTCGAAGTTAGTATACTGATTTTAAAGTAAATCCATTCATTCTAAATACCCAGTCAGTAAAATTTTGTTATAATTCACCAGAGTAAAGTACCTCTCTGAAGGAGAGCACAAGATTGATACGTTACTAGAAGATGACTGGTGTTGTTCGAAGTTAGTATACTGATTTTAAAGTAAATCCATTCATTCAAACTACCCAGTCAGCAAAATTTTGTTATAATTCACTAGAGTAAAGTACCTCTCTGAAGGAGAGCACAAGATTGTTACGTGAGCAAAAGATGTCTGGTGTTGCTCGAAGTTAATATACTGATTTTAAAGTAAATCCATTGATTATAAATACCCAGTCAGCAAAATTTTGTTATAATTCACCAGAGTAAAGTACCTCTCTGAAGGAGAGCACAAGATTGATACGTTACCAGAAAATGATTGGTGTTACTCGAAGTTAGTATACTGATTTTAAAGTAAATCCATTCATTCTAACTACCCAGTCAGCAAAATTTTGTTATAATTCACCAGAGTAAAGTACCTCTCTGAAGGAGAGCACAAGATTGATACGTTACCAGAAGATGACTGGTGTTGCTAGAAGTTAGTATACTGATTTTAAAGGAAATCCATTCATTCTAACTACCCAGTCAGCAAAATTTTGTTATAATTCACTAGAGTAAAGTACCTCTCTGAAGGAGAGCACAAGATTGATACGTTACCAGAAGTTGACTGGTGTTGCTAGAAGTTAGTATACTGATTTTAAAGTAAATCCATTCATTCTAAATACCCAGTCAGTAAAATTTTGTTATAATTCACCAGAGTAAAGTACCTCTCTGAAGGAGAGCACAAGATTGATACGTTACCAGAAGATGACTGGTGTTGCTCGAAGTTAGTATACTGATTCTAACGTAAATCCATTCATTATAAATACCCAGTCAGCAAAATTTTGTTATAATTCACCAGAGTAAAGTACCTCTCTGAAGGAGAGCACAAGATTGATACGTTACGAGAAGATGACTGGTGTTGCTAGAAGTTAGTATACTGATTTTAAAGGAAATCCATTCATTCTAACTACCCAGTCAGCAAAATTTTGTTATAATTCACTAGAGTAAAGTACCTCTCTGAAGGAGAGCACAAGATTGATACGTTAGCAGAAGTTGACTGGTGTTTCTCGAAGTTAGTATACTGATTTTAAAGTAAATCCATTCATTCTAAATACCCAGTCAGTAAAATTTTGTTATAATACACCAGAGTAAAGTACCTCTCTGAAGGAGAGCACAAGATTGATACGTTACCAGAAGATGACTGGTGTTGCTCGAAGTTAGTATACTGATTTTAAAGAAAATCCATTCATTATAAATACCCAGTCAGTAAAATTTTGTTATGATTCACTAGAGTAAAGTACCTCTCTGAAGGAGAGCACAAGATTGATACGTTACCAGAAGATGACTGGTGTTCCTCGAAGTTAGTATACTGATTTTAAAGTAAATCCATTCATTCTAACTACCCAGTCAGCAAAATTTTGTTATAATTCACTAGAGTAAAGTACCTCTCTCAAGGAGAGCACAAGATTGATACGTTACCAGAAGATGACTGGTGTGGCTCGAAGTTAGTATACTGATTTTAAAGTAAATCCATTCGTTCTAAATACCCAGTCAGTAAAATTTTGTTATGATTCACTAGAGTAAAGTACCTCTCTGAAGGAGAGCACAAGATTGATACGTTACCAGAAGATGACTGGTGTTGCTCGAAGTTAGTATACTGATTTTAAAGTAAATCCATTCATTCTAACTACCCAGTCAGCAAAATTTTGTTATAATTCACTAGAGTAAAGTACCTCTCTCAAGGAGAGCACAAGATTGATACGTTACCAGAAGATGACTGGTGTTGCTCGAAGTTAGTATACTGATTCTAAAATAAATCCATTCATTATAAATACCCAGTCAGCAAAATTTTGTTATAATTCACCAGAGTAAAGTATCTCTCTGAAGGAGAGCACAAGATTGATACGTTACCAGAAGTTGACTGGTGTTTCTCGAAGTTAGTATACTGATTTTAAAGTAAATCCATTCATTCTAAATATCCAGTCAGTAAAATTTTGTTATAATTCACCAGAGTAAAGTACCTTTCTGAAGGAGAGCACAAGATTGATACGTTACCAGAAGATGAATGGTGTTGTTCGAAGTTAATATACTGATTTTAAAGAAAATCCATTCATTATAAATACCCAGTCAGCAAAATTTTGTTATAATTTACTAGAGTAAAGTACCTCTCTGAAGGAGACCATTAGATTCATACGTCACCAGAAGATGACTGGTGTTGCTCGAAGTTAGTATACTGATTTTAAAGTAAATCCATTCATTCTAAATACCCAGTCAGTAAAATTTTGTTATAATTCACCAGAGTAAAGTACCTCTCTGAAGGAGAGCACAAGATTGATACGTTACTAGAAGATGACTGGTGTTGCTCGAAGTTAGTATACTGATTTTAAAGTAAATCCATTCATTCAAACTACCCAGTCAGCAAAATTTTGTTATAATTCACTAGAGTAAAGTACCTCTCTGAAGGAGAGCACAAGATTGTTATGTGAGCAAAAGATGTCTGGTGTTGCTCGAAGTTAATATACTGATTTTAAAGTAAATCCATTCATTATAAATACCCAGTCAGCAAAATTTTGTTATAATTCACCAGAGTAAAGTACCTCTCTGAAGGAGAGCACAAGATTGATACGTTACCAGAAGATGATTGGTGTTACTCGAAGTTAGTATACTGATTTTAAAGTAAATCCATTCATTCTAACTACCCAGTCAGCAAAATTTTGTTATAATTCACCAGAGTAAAGTACCTCTCTGAAGGAGAGCACAAGATTGATAAGTTACCAGAAGATGACTGGTGTTGCTCGAAGTTAGTATACTGATTTTAAAGTAAATCCATTCATTATAAATACCCAGTCAGCAAAATTTTGTTATAATTCACCAGAGTAAAGTACCTCTCTGAAGGAGAGCACAAGATTGATACGTTACCAGAAGATGACTGGTGTTGCTAGAAGTTAGTATACTGATTTTAAAGGAAATCCATTCATTCTAACTACCCAGTCAGCAAAATTTTGTTATAATTCACTAGAGTAAAGTACCTCTCTGAAGGAGAGCACAAGATTGATACGTTACCAGAAGTTGACTGGTGTTGCTAGAAGTTAGTATACTGATTTTAAAGTAAATCCATTCATTCTAAATACCCAGTCAGTAAAATTTTGTTATAATTCACCAGAGTAAAGTACCTCTCTGAAGGAGTGCACAAGATTGATACGTTACCAGAAGATGACTGGTGTTGCTCGAAGTTAGTATACTGATTCTAAAGTAAATCCATTCATTATAAATACCCAGTCAGCAAAATTTTGTTATAATTCACCAGAGTAAAGTACCTCTCTGAAGGAGAGCACAAGATTGATACGTTACCAGAAGTTGACTGGTGTTTCTCGAAGTTAGTATACTGATTTTAAAGTAAATCCATTCATTCTAAATATCCAGTCAGTAAAATTTTGTTATAATTCACCAGAGTAAAGTACCTTTCTGAAGGAGAGCACAAGATTGATACGTTACCAGAAGATGAATGGTGTTGTTCGAAGTTAATATACTGATTTTAAAGAAAATCCATTCATTATAAATACCCAGTCAGCAAAATTTTGTTATAATTTACTAGAGTAAAGTACCTCTCTGAAGGAGACCATTAGATTCATACGTCACCAGAAGATGACTGGTGTTGCTCGAAGTTAGTATACTGATTTTAAAGTAAATCCATTCATTCTAAATACCCAGTCAGTAAAATTTTGTTATAAATCACCAGAGTAAAGTACCTCTCTGAAGGAGAGCACAAGATTGATACGTTACTAGAAGATGACTGGTGTTGTTCGAAGTTAGTATACTGATTTTAAAGTAAATCCATTCATTCAAACTACCCAGTCAGCAAAATTTTGTCATAATTCACTAGAGTAAAGTACCTCTCTGAAGGAGAACACAAGATTGATACGTTACCAGAAGATGACTGGTGTTGCTCGAAGTTAGTATACTGATTTTAAAGTAAATCCATTCATTATAAATACCCAGACAGCAAAATTTTGTTATAATTCACCAGAGTAAAGTACCTCTCTGAAGGAGAGCACAAGATTTATACGTTACCAGAAGATGACTGGTGTTGCTCGAAGTTAGTATACTGATTTTAAAGAAAATCCATTCATTATAAATACCCAGTCAGCAAAATTTTGTTATAATTCACCAGAGTAAAGTACCTCTCTGAAGGAGAGCACAAGATTGATACGTTACCAGAAGATGACTGGTGTTGCTAGAAGTTAGTATACTGATTTTAAAGGAAATCCATTCATTCTAACTACCCAGTCAGCAAAATTTTGTTATAATTCACTAGAGTAAAGTACCTCTCTGAAGGAGAGCACAAGATTGATACGTTACCAGAAGATGACTGGTGTCGCTAGAAGTTAGTATACTGATTTTAAAGTAAATCCATTCATTCTAAATACCCAGTCAGTAAAATTTTGTTATAATTCACAAGAGTAAAGTACCTCTCTGAAGGAGAGCACAAGATTGATACGTTACCAGAAGATGACTGGTGTTGCTCGAAGTTAGTATACTGATTCTAAAGTAAATCCATTCATTATAAATACCCAGTCAGCAAAATTTTGTTATAATTCACCAGAGTAAAGTACCTCTCTGAAGGAGAGCACAAGATTGATACGTTACTAGAAGATGACTGGTGTTGTTCGAAGTTATTATACTGATTTTAAAGTAAATCCATTCATTCAAACTACCCAGTCAGCAAAATTTTGTTATAATTCACTAGAGTAAAGTACCTCTCTGAAGGAGAGCACAAGATTGTTACGTGAGCAAAAGATGTCTGGTGTTGCTCGAAGTTAATATACTGATTTTAAATTAAATCCATTCATTATAAATACCCAGTCAGCAAAATTTTGTTATAATTCACCAGAGTAAAGTACCTCTCTGAAGGAGAGCACAAGATTGATACGTTACCAGAAGATGATTGGTGTTACTCGAAGTTAGTATACTGATTTTATAGTAAATCCATTCATTCTAACTACCCAGTCAGCAAAATTTTGTTATAATTCACCAGAGTAAAGTACCTCTCTGAAGGAGAGCACAAGATTGATAAGTTACCAGAAGATGACTGGTGTTGCTCGAAGTTAGTATACTGATTTTAAAGTAAATCCATTCATTATAAATACCCAGTCAGCAAAATTTTGTTATAATTCACCAGAGTAAAGTACCTCTCTGAAGGAGAGCACAAGATTGATACGTTACCAGAAGATGACTGGTGTTGCTAGAAGTTAGTATACTGATTTTAAAGGAAATCCATTCATTCTAACTACCCAGTCAGCAAAATTTTGTTATAATTCACTAGAGTAAAGTACCTCTCTGAAGGAGAGCACAAGATTGATACGTTACCAGAAGTTGACTGGTGTTGCTAGAAGTTAGTATACTGATTTTAAAGTAAATCCATTCATTCTAAATACCCAGTCAGTAAAATTTTGTTATAATTCACCAGAGTAAAGTACCTCTCTGAAGGAGAGCACAAGATTGATACGTTACCAGAAGATGACTGGTGTTGCTCGAAGTTAGTATACTGATTCTAAAGTAAATCCATTCATTATAAATACCCAGTCAGCAAAATTTTGTTATAATTCACCAGAGTAAAGTACCTCTCTGAAGGAGAGCACAAGATTGATACGTTACCAGAAGTTGACTGGTGTTTCTCGAAGTTAGTATACTGATTTTAAAGTAAATCCATTCATTCTAAATATCCAGTCAGTAAAATTTTGTTATAATTCACCCGAGTAAAGTACCTTTCTGAAGGAGAGCACAAGATTGATACGTTACCAGAAGATGAATGGTGTTGTTCGAAGTTAATATACTGATTTTAAAGAAAATCCATTCATTATAAATACCCAGTCAGCAAAATTTTGTTATAATTTACTAGAGTAAAGTACCTCTCTGAAGGAGACCATTAGATTCATACGTCACCAGAAGTTGACTGGTGTTGCTAGAAGTTAGTATACTGATTTTAAAGTAAATCCATTCATTCTAAATACCCAGTCAGTAAAATTTTGTTATAAATCACCAGAGTAAAGTACCTCTCTGAAGGAGAGCACAAGATTGATACGTTACTAGAAGATGACTGGTGTTGTTCGAAGTTAGTATACTGATTTTAAAGTAAATCCATTCATTCAAACTACTCAGTCAGCAAAATTTTGTCATAATTCACTACAGTAAAGTACCTCTCTGAAGGAGAGCACAAGATTGATACGTTACCAGAAGATGACTGGTGTTGCTCGAAGTTAGTATACTGATTTTAAAGTAAATCCATTCATTATAAATACCCAGACAGCAAAATTTTGTTATAATTCACCAGAGTAAAGTACCTCTCTGAAGGAGAGCACAAGATTGATACGTTACCAGAAGATGACTGGTGTTGCTCGAAGTTAGTATACTGATTTTAAAGAAAATTCATTCATTATAAATACCCAGTCAGCAAAATTTTGTTATAATTCACCAGAGTAAAGTACCTCTCTGAAGGAGAGCACAAGATTGATACGTTACCAGAAGATGACTGGTGTTGCTCGAAGTTAGTATACTGATTTTAAAGAAAATCCATTCATTATAAATACCCAGTCAGCAAAATTTTGTTATAATTCACCAGAGTAAAGTACCTCTCTGAAGGAGAGCACAAGATTGATACGTTACCAGAAGATGACTGGTGTTGCTAGAAGTTAGTATACTGATTTTAAAGTAAATCCATTCATTCTACATACTCAGTAAAATTTTGTTATAATTCACCAGAGTAAAGTATCTCTCTGAAGGAGAGCACAAGATTGATACGTTACCAGAAGATGACTGGTGTTGCTCGAAGTTAGTATACTGATTTTAAAGTAAATCCATTCATTCTAACTACCCAGTCAGCAAAATTTTGTTATAATTCACTAGAGTAAAGTACCTCTCTGAAGGAGAGCACAAGATTGATACGTTACCAGAAGATGACTGGTGTTGCTCGAAGTTAGTATACTGATTTTAAAGTAAATCCATTCATTCTAACTACCCAGTCAGCAAAATTTTGTTATAATTCACTAGAGTAAAGTACCTCTCTGAAGGAGAGCACAAGATTGATACGTTACCAGAAGATGACTGGTGTTGCTAGAAGTTAGTATACTGATTTTAAAGTAAATCCATTCGTTCTAAATACCCAGTCAGTAAAATTTTGTTGTAATTCACCAGAGTAAAGTACCTCTCTGAAGGAGAGCACAAGATTGATACGTTAACAGAAGATGACTGGTGTTGCTCGAAGTTAGTATACTGATTCTAAAGTAAATCCATTCATTATAAATACCCAGTCAGCAAAATTTTGTTATAATTCACCAGAGTAAAGTACCTCTCTGAAGGAGAGCACAAGATTGATACGTTACCAGAAGTTGACTGGTGTGTCTCGAAGTTAGTATACTGATTTTAAAGTAAATCCATTCATTCTAAATATCCAGTCAGTAAAATTTTGTTATAATTCACCAGAGTAAAGTACCTTTCTGAAGGAGAGCACAAGATTGATACGTTACCAGAAGATGAATGGTGTTGTTCGAAGTTAATATACTGATTTTAAAGAAAATCCATTCATTATAAATACCCAGTCAGCAAAATTTTGTTATAATTTACTAGAGTAAAGTACCTCTCTGAAAGAGACCATTAGATTCATACGTCACCAGAAGATGACTGGTGTTGCTCGAAGTTAGTATACTGATTTTAAAGTAAATCCATTCATTCTAAATACCCAGTCAGTAAAATTTTGTTATAATTCACCAGAGTAAAGTACCTCTCTGAAGGAGAGCACAAGATTGATACGTTACTAGAAGATGACTGGTGTTGTTCGAAGTTAGTATACTGATTTTAAAGTAAATCCATTCATTCAAACTACCCAGTCAGCAAAATTTTGTTATAATTCACTAGAGTAAAGTACCTCTCTGAAGGAGAGCACAAGATTGTTACGTGAGCAAAAGATGTCTGGTGTTGCTCGAAGTTAATATACTGATTTTAAAGTAAATCCATTCATTATAAATACCCAGTCAGCAAAATTTTGTTATAATTCACCAGAGTAAAGTACCTCTCTGAAGAAGAGCACAAAATTGATACGTTACCAGAAGTTGACTGGTGTTTCTCGAAGTTAGTATACTGATTTTAAAGTAAATCCATTCATTCTAAATACCCAGTCAGTAAAATTTTGTTATAATTCACTAGAGTAAAGTACCTCTCTGAAGGAGAGCACAAGATTGATACGTTACCAGCAGATGATTGGTGTTGCTAGACGTTAATATACTGATTTTAAAGTAAATCCATTCATTATAAATACCCAGTCAGCAAAATTTTGTTATAATTCACCAGAGTAAAGTAACTCTCTGAAGGAGAGCACAAGATTGATAAGTTACCAGAAGATGACTGGTGTTGCTCGAAGTTAGTATACTGATTTTAAAGAAAATCCATTCATTATAAATACCCAGTCAGCAAAATTTTGTTATAATTCACCAGAGTAAAGTACCTCTCTGAAGGAGAGACCAGACTGGTACGTTACCAGAAGATGACTGGTGTTGCTGGAAGTTAGTATACTGATTTTAAAGTAAATCCATTCATTCTAAATACCCAGTCAGTAAAATTTTGTTATAATTCACCAGAGTAAAGTATCTCTCTGGAGGAGAGCACAATATTGATACGTTACCAGAAGATAACTGGTGTTGCTAGAAGTTAGTATACTGATTTTAAAAGAAATCCATTCATTCTAACTACCCAGTCAGCAAAATTTTGTTATAATTCACTAGAGTAAAGTACCTCTCTGAAGGAGACCATAAGATTGATACGTCACCAGAAGATGAATGGTGTTGCTCGAAGTTAGTATACTGATTTTAAAGTAAATCCATTCATTCTACATACTCAGTAAAATTTTGTTATAATTCACCAGAGTAAAGTATCTCTCTGAAGGAGAGCACAAGATTGATACGTTACCAGAAGATGACTGGTGTTGCTCGAAGTTAGTATACTGATTTTAAAGTAAATCCATTCGTTCTAAATACCCAGTTAGTAAAATTTTGTTATGATTCACTAGAGTAAAGTACCTCTCTGAAGGAGAGCACAAGATTGATACGTTACCAGAAGATGACTGGTGTTGCTCGAAGTTAGTATACTGATTTTAAAGAAAATCCATTCATTATAAATACCCAGTCAGCAAAATTTTGTTATAATTCACTAGAGTAAAGTACCTCTCTGAAGGAGAGCACAAGATTGATACGTTACCAGAAGATGACTGGTGTTGCTCGAAGTTAGTATACTGATTTTAAAGTAAATCCTTTCATTCTAACTACCCAGTCAGCAAAATTTTGTTATAATTCACTAGAGTAAAGTGCCTCTCTGAAGGAGAGCACAAGATTGATACGTTACCAGAAGTTGACTGGTGTTGCTAGAAGTTAGTATACTGATTTTAAAGTAAATCCATTCATTCTAAATACCCAGTCAGTAAAATTTTGTTATAATTCACCAGAGTAAAGTACCTCTCTGAAGGAGAGCACAAGATTGATACGTTACCAGAAGTTGACTGGTGTTTCTCGAAGTTAGTATACTGATTTTAAAGTAAATCCATTCATTCTAAATATCCAGTCAGTAAAATTTTGTTATAATTCACCCGAGTAAAGTACCTTTCTGAAGGAGAGCACAAGATTGATACGTTACCAGAAGATGAATGGTGTTGTTCGAAGTTAATATACTGATTTTAAAGAAAATCCATTCATTATAAATACCCAGTCAGCAAAATTTTGTTATAATTTACTAGAGTAAAGTACCTCTCTGAAGGAGACCATTAGATTCATACGTCACCAGAAGTTGACTGGTGTTGCTAGAAGTTAGTATACTGATTTTAAAGTAAATCCATTCATTCTAAATACCCAGTCAGTAAAATTTTGTTATAAATCACCAGAGTAAAGTACCTCTCTGAAGGAGAGCACAAGATTGATACGTTACTAGAAGATGACTGGTGTTGTTCGAAGTTAGTATACTGATTTTAAAGTAAATCCATTCATTCAAACTACTCAGTCAGCAAAATTTTGTCATAATTCACTACAGTAAAGTACCTCTCTGAAGGAGAGCACAAGATTGATACGTTACCAGAAGATGACTGGTGTTGCTCGAAGTTAGTATACTGATTTTAAAGTAAATCCATTCATTATAAATACCCAGACAGCAAAATTTTGTTATAATTCACCAGAGTAAAGTACCTCTCTGAAGGAGAGCACAAGATTGATACGTTACCAGAAGATGACTGGTGTTGCTCGAAGTTAGTATACTGATTTTAAAGAAAATCCATTCATTATAAATACCCAGTCAGCAAAATTTTGTTATAATTCACCAGAGTAAAGTACCTCTCTGAAGGAGAGCACAAGATTGATACGTTACCAGAAGATGACTGGTGTTGCTCGAAGTTAGTATACTGATTTTAAAGAAAATCCATTCATTATAAATACCCAGTCAGCAAAATTTTGTTATAATTCACCAGAGTAAAGTACCTCTCTGAAGGAGAGCACAAGATTGATACGTTACCAGAAGATGACTGGTGTTGCTAGAAGTTAGTATACTGATTTTAAAGTAAATCCATTCATTCTACATACTCAGTAAAATTTTGTTATAATTCACCAGAGTAAAGTATCTCTCTGAAGGAGAGCACAAGATTGATACGTTACCAGAAGATGACTGGTGTTGCTCGAAGTTAGTATACTGATTTTAAAGTAAATCCATTCATTCTAACTACCCAGTCAGCAAAATTTTGTTATAATTCACTAGAGTAAAGTACCTCTCTGAAGGAGAGCACAAGATTGATACGTTACCAGAAGATGACTGGTGTTGCTCGAAGTTAGTATACTGATTTTAAAGTAAATCCATTCATTCTAACTACCCAGTCAGCAAAATTTTGTTATAATTCACTAGAGTAAAGTACCTCTCTGAAGGAGAGCACAAGATTGATACGTTACCAGAAGATGACTGGTGTTGCTCGAAGTTAGTATACTGATTTTAAAGTAAATCCATTCGTTCTAAATACCCAGTTAGTAAAATTTTGTTATGATTCACTAGAGTAAAGTACCTCTCTGAAGGAGAGCACAAGATTGATACGTTACCAGAAGATGACTGGTGTTGCCCGAAGTTAGCATACTGATTTTAAAGTAAATCCATTCATTCTAACTACCCAGTCAGCAAAATTTTGTTATAATTCACTAGAGTAAAGTACCTCTCTGAAGGAGAGCACAAGATTGATACGTTACCAGAAGATGACTGGTGTTGCTCGAAGTTAGTATACTGATTTTAAAGTAAATCCATTCGTTCTAAATACCCAGTTAGTAAAATTTTGTTATGATTCACTAGAGTAAAGTACCTCTCTGAAGGAGAGCACAAGATTGATACGTTACCAGAAGTTGACTGGTGTTGCTAGAAGTTAGTATACTGATTTTAAAGTAAATCCATTCATTCTAAATACCCAGTCAGTAAAATTTTGTTATAATTCACCAGAGTAAAGTACCTCTCTGAAGGAGAGCACAAGATTGATACGTTACCAGAAGATGACTGGTGTTGCTCGAAGTTAGTATACTGATTTTAAAGTAAATCCATTCATTCTAACTACCCAGTCAGCAAAATTTTGTTATAATTCACTAGAGTAAAGTACCTCTCTGAAGGAGAGCACAAGATTGATACGTTACCAGAAGATGACTGGTGTTGCTCGAAGTTAGTATACTGATTTTAAAGTAAATCCATTCGTTCTAAATACCCAGTTAGTAAAATTTTGTTATGATTCACTAGAGTAAAGTACCTCTCTGAAGGAGAGCACAAGATTGATACGTTACCAGAAGATGACTGGTGTTGCTAGAAGTTAGTATACTGATTTTAAAGGAAATCCATTTATTCTAACTACCCAGTCAGCAAAATTTTGTTATAATTCACTAGAGTAAAGTACCCCTCTGAAGGAGAGCACAAGATTGATACGTTACCAGAAAATGACTGGTGTTGCTCGAAGTTAGTATACTGATTTTAAAGTAAATCCATTCGTTCTAAATACCCAGTCAGTAAAATTTTGTTATAATTCACCAGAGTAAAGTACCTCTCTGAAGGAGAGCACAAGATAGATACGTTAACAGAAGATGACTGGTGTTGCTCGAAGTTAGTATACTGATTCTAAAGTAAATCCATTCATTATAAATACCCAGTCAGCAAAATTTTGTTATAATTCACCAGAGTAAAGTACCTCTCTGAAGGAGAGCACAAGATTGATACGTTACCAGAAGTTGACTGGTGTGTCTCGAAGTTAGTATACTGATTTTAAAGTAAATCCATTCTTTCTAAATATCCAGTCAGTAAAATTTTGTTATAATTCACCAGAGTAAAGTACCTTTCTGAAGGAGAGCACAAGATTGATACGTTACCAGAAGATGAATGGTGTTGTTCGAAGTTAATATACTGATTTTAAAGAAAATCCATTCATTATAAATACCCAGTCAGCAAAATTTTGTTATAATTTACTAGAGTAAAGTACCTCTCTGAAGGAGACCATTAGATTCATACGTCACCAGAAGATGACTGGTGTTGCTCGAAGTTAGTATACTGATTTTAAAGTAAATCCATTCATTCTAAATACCCAGTCAGTAAAATTTTGTTATAATTCACCAGAGTAAAGTACCTCTCTGAAGGAGAGCACAAGATTGATACGTTACTAGAAGATGACTGGTGTTGTTCGAAGTTAGTATACTGATTTTAAAGTAAATCCATTCATTCAAACTACCCAGTCAGCAAAATTTTGTTATAATTCACTAGAGTAAAGTACCTCTCTGAAGGAGAGCACAAGATTGTTACGTGAGCAAAAGATGTCTGGTGTTGCTCGAAGTTAATATACTGATTTTAAAGTAAATCCATTCATTATAAATACCCAGTCAGCAAAATTTTGTTATAATTCACCAGAGTAAAGTACCTCTCTGAAGAAGAGCACAAAATTGATACGTTACCAGAAGTTGACTGGTGTTTCTCGAAGTTAGTATACTGATTTTAAAGTAAATCCATTCATTCTAAATACCCAGTCAGTAAAATTTTGTTATAATTCACTAGAGTAAAGTACCTCTCTGAAGGAGAGCACAAGATTGATACGTTACCAGAAGATGATTGGTGTTGCTCGAAGTTAGTATACTGATTTTAAAGTAAATCCATTCATTCTAACTACCCAGTCAGAAAATTTTTGTTATAATTCACCAGAGTAAAGTAACTCTCTGAAGGAGAGCACAAGATTGATAAGTTACCAGAAGATGACTGGTGTTGCTCGAAGTTAGTATACTGATTTTAAAGTAAATCCATTCATTCTAACTACCCAGTCAGAAAATTTTTGTTATAATTCACCAGAGTAAAGTATCTCTCTGGAGGAGAGCACAAGATTGATACGTTACCAGAAGATAACTGGTGTTGCTAGAAGTTAGTATACTGATTTTAAAAGAAATCCATTCATTCTAACTACCCAGTCAGCAAAATTTTGTTATAATTCACCAGAGTAAAGTATCTCTCTGAAGGAGAGCACAAGATTGATACGTTACCAGAAGATGACTGGTGTTGCTCGAAGTTAGTATACTGATTTTAAAGTAAATCCATTCGTTCTAAATACCCAGTTAGTAAAATTTTGTTATGATTCACTAGAGTAAAGTACCTCTCTGAAGGAGAGCACAAGATTGATACGTTACCAGAAGATGACTGGTGTTGCTCGAAGTTAGTATACTGATTTTAAAGTAAATCCTTTCATTCTAACTACCCAGTCAGCAAAATTTTGTTATAATTCACTAGAGTAAAGTGCCTCTCTGAAGGAGAGCACAAGATTGATACGTTACCAGAAGATGACTGGTGTTGCTCGAAGTTAGTATACTGATTTTAAAGTAAATCCATTTGTTCTAAATACCCAGTTAGTAAAATTTTGTTATGATTCACTAGAGTAAAGTACCTCTCTGAAGGAGAGCACAAGATTGATACGTTACCAGAAGATGACTGGTGTTGCTCGAAGTTAGTATACTGATTTTAAAGAAAATCCATTCATTATAAATACCCAGTCAGCAAAATTTTGTTATAATTCACTAGAGTAAAGTACCTCTCTGAAGGAGAGCACAAGATTGATACGTTACCAGAAGATGACTGGTGTTGCTCGAAGTTAGTATACTGATTTTAAAGTAAATCCATTCATTATAAATACCCAGACAGCAAAATTTTGTTATAATTCACCAGAGTAAAGTACCTCTCTGAAGGAGAGCACAAGATTGATACGTTACCAGAAGATGACTGGTGTTGCTCGAAGTTAGTATACTGATTTTAAAGAAAATCCATTCATTATAAATACCCAGTCAGCAAAATTTTGTTATAATTCACCAGAGTAAAGTACCTCTCTGAAGGAGAGCACAAGATTGATACGTTACCAGAAGATGACTGGTGTTGCTAGAAGTTAGTATACTGATTTTAAAGGAAATCCATTCATTCTAACTACCCAGTCAGCAAAATTTTGTTATAATTCACCAGAGTAAAGTACCTCTCTGAAGGAGAGCACAAGATTGATACGTTACTAGAAGATGACTGGTGTTGTTCGAAGTTATTATACTGATTTTAAAGTAAATCCATTCATTCAAACTACCCAGTCAGCAAAATTTTGTTATAATTCACTAGAGTAAAGTACCTCTCTGAAGGAGGGCACAAGATTGTTACGTGAGCAAAAGATGTCTAGAGTTGCTCGAAGTTAATATACTGATTTTAAAGTAAATCCATTCATTATAAATACCCAGTCAGCAAAATTTTGTTATAATTCACCAGAGTAAAGTACCTCTCTGAAGGAGAGCACAAGATTGATACGTTACCAGAAGATGATTGGTGTTACTCGAAGTTAGTATACTGATTTTAAAGTAAATCCATTCATTCTAACTACCCAGTCAGCAAAATTTTGTTATAATTCACCAGAGTAAAGTACCTCTCTGAAGGAGAGCACAAGATTGATAAGTTACCAGAAGATGACTGGTGTTGCTCGAAGTTAGTATACTGATTTTAAAGTAAATCCATTCATTATAAAAACCCAGTCAGCAAAATTTTGTTATAATTCACCAGAGTAAAGTACCTCTCTGAAGGAGAGCACAAGATTTATACGTTACCAGAAGATGACTGGTGTTGCTAGAAGTTAGTATACTGATTTTAAAGGAAATCCATTCATTCTAACTACCCAGTCAGCAAAATTTTGTTATAATTCACCAGAGTAAAGTACCTCTCTGAAGGAGAGCACAAGATTGATACGTTACCAGAAGTTGACTGATGTTGCTAGAAGTTAGTATACTGATTTTAAAGTAAATCCATTCATTCTAAATACCCAGTCAGTAAAATTTTGTTATAATTCACCAGAGTAAAGTACCTCTCTGAAGGAGAGCACAAGATTGATACGTTACCAGAAGATGACTGGTGTTGCTCGAAGTTAGTATACTGATTCTAAAGTAAATCCATTCATTATAAATACCCAGTCAGCAAAATTTTGTTATAATTCACCAGAGTAAAGTACCTCTCTGAAGGAGAGCACAAGATTGATACGTTACCAGAAGTTGACTGGTGTTTCTCGAAGTTAGTATACTGATTTGAAAGTAAATCCATTCATTCTAAATATCCAGTCAGTAAAATTTTGTTATAATTCACCAGAGTAAAGTACCTTTCTGAAGGACAGCACAAGATTGATACGTTACCAGAAGATGAATGGTGTTGTTCGAAGTTAATATACTGATTTTAAAGAAAATCCATTCATTATAAATACCCAGTCAGCAAAATTTTGTTATAATTTACTAGAGTAAAGTACCTCTCTGAAGGAGACCATTAGATTCATACGTCACCAGAAGATGACTGGTGTTGCTCGAAGTTAGTATACTGATTTTAAAGTAAATCCATTCATTCTAAATACCCAGTCAGTAAAATTTTGTTATAAATCACCAGAGTAAAGTACCTCTCTGAAGGAGAGCACAAGATTGATACGTTACTAGAAGATGACTGGTGTTGTTCGAAGTTAGTATACTGATTTTAAAGTAAATCCATTCATTCAAACTACCCAGTCAGCAAAATTTTGTCATAATTCACTAGAGTAAAGTACCTCTCTGAAGGAGAGCACAAGATTGATACGTTACCAGAAGATGACTGGTGTTGCTCGAAGTTAGTATACTGATTTTAAAGTAAATCCATTCATTATAAATACCCAGACAGCAAAATTTTGTTATAATTCACCAGAGTAAAGTACCTCTCTGAAGGAGAGCACAAGATTGATACGTTACCAGAAGATGACTGGTGTTGCTCGAAGTTAGTATACTGATTTTAAAGAAAATCCATTCATTATAAATACCCAGTCAGCAAAATTTTGTTATAATTCACCAGAGTAAAGTACCTCTCTGAAGGAGAGCACAAGATTGATACGTTACCAGAAGATGACTGGTGTTGCTCGAAGTTAGTACACTGATTTTAAAGTAAATCCATTCATTCTAACTACCCAGTCAGCAAAATTTTGTTATAATTCACCAGAGTAAAGTACCTCTCTGAAGGAGAGCACAAGATTGATACGTTACCAGAAGATGACTGGTGTTGCTAGAAGTTAGTATACTGATTTTAAAGGAAATCCATTTATTCTAACTACCCAGTCATCAAAATTTTGTTATAATTCACTAGAGTAAAGTACCTCTCTGAAGGAGAGCACAAGATTGATACGTTACTAGAAGATGACTGGTGTTGTTCGAAGTTATTATACTGATTTTAAAGTAAATCCATTCATTCAAACTACCCAGTCAGCAAAATTTTGTTATAATTCACTAGAGTAAAGTACCTCTCTGAAGGAGGGCACAAGATTGTTACGTGAGCAAAAGATGTCTGGTGTTGCTCGAAGTTAATATACTGATTTTAAAGTAAATCCATTCATTATAAATACCCAGTCAGCAAAATTTTGTTATAATTCACCAGAGTAAAGTACCTCTCTGAAGGAGAGCACAAGATTGATACGTTACCAGAAGATGACTGGTGTTACTCGAAGTTAGTATACTGATTTTAAAGTAAATCCATTCATTCTAACTACCCAGTCAGCAAAATTTTGTTATAATTCACCAGAGTAAAGTACCTCTCTGAAGGAGAGCACAAGATTGATAAGTTACCAGAAGATGACTGGTGTTGCTCGAAGTTAGTATACTGATTTTAAAGTAAATCCATTCATTATAAAAACCCAGTCAGCAAAATTTTGTTATAATTCACCAGAGTAAAGTACCTCTCTGAAGGAGAGCACAAGATTGATACGTTACTAGAAGATGACTGGTGTTGCTAGAAGTTAGTATACTGATTTTAAAGGAAATCCATTCATTCTAACTACCCAGTCAGCAAAATTTTGTTATAATTCACCAGAGTAAAGTACCTCTCTGAAGGAGAGCACAAGATTGATACGTTACCAGAAGTTGACTGGTGTTGCTAGAAGTTAGTATACTGATTTTAAAGTAAATCCATTCATTCTAAATACCCAGTCAGTAAAATTTTGTTATAATTCACCAGAGTAAAGTACCTCTCTGAAGGAGAGCACAAGATTGATACGTTACCAGAAGATGACTGGTGTTGCTCGAAGTTAGTATACTGATTCTAAAGTAAATCCATTCATTATAAATACCCAGTCAGCAAAATTTTGTTATAATTCACCAGAGTAAAGTACCTCTCTGAAGGAGAGCACAAGATTGATACGTTACCAGAAGTTGACTGGTGTTTCTCGAAGTTAGTATACTGATTTGAAAGTAAATCCATTCATTCTAAATATCCAGTCAGTAAAATTTTGTTATAATTCACCAGAGTAAAGTACCTTTCTGAAGGACAGCACAAGATTGATACGTTACCAGAAGATGAATGGTGTTGTTCGAAGTTAATATACTGATTTTAAAGAAAATCCATTCATTATAAATACCCAGTCAGCAAAATTTTGTTATAATTTACTAGAGTAAAGTACCTCTCTGAAGGAGACCATTAGATTCATACGTCACCAGAAGATGACTGGTGTTGCTCGAAGTTAGTATACTGATTTTAAAGTAAATCCATTCATTCTAAATACCCAGTCAGTAAAATTTTGTTATAAATCACCAGAGTAAAGTACCTCTCTGAAAGAGAGCACAAGATTGATACGTTACTAGAAGATGACTGGTGTTGTTCGAAGTTAGTATACTGATTTTAAAGTAAATCCATTCATTCAAACTACCCAGTCAGCAAAATTTTGTCATAATTCACTAGAGTAAAGTACCTCTCTGAAGGAGAGCACAAGATTGATACGTTACCAGAAGATGACTGGTGTTGCTCGAAATTAGTATACTGATTTTAAAGTAAATCCATTCATTATAAATACCCAGACAGCAAAATTTTGTTATAATTCACCAGAGTAAAGTACCTCTCTGAAGGAGAGCACAAGATTGATACGTTACCAGAAGATGACTGGTGTTGCTCGAAGTTAGTATACTGATTTTAAAGAAAATCCATTCATTATAAATACCCAGTCAGCAAAATTTTGTTATAATTCACCAGAGTAAAGTACCTCTCTGAAGGAGAGCACAAGATTGATACGTTACCAGAAGATGACTGGTGTTGCTAGAAGTTAATATACTGATTTTAAAGGAAATCCATTCATTCTAACTACCCAGTCAGCAAAATTTTGTTATAATTCACTAGAGTAAAGTACCTCTCTGAAGGAGAGCACAAGATTGATACGTTACCAGAAGATGACTGGTGTTGCTCGAAGTTAGTATACTGATTCTAAAGTAAATCCATTCATTATAAATACCCAGTCAGCAAAATTTTGTTATAATTCACCAGAGTAAAGTACCTCTCTGTAGGAGAGCACAAGATTGATACGTTACTAGAAGATGACTGGTGTTTCTCGAAGTTAGTATACTGATTTGAAAGTAAATCCATTCATTCTAAATATCCAGTCAGTAAAATTTTGTTATAATTCACCAGAGTAAAGTACCTTTCTGAAGGACAGCACAAGATTGATACGTTACTAGAAGATGACTGGTGTTGTTCGAAGTTATTATACTGATTTTAAAGTAAATCCATTCATTCAAACTACCCAGTCAGCAAAATTTTGTTATAATTCACTAGAGTAAAGTACCTCTCTGAAGGAGGGCACAAGATTGTTACGTGAGCAAAAGATGTCTGGTGTTGCTCGAAGTTAATATACTGATTTTAAAGTAAATCCATTCATTATAAATACCCAGTCAGCAAAATTTTGTTATAATTCACCAGAGTAAAGTACCTCTCTGAAGGAGAGCACAAGATTGATACGTTACCAGAAGATGATTGGTGTTACTCGAAGTTAGTATACTGATTTTAAAGTAAATCCATTCATTCTAACTACCCAGTCAGCAAAATTTTGTTATAATTCACCAGAGTAAAGTACCTCTCTGAAGGAGAGCACAAGATTGATAAGTTACCAGAAGATGACTGGTGTTGCTCGAAGTTAGTATACTGATTTTAAAGTAAATCCATTCATTATAAAAACCCAGTCAGCAAAATTTTGTTATAATTCACCAGAGTAAAGTACCTCTCTGAAGGAGAGCACAAGATTGATACGTTACTAGAAGATGACTGGTGTTGCTAGAAGTTAGTATACTGATTTTAAAGGAAATCCATTCATTCTAACTACCCAGTCAGCAAAATTTTGTTATAATTCACCAGAGTAAAGTACCTCTCTGAAGGAGAGCACAAGATTGATACGTTACCAGAAGTTGACTGGTGTTGCTAGAAGTTAGTATACTGATTTTAAAGTAAATCCATTCATTCTAAATACCCAGTCAGTAAAATTTTGTTATAATTCACCAGAGTAAAGTACCTCTCTGAAGGAGAGCACAAGATTGATACGTTACCAGAAGATGACTGGTGTTGCTCGAAGTTAGTATACTGATTCTAAAGTAAATCCATTCATTATAAATACCCAGTCAGCAAAATTTTGTTATAATTCACCAGAGTAAAGTACCTCTCTGAAGGAGAGCACAAGATTGATACGTTACCAGAAGTTGACTGGTGTTTCTCGAAGTTAGTATACTGATTTGAAAGTAAATCCATTCATTCTAAATATCCAGTCAGTAAAATTTTGTTATAATTCACCAGAGTAAAGTACCTTTCTGAAGGACAGCACAAGATTGATACGTTACCAGAAGATGAATGGTGTTGTTCGAAGTTAATATACTGATTTTAAAGAAAATCCATTCATTATAAATACCCAGTCAGCAAAATTTTGTTATAATTTACTAGAGTAAAGTACCTCTCTGAAGGAGACCATTAGATTCATACGTCACCAGAAGATGACTGGTGTTGCTCGAAGTTAGTATACTGATTTTAAAGTAAATCCATTCATTCTAAATACCCAGTCAGTAAAATTTTGTTATAAATCACCAGAGTAAAGTACCTCTCTGAAAGAGAGCACAAGATTGATACGTTACTAGAAGATGACTGGTGTTGTTCGAAGTTAGTATACTGATTTTAAAGTAAATCCATTCATTCAAACTACCCAGTCAGCAAAATTTTGTCATAATTCACTAGAGTAAAGTACCTCTCTGAAGGAGAGCACAAGATTGATACGTTACCAGAAGATGACTGGTGTTGCTCGAAATTAGTATACTGATTTTAAAGTAAATCCATTCATTATAAATACCCAGACAGCAAAATTTTGTTATAATTCACCAGAGTAAAGTACCTCTCTGAAGGAGAGCACAAGATTGATACGTTACCAGAAGATGACTGGTGTTGCTCGAAGTTAGTATACTGATTTTAAAGAAAATCCATTCATTATAAATACCCAGTCAGCAAAATTTTGTTATAATTCACCAGAGTAAAGTACCTCTCTGAAGGAGAGCACAAGATTGATACGTTACCAGAAGATGACTGGTGTTGCTAGAAGTTAATATACTGATTTTAAAGGAAATCCATTCATTCTAACTACCCAGTCAGCAAAATTTTGTTATAATTCACTAGAGTAAAGTACCTCTCTGAAGGAGAGCACAAGATTGATACGTTACCAGAAGATGACTGGTGTTGCTCGAAGTTAGTATACTGATTCTAAAGTAAATCCATTCATTATAAATACCCAGTCAGCAAAATTTTGTTATAATTCACCAGAGTAAAGTACCTCTCTGAAGGAGAGCACAAGATTGATACGTTACTAGAAGATGACTGGTGTTGTTCGAAGTTATTATACTGATTTTAAAGTAAATCCATTCATTCAAACTACCCAGTCAGCAAAATTTTGTTATAATTCACTAGAGTAAAGTACCTCTCTGAAGGAGAGCACAAGATTGTTACGTGAGCAAAAGATGTCTGGTGTTGCTCGAAGTTAATATACTGATTTTAAAGTAAATCCATTCATTATAAATACCCAGTCAGCAAAATTTTGTTATAATTCACCAGAGTAAAGTACCTCTCTGAAGGAGAGCACAAGATTGATACGTTACCAGAAGATGATTGGTGTTACTCGAAGTTAGTATACTGATTTTAAAGTAAATCCATTCATTCTAACTACCCAGTCAGCAAAATTTTGTTATAATTCACCAGAGTAAAGTACCTCTCTGAAGGAGAGCACAAGATTGATAAGTTACCAGAAGATGACTGGTGTTGCTCGAAGTTAGTAAATTATGTTATAGTTTATAGTAGTATACTTTGCTATTGCGCATGACCGCCCCCTCCTTAGAACGTAAGATAGTTTGAATTAGTTAGTATATAATCATGTGTTAGGAGCTAAAAAAAATAATCGTTTGTTAGTTTTGTTGTAACCAACCAAATATACTTAATGTATGTTTTAAACAGAAAATAAATTTATATTTTTCAAAGTCAAAAAGGCTTTAAACTTAATTGGCGCAGTCGGTAGGATCAGTGAAAACACAGAGAAATCAAAACTAAAAATTTCATCTGTGGCACTTTTTTAAAAGTCTTATTTCAAACAAAAACCTACAAGAATTTCAACTTGGCTTCAACATTAGCCCATCAGAGTCTAACCACGACCCATCTCTAACAGAAGACATTCCACATCGACAACTTGCTGTTCCACTACAAGATCACGTCCTCATCATAAGAAGAAGTACTTGCTGTTCGGTAGCTGGTTCACGTCGTCGCGTCGAAGACGTCGCTGTTCAACAGAGATACCAGGTTCAACAAACTACAAGATTCCGGTGATGTCCGTAAAGCATCAAGTAATATTCATACTACTTACAGTAACTTTGTAAGTTAAAGTTTAAAACTATTTACTGTACATTACACAAAGGGGTACCTCTAGTTTTAGACTAGTAATAAAGGTACCGAGGGACCGGCACAGTCCCAACACACACAAATTAAGTCATGTATGATAGTGAAACTAACTCAGAATCTGAACATTCTGATATTAGTGATATTACAGTAGAAAATAATCCCCTCTTAAATAAGAGTATTGAAAATTTAACCCTCGAATTAAGTAGATTAAACGTATCGAACGTTTCAAATAATCCCAACATGACAACTTCACTTTCCGAGATAAAAAACCTTTGTGAAATTATCCCTACATATAACGGAGACATAAAAATACTAAACAATTTTATCACTGCTGTCGACGACGTGCAGTCTACATTAACGAACGTTGCACTAACTCCCATCCAAGAAACATATCTCTTTGGACTGATAAAGAATAAACTCGCAGAAAAAGCTGCTGAATTATTGTCCGAAAATAAATTTAAAGACTGGGATGAATTAAAAACTTACCTCAAAACTAATTTTTGTGACAAAAGTACCGCGGAAACAATTCTGCTTGAAATTTTACAGACAAGAAATAAAGCTAGTACAGAAAAAACATTAGAAATTATTTCACAAAAATTCGCACAATATAAATCAAAAATTTTGCTAAAGGAATACACTCAATTACAAAAAACTGCAATAATAACTGAAAATCAAAAACTAGCAGTTTCCCATTTCATATCCCTCCTACCCTTATCAGTAAGAGGATCATTCATAGTTAAAGAACCCAGCACTTTGGAAGAATGCGAAAGTTTGTTAAGAAACGAATTCAATTATTCTCATCAGAGTTCACATCAATCACCAATATTAAGAGATAAGCAAAATTTAAATTTTAATACACCACCCAGAAAATTCCCGGCTCAACAATTTCCATCCAAACCAATCCAGATTAACAATAATCACCAAACACAACCGAAACCTTTTGCCCCTCGACAAAATTTGAAAAATTACTACGAAACGAAACAAAAATTTCAACCACAACCAATGACAACACAGACTAGATTAACTCAACCTATGTCCTATCAAACAATTAGACAAAATTATAATGTAGAAGAACAAATTATTGACGAAGAAGAAGAAGAAACTATTGACCAGGAACCAGACCAAAAAAAATGACACTTTTTTAGACATAGATCCAATAATACACGAGAACACCACATAATGTCTTCAATAACAACAGAATTACCCTCATTACAACAAAATCATTTTAACATACTTTTTGACACGGGATCCTCTATAAACCTTATACACCCAAAATTAGTAGAACAATTAAATTTGAAAAAATTCGACACTAAAATAACATTTAAAACAGTAAACGGCAAATCGAATTGTAACGAATACGTAGAAATCAAAATAAATAAAACCCTTATCAAATGTTATGTGTATAATTTTCATAAAAATTATAATTTATTATTAGGAATAGAAGCGTTTCGTATATTAGATATTCAATTAGATTTCAAAAATAATAATGTAATTATCAATAAAAAGACATACAATTTAACAAGTAACAAAGATTCAAAAGAAACAAATTCGATAGAAATTCGTAATTCACATTTGGACACAATAGAGAAACGAAAATTAAATCAATTAATTAAAGAATATGAAGATTTATTTCCTAAAGAAAATGAACCCTTATCCCACACAAACGTTCTTACACACAATATAATAATGTCCGATGAAACACCCATTTACACAAAAAATTATAGATTACCTCAAATCTACGAAAATGAAATTGAGATGCATGTAGAAAAATTATTAAAAGAACAAGTAATTCAGAAATCACAATCCCCTTGGGCCTCCCCTATTTGGATAGTTCCAAAAAAGGCGGATGCATCTAATAAAAACAAAACAAGAATGGTTATTGATTTTCGTAAAATTAATGCAAAAACCAAAGACGATAAATTTCCCATTCCAAATATTGAGACAATTTTCGACCATATCGGTAAATCAAAATACTTCACAACACTAGACTTGCATTCTGGCTTTCACCAGATATTGTTAAACGAATCTGACAGAGAGAAAACTGCCTTCTCCACCCCTTCAGGACACTATGAATACCGTAGAATGCCATTCGGTTTGAAAAATGCCCCGGCAACTTTTCAAAGAATGATTAATACAGCCCTAGGTGAATTAGTTAATAAAATATGTCTCGTATATCTTGATGACATAATAATTTTTGGCAAAACATTAGACGAACATATCAAAAATATAGAATTAGTATTTGAAAAATTACGTAAAGCTAATCTAAAAATTCAAAAAGATAAATCTGAATTCTTGCAACCTCAAGTTAAATACCTAGGCTATATAATAAGTGAAAACGGACTCAGTACTGATGAAAAGAAAATTGAAGCTATAAAAAAACTAAACATTCCAAAAACGAAAAAAGAAATAAAACAATATTTAGGCACATTAGGATGGTATCGAAAATTTATTCCAAATTTTGCAGAATTAACGAAACCTTTCACTAAATGTTTAAAAAAAAATTCCCACATTGATATCTACGATCCTGAGTATCGTGTTGCTTTTGAAAACAGTAAAAAGATACTCGCTGAATCATCACTTCTACAAACGCCAGATTTCGAGAAAGAATTCATACTGACAACTGATGCCTCGGACTATGCAATTGGAGCCGTTTTAACACAAACGTGCGACAATCAAGAAAGACCTATCTGCTATGCATCAAAAACCTTGAACTCTGCGGAACAAAACTATTCAACAGTAGAAAAGGAATTAAAAGCAATTGTTTGGGCAGTAAAGAATTTCCGAACATATTTATACGGAAGAAAATTCAAAATTAAAACAGAAATTAATCACAATAAATGAAAACCAAAAATTGTTTTTCAAAATAGGGAAGGAAAACTACGTAATCAATAACTGTGTATTTGTAGAGAATAAGTATATGTGTGTTACACAGTATTTTGAAATAAGTAAATGTATGTTGAATTTAATAGATAAGAAAAAGGATGATAATTGTTTGTATCACTATATAAGTATGGAAAATGACATGGAACAAATTCGAAACACAAATGATATAATAATCATTAGCCCTAATAAACAACAGATACAAATTAACTGTCTAAATAAAAACATATATAAGGATATTAGAGGAATTTTTAAAATGAAAACGGACGAAAAATGTCAAATAAATAAAAATATTTTTGAAGTTGTTAATCAACAATACAAAGAAATACAAATCCAAAATTTAGAGATAAACTATGAAAATAAAGTTAATGGGACATTAAATTTAAAGAAAATTGAAAAAATGAAAGATTCATTAGCCATCCTACCAAAATTAAAGGACCTAGAAATAAACAACAATTACCATTCTTATGTTATTCATATACTAATAATCGTAATTATTATAATATGTATTTGTATTTTAATACTTAGGTATAAGAAAATATTATGTATAAACCTTTGTAAGAAAGATAAAATAGAAGAAAAAGAAATAGAATTGAACCCTTTAGCTTAAAAACATGCGACATAGCAAAGTCTTGCGAGGGAGGAATTATGTTATTGTTTATAGTAGTATACTTTGCTATTGCGCATGACCGCCCCCTCCTTAGAACGTAAGATAGTTTGAATTAGTTAGTATATAATCATGTGTTAGGAGCTAAAAAAAATAATCGTTTGTTAGTTTTGTTGTAACCAACCAAATATACTTAATGTATGTTTTAAACAGAAAATAAATTTATATTTTTCAAAGTCAAAAAGGCTTTAAACTTAATTAGTATACTGATTTTAAAGTAAATCCATTCATTATAAATACCCAGTCAGCAAAATTTTGTTATAATTCACCAGAGTAAAGTACCTCTCTGAAGGAGAGCACAAGATTGATACGTTACCAGAAGATGACTGGTGTTGCTAGAAGTTAGTATACTGATTTTAAAGGAAATCCATTCATTCTAACTACCCAGTCAGCAAAATTTTGTTATAATTCACTAGAGTAAAGTACCTCTCTGTAGGAGAGCACAAGATTGATACGTTACCAGAAGTTGAGTGGTGTTGCTAGAAGTTAGTATACTGATTTTAAAGTAAATCCATTCATTCTAAATACCCAGTCAGTAAAATTTTGTTATAATTCACCAGAGTAAAGTACCTCTCTGAAGGAGAGCACAAGATTGATACGTTACCAGAAGATGACTGGTGTTGCTCGAAGTTAGTATACTGATTTTAAATAAAATCCATTCATTATAAATACCCAGTCAGCAAAATTTTGTTATAATTCACCAGAGTAAAGTACCTCTCTGAAGGAGAGCACAAGATTGATACGTTACCAGAAGTTGACTGGTGTTTCTCGAAGTTAGTATACTGATTTTAAATTAAATCCATTCATTCTAAATATCCAGTCAGTAAAATTTTGTTATAATTCACCAGAGTAAAGTACCTCTCTGAAGGAGAGCACAAGATTGATACGTTACCAGAAGATGACTGGTGTTGCTAGAAGTTAGTATACTGATTTTAAAGGAAATCCATTTATTCTAACTACCCAGTCATCAAAATTTTGTTATAATTCACTAGAGTAAAGTACCTCTCTGAAGGAGAGCACAAGATTGATACGTTACCAGAAAATGACTGGTGTTGCTCGAAGTTAGTATACTAATTTTAAAGTAAATCCATTCGTTCTAAATACCCAGTCAGTAAAATTTTGTTATGATTCACTAGAGTAAAGTACCTCTCTGAAGGAGAGCACAAGATTGATACGTTACCAGAAGATGACTGGTGTTGCTCGAAGTTAGTATACTGATTTTAAAGTAAATCCATTCATTCTAACTACCCAGTGAGCAAAATTTTGTTATAATTCACTAGAGTAAAGTACCTCTCTGAAGGAGAGCACAAGATTGATACGTTACCAGAAGATGACTGGTGTTGCTCGAAGTTAGTACACTGATTTTAAAGTAAATCCATTCATTCTAACTACCCAGTCAGCAAAATTTTGTTATAATTCACCAGAGTAAAGTACCTCTCTGAAGGAGAGCACAAGATTGATACGTTACCAGAAGATGACTGGTGTTGCTAGAAGTTAGTATACTGATTTTAAAGGAAATCCATTTATTCTAACTACCCAGTCATCAAAATTTTGTTATAATTCACTAGAGTAAAGTACCTCTCTGAAGGAGAGCACAAGATTGATACGTTACCAGAAAATGACTGGTGTTGCTCGAAGTTAGTATACTAATTTTAAAGTAAATCCATTCGTTCTAAATACCCAGTCAGTAAAATTTTGTTATGATTCACTAGAGTAAAGTACCTCTCTGAAGGAGAGCACAAGATTGATACGTTACCAGAAGATGACTGGTGTTGCTCGAAGTTAGTATACTGATTTTAAAGTAAATCCATTCATTCTAACTACCCAGTGAGCAAAATTTTGTTATAATTCACTAGAGTAAAGTACCTCTCTGAAGGAGAGCACAAGATTGATACGTTACCAGAAGATGACTGGTGTTGCTCGAAGTTAGTACACTGATTTTAAAGTAAATCCATTCATTCTAACTACCCAGTCAGCAAAATTTTGTTATAATTCACCAGAGTAAAGTACCTCTCTGAAGGAGAGCACAAGATTGATACGTTACCAGAAGATGACTGGTGTTGCTCGAAGTTAGTATACTGATTTTAAAGAAAATCCATTCATTATAAATACCCAGTCAGCAAAATTTTGTTATAATTCACCAGAGTAAAGTATCTCGCTGAAGGAGAGCACAAGATTGATACGTTACCAGAAGATGACTGGTGTTGCTAGAAGTTAGTATACTGATTATAAAGGAAATCCATTCATTCTAACTACCCAGTCAGCAAAATTTTGTTATAATTCACTAGAGTAAAGTACCTCTCTGAAGGAGAGCACAAGATTGATACGTTACCAGAAGTTGACTGGTGTTGCTAGAAGTTAGTATACTGATTTTAAAGTAAATCCATTCATTCTAAATACCCAGTCAGTAAAATTTTGTTATAATTCACCAGAGTAAAGTACCTCTCTGAAGGAGAGCACAAGATTGATACGTTAACAGAAGATGACTGGTGTTGCTCGAAGTTAGTATACTGATTCTAAAGTAAATCCATTCATTATAAATACCCAGTCAGCAAAATTTTGTTATAATTCACCAGAGTAAAGTACCTCTCTGAAGGAGAGCACAAGATTGATACGTTACCAGAAGTTGACTGGTGTTTCTCGAAGTTAGTATACTGATTTTAAAGTAAATCCATTCATTCTAAATATCCAGTCAGTAAAATTTTGTTATAATTCACCAGAGTAAAGTACCTTTCTGAAGGAGAGCACAAGATTGATACGTTACCAGAAGATGACTGGTGTTGCTAGAAGTTAGTATACTGATTTTAAAAGAAATCTATTCATTCTAACTACCCAGTCAGCAAAATTTTGTTATAATTCACTAGAGTAAAGTACCTCTCTGAAGGAGACCATAAGATTGATACGTCACCAGAAGATGAATGGTGTTGCTCGAAGTTAGTATACTGATTTTAAAGTAAATCCATTCGTTCTACATACCCAGTCAGTGAAATTTTGTTATGATTCACTAGAGTAAAGTACCTCTCTGAAGGAGAGCACAAGATTGATACTTTAAAAGAAGATGACTGGTGTTGTTCGAAATTAATATACTGATTTTAAAGAAAATCCATTCATTATAAATACCCAGTCAGCAAAATTTTGTTATAATTTACTAGAATAATGTACCTCTCTGAAGGAGAGCACAAGATTGATACGTTACCAGAAGATGACTGGTGTTGCTCGAAGTTAGTATACTGATTTTAAAGTAAATCCATTCATTATAAATACCCAGTCAGCAAAATTTTGTTATAATTCACCAGAGTAAAGTACCTCTCTGAAGGAGAGCACAAGATTGATACGTTACCAGAAGATGACTGGTGTTGCTCGAAGTTAGTATACTGATTCTAAAGTAAATCCATTCATTATAAATACCCAGTCAGCAAAATTTTGTTATAATTCACCAGAGTAAAGTACCTCTCTGAAGAAGAGCACAAGATTGATACGTTACTAGAAGATGACTGGTGTTGTTCGAAGTTATTATACTGATTTTAAAGTAAATCCATTCATTCAAACTACCCAGTCAGCAAAATTTTGTTATAATTCACTAGAGTAAAGTACCTCTCTGAAGGAGAGCACAAGATTGTTACGTGAGCAAAAGATGTCTGGTGTTGCTCGAAGTTAATATACTGATTTTAAAGTAAATCCATTCATTATAAATACCCAGTCAGCAAAATTTTGTTATAATTCACCAGAGTAAAGTACCTCTCTGAAGGAGAGCACAAGATTGATACGTTACCAGAAGATGACTGGTGTTGCTAGAAGTTAGTATACTGATTTTAAAGGAAATCCATTCATTCTAACTACCCAGTCAGCAAAATTTTGTTATAATTCACTAGAGTAAAGTACCTCTCTGAAGGAGAGCACAAGATTGATACGTTACCAGAAGTTGACTGGTGTTTCTCGAAGTTAGTATACTGATTTTAAAGTAAATCCATTCATTCTAAATACCCAGTCAGTAAAATTTTGTTATAATTCACCAGAGTAAAGTACCTCTCTGAAGGAGAGCACAAGATTGATACGTTACCAGAAGATGACTGGTGTTGCTAGAAGTTAGTATACTGATTTTAAAGGAAATCCATTCATTCTAACTACCCAGTCAGCAAAATTTTGTTATAATTCACTAGAGTAAAGTACCTCTCTGAAGGAGAGCACAAGATTGATACGTTACCAGAAGTTGACTGGTGTTGCTAGAAGTTAATATACTGATTTTAAAGTAAATCCATTCATTCTAAATACCCAGTCAGTAAAATTTTGTTATAATTCACCAGAGTAAAGTACCTCTCTGAAGGAGAGCACAAGATTGATACGTTACCAGAAGATGACTGGTGTTGCTCGAAGTTAGTATACTGATTCTAAAGTAAATCCATTCATTATAAATACCCAGTCAGCAAAATTTTGTTATAATTCACCAGAGTAAAGTACCTCTCTGAAGGAGAGCACAAGATTGATACGTTACCAGAAGTTGACTGGTGTTTCTCGAAGTTAGTATACTGATTTTAAAGTAAATCCATTCATTCTAAATATCCAGTCAGTAAAATTTTGTTATAATTCACCAGAGTAAAGTACCTTTCTGAAAAAGAGCACAAGATTGATACGTTACCAGAAGATGAATGGTGTTGTTCGAAGTTAATATACTGATTTTAAAGAAAATCCATTCATTATAAATACCCAGTCAGCAAAATTTTGTTATAATTTACTAGAGTAAAGTACCTCTCTGAAGGAGACCATTAGATTCATACGTCACCAGAAGATGACTGGTGTTGCTCGAAGTTAGTATACTGATTCTAAAGTAAATCCATTCATTATAAATACCCAGTCAGCAAAATTTTGTTATAATTCACCAGAGTAAAGTACCTCTCTGAAGGAGAGCACAAGATTGATACGTTACCAGAAGATGACTGGTGTTGCTAGAAGTTAGTATACTGATTTTAAAGGAAATCCATTCATTCTAACTACCCAGTCAGCAAAATTTTGTTATAATTCACTAGAGTAAAGTACCTCTCTGAAGGAGAGCACAAGATTGATACGTTATCAGAAGTTGACTGGTGTTTCTCGAAGTTAGTATACTGATTTTAAAGTAAATCCATTCATTCTAAATACCCAGTCAGTAAAATTTTGTTATAATTCACCAGAGTAAAGTACCTCTCTGAAGGAGAGCACAAGATTGATACGTTACCAGAAGTTGACTGGTGTTTCTCGAAGTTAGTATACTGATTTTAAAGTAAATCCATTCATTCTAAATATCCAGTCAGTAAAATTTTGTTATAATTCACCAGAGTAAAGTACCTTTCTGAAGGAGAGCACAAGATTGATACGTTACCAGAAGATGAATGGTGTTGTTCGAAGTTAATATACTGATTTTAAAGAAAATCCATTCATTATAAATACCCAGTCAGCAAAATTTTGTTATAATTTACTAGAGTAAAGTACCTCTCTGAAAGAGACCATTAGATTCATACGTCACCAGAAGATGACTGGTGTTGCTCGAAGTTAGTATACTGATTTTAAAGTAAATCCATTCATTCTAAATACCCAGTCAGTAAAATTTTGTTATAATTCACCAGAGTAAAGTACCTCTCTGAAGGAGAGCACAAGATTGATACGATACTAGAAGATGACTGGTGTTGTTCGAAGTTAGTATACTGATTATAAAGTAAATCCATTCATTCAAACTACCCAGTCAGCAAAATTTTGTTATAATTCACTAGAGTAAAGTACCTCTCTGAAGGAGAGCACAAGTTTAATACGTTACCAGAAGTTGACTGGTGTTGCTAGAAGTTAGTATACTGATTTTAAAGTAAATCCATTCATTCTAAATACCCAGTCAGTAAAATTTTGTTATAATTCACCAGAGTAAAGTACCTCTCTGAAGGAGAGCACAAGATTGATACATTACCAGAAGATGACTGGTGTTGCTCGAAGTTAGTATACTGATTCTAAAGTAAATCCATTCATTATAAATACCCAGTCAGCAAAATTTTGTTATAATTCACCAGAGTAAAGTACCTCTCTGAAGGAGAGCACAAGATTGATACGTTACCAGAAGATGACTGGTGTTGCTAGAAGTTAGTATACTGATTTTAAAGGAAATCCATTCATTCTAACTACCCAGTCAGCAAAATTTTGTTATAATTCACTAGAGTAAAGTACCTCTCTGAAGGAGAGCACAAGATTGATACGTTACCAGAAGATGACTGGTGTTGCTAGAAGTTAGTATACTGATTTTAAAGGAAATCCATTCATTCTAACTACCCAGTCAGCAAAATTTTGTTATAATTCACTAGAGTAAAGTACCTCTCTGAAGGAGAGCACAAGATTGATACGTTACCAGAAGATGACTGGTGTTGCTCGAAGTTAGTATACTGATTTTAAAGTAAATCCATTCGTTCTAAATACCCAGTCAGTAAAATTTTGTTATGATTCACTAGAGTAAAGTACCTCTCTGAAGGAGAGAACAAGATTGATACGTTACCAGAAGATGAATGGTGTTGTTCGAAGTTAATATACTGATTTTAAAGAAAATCCATTCATTATAAATACCCAGTCAGAAATTTTTTGTTATAATTTACTAGAGTAAAGTACCTCTCTGAAAGAGACCATTAGATTCATACGTCACCAGAAGATGACTGGTGTTGCTCGAAGTTAGTATACTGATTTTAAAGTAAATCCATTCATTCTAAATTCAGTAAAATTTTGTTATAATTCACCAGAGTAAAGTACCTCTCTGAAGGAGAGCACAAGATTGATACGTTACTAGAAGATGACTGGTGTTGTTCGAAGTTAGTATACTGATTATAAAGTAAATCCATTCATTCAAACTACCCAGTCAGCAAAATTTTGTTATAATTCACTAGAGTAAAGTACCTCTCTGAAGGAGAGCACAAGATTGATACGTTACCAGAAGATGATTGGTGTTGCTAGACGTTAATATACTGATTTTAAAGTAAATCCATTCATTATAAATACCCAGTCAGCAAAATTTTGTTATAATTCACCAGAGTAAAGTACCTCTCTGAAGGAGAGCACAAGATTGATACGTTACCAGAAGATGATTGGTGTTACTCGAGGTTAGTATACTGATTTTCAAGTAAATCCATTCATTCTAACTACCCAGTCAGCAAAATTTTGTTATAATTCACTAGAGTAAAGTACCTCTCTGAAGGAAAGCACAAGATTGATACGTTACCAGAAGATGACTGGTGTTGCTAGAAGTTAGTATACTGATTTTAAAGGAAATCCATTCATTCTAACTACCCAGTCAGCAAAATTTTGTTATAATTCACTAGAGTAAAGTACCTCTCTGAAGGAGAGCACAAGATTGATACGTTACCAGAAGTTGACTGGTGTTGCTAGAAGTTAGTATACTGATTTTAAAGTAAATCCATTCATTCTAAATACCCAGTCAGTAAAATTTTGTTATAATTCACCAGAGTAAAGTACCTCTCTGAAGGAGAGCACAAGATTGATACATTACCAGAAGATGACTGGTGTTGCTCGAAGTTAGTATACTGATTCTAAAGTAAATCCATTCATTATAAATACCCAGTCAGCAAAATTTTGTTATAATTCACCAGAGTAAAGTACCTCTCTGAAGGAGAGCACAAGATTGATACGTTACCAGAAGATGACCGGTGTTGCTAGAAGTTAGTATACTGATTTTAAAGGAAATCCATTCATTCTAACTACCCAGTCAGCAAAATTTTGTTATAATTCACTAGAGTAAAGTACCTCTCTGAAGGAGAGCACAAGATTGATACGTTACCAGAAGTTGACTGGTGTTTCTCGAAGTTAGTATACTGATTTTAAAGTAAATCCATTCATTCTAAATACCCAGTCAGTAAAATTTTGTTATAATTCACCAGAGTAAAGTACCTCTCTGAAGGAGAGCACAAGATTGATACGTTACCAGAAGATGACTGGTGTTGTTCGAAGTTAGTATACTGATTTTAAAGTAAATCCATTCATTCTAACTACCCAGTCAGCAAAATTTTGTTATAATTCACTAGAGTAAAGTACCTCTCTGAAGGAGAGCACAAGATTGATACGTTACCAGAAGATGACTGGTGTTGCTCTAAGTTAGTATACTGATTTTAAAGTAAATCCATTAATTATAAATACCCAGACAGCAAAATTTTGTTATAATTCACCAGAGTAAAGTACCTCTCTGAAGGAGAGCACAAGATTGATACGTTACCAGAAGATGACTGGTGTTGCTCGAAGTTAGTATACTGATTTTAAAGAAAATCCATTCATTATAAATACCCAGTCAGCAAAATTTTGTTATAATTCACCAGAGTAAAGTACCTCTCTGAAGGGGAGCACAAGATTGATACGTTACCAGAAGATGACTGGTGTTGCTAGAAGTTAGTATACTGATTTTAAAGGAAATCCATTTATTCTAACTACCCAGTCAGCAAAATTTTGTTATAATTCACTAGAGTAAAGTACCTCTCTGAAGGAGAGCACAAGATTGATACGTTACCAGAAGATGACTGGTGTTTCTCGAAGTTAGTATACTGATTTTAAAGTAAATCCATTCATTATAAATACCCAGTCAGTAAAATTTTGTTATAATTCACCAGAGTAAAGTACCTCTCTGAAGGAGAGCACAAGATTGATACGTTAACAGAAGATGACTGATGTTGCTCGAAGTTAGTATACTGATTCTAAAGTAAATCCATTCATTATAAATACCCAGTCAGCAAAATTTTGTTATAATTCACCAGAGTAAAGTACCTCTCTGAAGGAGAGCACAAGATTGATACGTTACCAGAAGTTGACTGGTGTTTCTCGAAGTTAGTATACTGATTTTAAAGTAAATCCATTCATTCTAAATATCCAGTCAGTAAAATTTTGTTATAATTCACCAGAGTAAAGTACCTCTCTGAAGGAGAGCACAAGATTGATACGTTACCAGAAGATGACTGGTGTTGCTAGAAGTTAGTATACTGATTTTAAAGGAAATCCATTTATTCTAACTACCCAGTCAGCAAAATTTTGTTATAATTCACTAGAGTAAAGTACCTCTCTGAAGGAGAGCACAAGATTGATACGTTACCAGAAGATGACTGGTGTTTCTCGAAGTTAGTATACTGATTTTAAAGTAAATCCATTCGTTCTAAATACCCAGTCAGTAAAATTTTGTTATGATTCACTAGAGTAAAGTACCTCTCTGAAGGAGAGCACAAGATTGATACGTTACCAGAAGATGACTGGTGTTGCTCGAAGTTAGTATACTGATTTTAAAGTAAATCCATTCATTCTAACTACCCAGTCAGCAAAATTTTGTTATGATTCACTAGAGTAAAGTACCTCTCTGAAGGAGAGCACAAGATTGATACGTTACCAGAAGATGACTGGTGTTGCTAGAAGTTAGTATACTGATTTTAAAGTAAATCCATTCGTTCTAAATACCCAGTCAGTAAAATTTTGTTATGATTCACTAGAGTAAAGTACCACTCTGAAGGAGAGCACAAGATTGATACGTTACCAGAAGAATATTGGTGTTGCTCGAAGTTAGTATACTGATTTTAAAGTAAATCCATTCATTCTAACTACCCAGTCAGCAAAATTTTGTTATAATTCACTAGAGTAAAGTACCTCTCTGAAGGAGAGCACAAGATTGATACGTTACCAGAAGATGACTGGTGTTGCTAGAAGTTAGTATACTGATTATAAAGGAAATCCATTCATTCTAACTACCCAGTCAGCAAAATTTTGTTATAATTCACTAGAGTAAAGTACCTCTCTGAAGGAGAGCACAAGATTGATACGTTACCAGAAGTTGTCTGGTGTTGCTAGAAGTTAGTATACTGATTTTAAAGTAAATCCATTCATTCTAAATACCCAGTCAGTAAAATTTTGTTATAATTCACCAGAGTAAAGTACCTCTCTGAAGGAGAGCACAAGATTGATACGTTACCAGAAGTTGACTGGTGTTTCTCGAAGTTAGTATACTGATTTTAAAGTAAATCCATTCATTCTAAATATCCAGTCAGTAAAATTTTGTTATAATTCACCAGAGTAAAGTACCTTTCTGAAAGAGAGCACAAGATTGATACGTTACAAGAAGATGAATGGTGTTGTTCGAAGTTAATGTACTGATTTTAAAGAAAATCCATTCATTATAAATACCCAGTCAGCAAAATTTTGTTATAATTTACTAGAGTAAAGTACCTCTCTGAAGGAGACCATTAGATTCATACGTCACCAGAAGATGACTGGTGTTGCTCGAAGTTAGTATACTGATTTTAAAGTAAATCCATTCATTCTAAATACCCAGTCAGTAAAATTTTGTTATAATTCACCAGTGTAAAGTACCTCTCTGAAGGAGAGCACAAGATTGATACGTTACTAGAAGATGACTGGTGTTGTTCGAAGTTAGTATACTGATTTTAAAGTAAATCCATTCATTCAAACTACCCAGTCAGAAAATTTTGTTATAATTCACTAGAGTAAAGTACCTCTCTGAAAGAGAGCACAAGATTGTTACGTGAGCAAAAGATGTCTGGTGTTGCTCGAAGTTAATATACTGATTTTAAAGTAAATCCATTCATTATAAATACCCAGTCAGCAAAATTTTGTTATAATTCACCAGAGTAAAGTACCTCTCTGAAGAAGAGCACAAGATTGATACGTTACCAGAAGTTGACTGGTGTTTCTCGAAGTTAGTATACTGATTTTAAAGTAAATCCATTCATTCTAAATACCCAGTCAGTAAAATTTTGTTATAATTCACCAGAGTAAAGTACCTCTCTGAAGGAGAGCACAAGATTGATACGTTACCAGAAGATGACTGGTGTTGTTCGAAGTTAGTATACTGATTTTAAAGTAAATCTATTCATTCTAACTACCCAGTCTGCAAAATTTTGTTATAATTCACCAGAGTAAAGTACCTCTCTGAAGGAGAGCACAAGATTGATACGTTACCAGAAGATGATTGGAGTTGCTAGACGTTAATATACTGATTTTAAAGTAAATCCATTCATTATAAATACCCAGTCAGCAAAATTTTGTTATAATTCACCAGAGTAAAGTACCTCTCTGAAGGAGAGCACAAGATTGATACGTTACCAGAAGATGATTGGTGTTGCTCGAAGTTAGTATACTGATTTTAAAGTAAATCCATTCATTCTAACTACCCAGTCAGCAAAATTTTGTTATAATTCACCAGAGTAAAGTACCTCTCTGAAGGAGAGCACAAGATTGATAAGTTACCAGAAGATGACTGGTATTGCTCGAAGTTAGTATACTGATTTTAAAGAAAATCCATTCATTATAAATACCCAGTCAGCAAAATTTTGTTATAATTCACCAGAGTAAAGTACCTCTCTGAAGGAGAGCACAAGATTGGTACGTTACCAGAAGATGACTGGTGTTGCTGGAAGTTAGTATACTGATTTTAAAGTAAATCCATTCATTCTAAATACCCAGTCAGTAAAATTTTGTTATAATTCACCAGAGTAAAGTATCTCTCTGAAGGAGAGCACAAGATTGATACGTTACCAGAAGATGACTGGTATTGCTAGAAGTTAGTATACTGATTTTAAAAGAAATCCATTCATTCTAACTACCCAGTCAGCAAAATTTTGTTATAATTCACTAGAGTAAAGTACCTCTCTGAAGGAGACCATAAGATTGATACGTCACCAGAAGATGAATGGTGTTGCTCGAAGTTAGTATACTGATTTTAAAGTAAATCCATTCATTCTACATACTCTGTAAAATTTTGTTATAATTCACCAGAGTAAAGTACCTCTCTGAAGGAGAGCACAAGATTGATACGTTGCCAGAAGATTACTGGTGTTGTTCGAAGTTAGTATACTGATTTTAAAGGAAATCCATTCATTCTAAATACCCAGTCAGTGAAATTTTGTTATGATTCACTAGAGTAAAGTACCTCTCTGAAGGAGAGCACAAGATTGATACTTTAAAAGAAGATGACTGGTGTTGTTAGAAATTAATATACTGATTTTAAAGAAAATCCATTCATTATAAATACCCAGTCAGCAAAATTTTGTTATAATTTACTAGAATAAAGTACCTCTCTGAAGGAGAGCACAAGATTGATACGTTACCAGAAGATGACTGGTGTTGCTCGAAGTTATTATACTGATTTTAAAGTAAATCCATTCGTTCTAAATACCCAGTCAGTAAAATTTTGTTATGATTCACTAGAGTAAAGTACCTCTCTGAAGGAGAGCACAAGATTGATACGTTACCAGAAGATGACTGGTGTTGCTCGAAGTTAGTATACTGATTTTAAAGTAAATCCATTCATTCTAACTACCCAGTCAGCAAAATTTTGTTATAATTCACTAGAGTAAAGTACCTCTCTGAAGGAGAGCACAAGATTGATACGTTACCAGAAGATGACTGGTGTTGCTCGAAGTTAGTATACTGATTTTAAAGTCAATCCATTCATTATAAATACCCAGACAGCAAAATTTTGTTATAATTCACCAGAGTAAAGTACCTCTCTGAAGGAGAGCACAAGATTGATACGTTACCAGAAGATGACTGGTGTTGCTCGAAGTTAGTATACTGATTTTAAAGAAAATCCATTCATTATAAATACCCAGTCAACAAAATTTTGTTATAATTCACCAGAGTAAAGTACCTCTCTGAAGAAGAGCACAAGATTGATACGTTACCAGAAGATGACTGGTGTTGCTAGAAGTTAGTATACTGATTTTAAAGGAAATCCAATCATTCTAACTACCCAGTCAGCAAAATTTTGTTATAATTCACTAGAGTAAAGTACCTCTCTGAAGGAGAGCACAAGATTGATACGTTACCAGAAGTTGACTGGTGTTGCTAGAAGATAGTATACTGATTTTAAAGTAAATCCATTCATTCTAAATACCCAGTCAGTAAAATTTTGTTATAATTCACCAGAGTAAAGAACCTCTCTGAAGGAGAGCACAAGATTGATACGTTACCAGAAGATGACTGGTGTTGCTCGAAGTTAGTATACTGATTCTAAAGTAAATCCATTCATTATAAATACCCAGTCAGCAAAATTTTGTTATAATTCACCAGAGTAAAGTACCTCTCTGAAGGAGAGCACAAGATTGATACGTTACCAGAAGTTGACTGGTGTTTCTCGAAGTTAGTATACTGATTTTAAAGTAAATCCATTCATTCTAAATATCCAGTCAGTAAAATTTTGTTATAATTCACTAGAGTAAAGTACCTTTCTGAAGGAGAGCACAAGATTGATACGTTACCAGAAGATGAATGGTGTTGTTCGAAGTTAATATACTGATTTTAAAGAAAATCCATTCATTATAAATACCCAGTTAGCAAAATTTTGTTATAATTTACTAGAGTAAAATACCTCTCTGAAGGAGACCATTAGATTCATACGTCACCAGAAGATGACTGGTGTTGCTCGAAGTTAGTATACTGATTTTAAAGTAAATCCATTCATTCTAAATACCCAGTCAGTAAAATTTTGTTATAATTCACCAGAGTAAAGTACCTCTCTGAAGGAGAGCACAAGATTGATACGTTACTAGAAGATGACTGGTGTTGTTCGAAGTTAATATACTGATTTTAAAGAAAATCCATTCATTATAAATACCCAGTTAGCAAAATTTTGTTATAATTTACTAGAGTAAAATACCTCTCTGAAGGAGACCATTAGATTCATACGTCACCAGAAGATGACTGGTGTTGCTCGAAGTTAGTATACTGATTTTAAAGTAAATCCATTCATTCAAACTACCCAGTCAGCAAAATTTTGTTATAATTCACTAGAGTAAAGTACCTCTCTGAAGGAGAGCACAAGATTGTTACGTGAGCAAAAGATGTCTGGTGTTGCTCGAAGTTAGTATACTGATTTTAAAGAAAATCCATTCATTATAAATACCCAGTCAGTAAAATTTTGTTATGATTCACTAGAGTAAAGTACCTCTCTGAAGGAGAGCACAAGATTGATACGTTACCAGAAGATGACTGGTGTTGCTCGAAGTTAGTATACTGATTTTAAAGATAATCCATTCATTATAAATACCCAGTCAGTAAAATTTTGTTACGATTCACTAGAGTAAAGTACCTCTCTGAAGGAGAGCACAAGATTGATACGTTACCAGAAGATGACTGGTGTTGCTCGAAGTTAGTATACTGATTTTAAAGTAAATCCATTCATTCTAACTACCCAGTCAGCAAAATTTTGTTATAATTCACTAGAGTAAAGTACCTCTCTGAAGGAGAGCACAAGATTGATACGTTACCAGAAGATGACTGGTGTTGCTCGAAGTTAGTATACTGATTTTAAAGTAAATCCATTCGTTCTAAATACCCAGTCAGTAAAATTTTGTCATGATTCACTAGAGTAAAGTACCTCTCTGAAGGAGAGCACAAGATTGATACGTTACCAGAAGTTGACTGGTGTTTCTCGAAGTTAGTATACTGATTTTAAAGTAAATCCATTCATTCTAAATATCCAGTCAGTAAAATTTTGTTATAATTCACCAGAGTAAAGTACCTTTCTGAAGGAGAGCACAAGATTGATACGTTACCAGAAGATGACTGGTGTTGCTCGAAGTTAATATACTGATTTTAAAGAAAATCCATTCATTATAAATACCCAGTCAGCAAAATTTTGTTATAATTTACTTGAGTAAAGTTCCTCTCTGAAGGAGACCATTAGATTCATACGTCACCAGAAGATGACTGGTGTTGCTCGAAGTTAGTATACTGATTTTAAAGTAAATCCATTCATTCTAAATACCCAGTCAGTAAAATTTTGTTATAATTCACCAGAGTAAAGTACCTCTCTGAAGGAGAGCACAAGATTGATACGTTACTAGAAGATGACTGGTGTTGTTCGAAGTTAGTATACTGATTTTAAAGTAAATCCATTCATTCAAACTACCCAGTCAGCAAAATTTTGTTATAATTCACTAGAGTAAAGTACCTCTCTGAAGGAGAGCACAAGATTGTTACTTGAGCAAAAGATGTCTGGTGTTGCTCGAAGTTAGTATACTGATTTTAAAGAAAATCCATTCATTATAAATACCCAGTCAGTAAAATTTTGTTATGATTCACTAGAGTAAAGTACCTCTCTGAAGGAGAGCACAAGATTGATACGTTACCAGAAGATGACTGGTGTTGCTCGAAGTTAGTATACTGATTTTAAAGTAAATCCATTCATTCTAACTACCCAGTCAGCAAAATTTTGTTATAATTCACTAGAGTAAAGTACCTCTCTGAAGGAGAGCACAAGATTGATACGTTACCAGAAGATGACTGGTGTTGCTCGAAGTTAGTATACTGATTTTAAAGTAAATCCATTCGTTCTAAATACCCAGTCAGTAAAATTTTGTTATGATTCACTAGAGTAAAGTACCTCTCTGAAGGAGAGCACAAGATTGATACGTTACCAGAAGATGACTGGTGTTGCTCGAAGTTAGTATACTGATTTTAAAGTAAATCCATTCATTCTAACTACCCAGTCAGCAAAATTTTGTTATAATTCACTAGAGTAAAGTACCTCTCTGAAGGAGAGCACAAGATTGATACGTTACCAGAAGATGACTGGTGTTGCTCGAAGTTAGTATACTGATTTTAAAGTAAATCCATTCATTATAAATACCCAGACAGCAAAATTTTGTTATAATTCACCAGAGTAAAGTACCTCTCTGAAGGAGAGCACAAGATTGATACGTTACCAGAAGATGACTGGTGTTGCTCGAAGTTAGTATACTGATTTTAAAGTAAATCCATTCATTCTAACTACCCAGTCAGCAAAATTTTGTTATAATTCACTAGAGTAAAGTACCTCTCTGAAGGAGAGCACAAGATTGATACGTTACCAGAAGATGACTGGTGTTGCTCGAAGTTAGTATACTGATTTTAAAGTAAATCCATTCGTTCTAAATACCCAGTCAGTAAAATTTTGTTATAATTCACTAGAGTAAAGTACCTCTCTGAAGAAGAGCACAAGATTGATACGTTACCAGAAGATGACTGGTGTTGCTCGAAGTTAGTATACTGATTTTAAAGTAAATCCATTCGTTCTAAATACCCAGTCAGTAAAATTTTGTTATGATTCACTAGAGTAAAGTGCCTCTCTGAAGGAGAGCACAAGATTGATACGTTACCAGAAGATGACTGGTGTTGCTCGAAGTTAGTATACTGATTTTAAAGTAAATCCATTCATTCTAACTACCCAGTCAGCAAAATTTTGTTATAATTCACCAGAGTAAAGTACCTCTCTGAAGGAGAGCACAAGATTGATACGTTACCAGAAGATGACTGGTGTTGCTCGAAGTTAGCATACTGATTTTAAAGTATATCCATTCATTCTAACTACCCAGTCAGCAAAATTTTGTTATAATTCACCAGAGTAAAGTACCTTTCTGAAGGAAAGCACAAGATTGATACGTTACCAGAAGATGAATGGTGTTGTTCGAAGTTAATATACTGATTTTAAAGAAAATCCATTCATTATAAATACCCAGTCAGCAAAATTTTGTTATAATTTACTAGAGTAAAGTACCTCTCTGAAGGAGACCATTAGATGACTGGTGTTGCTCGAACTTAGTATACTGATTTTAAAGTAAATCCATTCGTTCTAAATACCCAGTCAGTAAAATTTTGTTATAATTCACTAGAGTAAAGTACCTCTCTGAAGAAGAGCACAAGATTGATACGTTACCAGAAGATGACTGGTGTTGCTCGAAGTTAGTATACTGATTTTAAAGTAAATCCATTCGTTCTAAATACCCAGTCAGTAAAATTTTGTTATGATTCACTAGAGTAAAGTACCTCTCTGAAGGAGAGCACAAGATTGATACGTTACCAGAAGATGACTGGTGTTGCTCGAAGTTAGTATACTGATTTTAAAGTAAATCCATTCATTCTAACTACCCAGTCAGCAAAATTTTGTTATAATTCACCAGAGTAAAGTACCTCTCTGAACGAGAGCACAAGATTGATACGTTACCAGAAGATGACTGGTGTTGCTCGAAGTTAGCATACTGATTTTAAAGTATATCCATTCATTCTAACTACCCAGTCAGCAAAATTTTGTTATAATTCACCAGAGTAAAGTACCTTTCTGAAGGAAAGCACAAGATTGATACGTTACCAGAAGATGAATGGTGTTGTTCGAAGTTAATATACTGATTTTAAAGTAAATCCATTCATTCTAAATACCCAGTCAGTAAAATTTTGTTATAATTCACCAGAGTAAAGTACCTCTCTGAAGGAGACCACAAGATTGATACGTTACTAGAAGATGACTGGTGTTGTTCGAAGTTAGTATACTGATTTTAAAGTAAATCCATTCATCAAACAACCCAGTCAGAATTTTTTTTGTTATAATTCACTAGAGTAAAGTACCTCTCTGAAGGAGAGCACAAGATTTTTACGTGAGCAAAAGATGTCTGGTGTTGCTCGAAGTTAATATACTGATTTTAAAGTAAATCCATTTATTATAAATACCCAGTCAGCAAAATTTTGTTATAATTCACCAGAGTAAAGTACCTCTCTGAAGAAGAGCACAAGATTGATACGTTACCAGAAGATGATTGGTGTTACTCGAAGTTAGTATACTGATTTTAAAGTAAATCCATTCATTCTAACTAACCAGTCAGCAAAATTTTGTTATAATTCACCAGAGTAAAGTACCTCTCTGAAGGAGAGCACAAGATTGATAAGTTACCAGAAGATGACTGGTGTTGCTCGAAGTTAGTATACTGATTTTAAAGTAAATCCATTCGTTCTAAATACCCAGTCAGTAAAATTTTGTTATGATTCACTAGAGTAAAGTACCTCTCTGAAGGAGAGCACAAGATTGATACGTTACCAGAAGATGACTGGTGTTGCTCGAAGTTAGTATACTGATTTTAAAGTAAATCCATTCATTCTAACTACCCAGTCAGCAAAATTTTGTTATAATTCACTAGAGTAAAGTACCTCTCTGAAGGAAAGCACAAGATTGATACGTTACCAGAAGATGACTGGTGTTGCTCGAAGTTAGTATACTGATTTTAAAGTAAATCCATTCGTTCTAAATACCCAGTCAGTAAAATTTTGTTATAATTCACTAGAGTAAAGTACCTCTCTGAAGAAGAGCACAAGATTGATACGTTACCAGAAGATGACTGGTGTTGCTCGAAGTTAGTATACTGATTTTAAAGTAAATCCATTCGTTCTAAATACCCAGTCAGTAAAATTTTGTTATGATTCACTAGAGTAAAGTACCTCTCTGAAGGAGAGCACAAGATTGATACGTTACCAGAAGATGACTGGTGTTGCTCGAAGTTAGTATACTGATTTTAAAGTAAATCCATTCATTCTAACTACCCAGTCAGCAAAATTTTGTTATAATTCACCAGAGTAAAGTACCTCTCTGAAGGAGAGCACAAGATTGATACGTTACCAGAAGATGACTGGTGTTGCTCGAAGTTAGCATACTGATTTTAAAGTATATCCATTCATTCTAACTACCCAGTCAGCAAAATTTTGTTATAATTCACCAGAGTAAAGTACCTTTCTGAAGGAAAGCACAAGATTGATACGTTACCAGAAGATGAATGGTGTTGTTCGAAGTTAATATACTGATTTTAAAGAAAATCCATTCATTATAAATACCCAGTCAGCAAAATTTTGTTATAATTTACTAGAGTAAAGTACCTCTCTGAAGGAGACCATTAGATGACTGGTGTTGCTCGAACTTAGTATACTGATTTTAAAGTAAATCCATTCGTTCTAAATACCCAGTCAGTAAAATTTTGTTATAATTCACTAGAGTAAAGTACCTCTCTGAAGAAGAGCACAAGATTGATACGTTACCAGAAGATGACTGGTGTTGCTCGAAGTTAGTATACTGATTTTAAAGTAAATCCATTCGTTCTAAATACCCAGTCAGTAAAATTTTGTTATGATTCACTAGAGTAAAGTACCTCTCTGAAGGAGAGCACAAGATTGATACGTTACCAGAAGATGACTGGTGTTGCTCGAAGTTAGTATACTGATTTTAAAGTAAATCCATTCATTCTAACTACCCAGTCAGCAAAATTTTGTTATAATTCACCAGAGTAAAGTACCTCTCTGAAGGAGAGCACAAGATTGATACGTTACCAGAAGATGACTGGTGTTGCTAGAAGTTAGTATACTGATTTTAAAGGAAATCCATTCATTCTAACTACCCAGTCAGCAAAATTTTGTTATAATTCACAAGAGTAAAGTACCTCTCTGAAGGAGAGCACAAGATTGATACGTTACCAGAAGATGACTGGTGTTGCTAGAAGTTAGTATACTGATTTTAAAGGAAATCCATTCATTCTAACTACCCAGTCAGCAAAATTTTGTTATAATTCACTAGAGTAAAGTACCTCTGTGAAGGAGAGCACAAGATTGATACGTTACCAGAAGATGACTGGTGTTGCTCGAAGTTAGTATACTGATTTTAAAGTAAATCCATTCGTTCTAAATACCCAGTCAGTAAAATTTTGTTATGATTCACTAGAGTAAAGTACCTCTCTGAAGGAGAGCACAAGATTGATACGTTACCAGAAGATGACTGGTGTTGCTCGAAGTTAGTATACTGATTTTAAAGTAAATCCATTCATTCTAACTACCCAGTCAGCAAAATTTTGTTATAATTCACCAGAGTAAAGTACCTCTCTGAAGGAGAGCACAAGATTGATACGTTACCAGAAGATGACTGGTGTTGCTCGAAGTTAGTATACTGATTTTAAAGTAAATCCATTCATTCTAACTACCCAGTCAGCAAAATTTTGTTATAATTCACCAGAGTAAAGTACCTTTCTGAAGGATAGCACAAGATTGATAAGTTACCAGAAGATGAATGGTGTTGTTCGAAGTTAATATACTGATTTTAAAGAAAATCCATTCATTATAAATACCCAGTCAGCAAAATTTTGTTATAATTTACTAGAGTAAAGTACCTCTCTGAAGGAGACCATTAGATGACTGGTGTTGCTCGAAGTTAGTATACTGATTTTAAAGTAAATCCATTCATTCTAAATACCCAGTCAGTAAAATTTTGTTATAATTCACCAGAGTAAAGTACCTCTCTGAAGGAGACCACAAGATTGATACGTTACTAGAAGATGACTGGTGTTGTTCGAAGTTAGTATACTGATTTTAAAGTAAATCCATTCATTCAAACTACCCAGTCAGAAAAAAATTTGTTATAATTCACTAGAGTAAAGTACCTCTCTGAAGGAGAGCACAAGATTGTTACGTGAGCAAAAGATGTCTGGTGTTGCTCGAAGTTAATATACTGATTTTAAAGTAAATCCATTCATTATAAATACCCAGTCAGCAAAATTTTGTTATAATTCACCAGAGTAAAGTACCTCTCTGAAGAAGAGCACAAGATTGATACGTTACCAGAAGATGATTGGTGTTACTCGAAGTTAGTATACTGATTTTAAAGTAAATCCATTCATTCTAACTACCCAGTCAGCAAAATTTTGTTATAATTCACCAGAGTAAATTACCTCTCTGAAGGAGAGCACAAGATTGATGAGTTACCAGAAGATGACTGGTGTTGCTCGAAGTTAGTATACTGATTTTAAAGTAAATCCATTCATTATAAATACCCAGTCAGCAAAATTTTGTTATAATTCACCAGAGTAAAGTACCTCTCTGAAGGAGAGCACAAGATTGATACGTTACCAGAAGATGACTGGTGTTGCTAGAAGTTAGTATACTGATTTTAAAGGAAATCCATTCATTCTAACTACCCAGTCAGCAAAATTTTGTTATAATTCACTAGAGTAAAGTACCTCTCTGAAGGAGAGCACAAGATTGATACGTTACCAGAAGTTGACTGGTGTTGCTAGAAGTTAGTATACTGATTTTAAAGTAAATCCATTCATTCTAAATACCCAGTCAGTAAAATTTTGTTATAATTCACCAGAGTAAAGTACCTCTCTGAAGGAGAGCACAAGATTGATACGTTACCAGAAGATGACTGGTGTTGCTCGAAGTTAGTATACTGATTCTAAAGTAAATCCATTCATTATAAATACCCAGTCAGCAAAATTTTGTTATAATTCACCAGAGTAAAGTACCTTTCTGAAGGAGAGCACAAGATTGATACGTTACCAGAAGTTGACTGGTGTTTCTCGAAGTTAGTATACTGATTTTAAAGTAAATCCATTCATTCTAAATATCCAGTCAGTAAAATTTTGTTATAATTCACTAAAGTAAAGTACCTTTCTGAAGGAGAGCACAAGATTGATACGTTACCAGAAGATGAATGGTGTTGTTCGAAGTTAATATACTGATTTTAAAGAAAATCCATTCATTATAAATACCCAGTCAGCAAAATTTTGTTATAATTTACTAGAGTAAAATACCTCTCTGAAGGAGATCATTAGATTCATACGTCACCAGAAGATGACTGGTGTTGCTCGAAGTTAGTATACTGATTTTAAAGTAAATCCATTCATTCTAAATACCCAGTCAGTAAAATTTTGTTATAATTCACCAGAGTAAAGTACCTCTCTGAAGGAGAGCACAAGATTGATACGTTACTAGAAGATGACTGGTGTTGTTCGAAGTTAGTATACTGATTTTAAAGTAAATCCATTCATTCAAACTACCCAGTCAGCAAAATTTTGTTATAATTCACTAGAGTAAAGTACCTCTCTGAAGGAGAGTACAAGATTGTTACGTGAGCAAAAGATGTCTGGTGTTGCTCGAAGTTAGTATACTGATTTTAAAGAAAATCCATTCATTATAAATACCCAGTCAGTAAAATTTTGTTATGATTCACTAGAGTAAAGTACCTCTCTGAAGGAGAGCACAAGATTGATACGTTACCAGAAGATGACTGGTGTTGCTCGAAGTTAGTATACTGATTTTAAAGAAAATCCATTCATTATAAATACCCAGTCAGTAAAATTTTGTTATGATTCACTAGAGTAAAGTACCTCTCTGAAGGAGAGCACAAGATTGATACGTTACCAGAAGATGACTGGTGTTGCTCGAAGTTAGTATACTGATTTTAAAGTAAATCCATTCATTCTAACTACCCAGTCAGCAAAATTTTGTTATAATTCACTAGAGTAAAGTACCTCTCTGAAGGAGAGCACAAGATTGATACGTTACCAGAAGATGACTGGTGTTGCTCGAAGTTAGTATACTGATTTTAAAGTAAATCCATTCGTTCTAAATACCCAGTCAGTAAAATTTTGTTATGATTCACTAGAGTAAAGTACCTCTCTGAAGGAGAGCACAAGATTGATACGTTACCAGAAGTTGACTGGTGTTTCTCGAAGTTAGTATACTGATTTTAAAGTAAATCCATTCATTCTAAATATCCAGTCAGTAAAATTTTGTTATAATTCACCAGAGTAAAGTACCTTTCTGAAGGAGAGCACAAGATTGATACGTTACCAGAAGATGAATGGTGTTGTTCGAAGTTAATATACTGATTTTAAAGAAAATCCATTCATTATAAATACCCAGTCAGCAAAATTTTGTTATAATTTACTAGAGTAAAGTACGTCTCTGAAGGAGACCATTAGATTCATACGTCACCAGAAGATGACTGGTGTTACTCGAAGTTAGTATACTGATTTTAAAGTAAATCCATTCATTCTAACTACCCAGTCAGCAAAATTTTGTTATAATTCACTAGAGTAAAGTACCTCTCTGAAGGAGAGCACAAGATTGATACGTTACCAGAATATGACTGGTGTTGCTCGAAGTTAGTATACTGATTTTAAAGTAAATCCATTCGTTCTAAATACCCAGTCAGTAAAATTTTGTTATGATTCACTAGAGTAAAGTACCTCTCTGAAGGAGAGCACAAGATTTATACGTTACCAGAAGATGACTGGTGTTGCTCGAAGTTAGTATACTGATTTTAAAGTAAATCCATTCATTATAAATACCCAGACAGCAAAATTTTGTTATAATTCACCAGAGTAAAGTACCTCTCTGAAGGAGAGCACAAGATTGATACGTTACCAGAAGATGACTGGTGTTGCTCGAAGTTAGTATACTGATTTTAAAGAAAATCCATTCATTATAAATACCCAGTCAGCAAAATTTTGTTATAATTCACCAGAGTAAAGTACCTCTCTGAAGGAGAGCACAAGATTGATACGTTACCAGAAGTTGACTGGTGTTTCTCGAAGTTAGTATACTGATTTTAAAGTAAATCCATTCATTCTAAATATCCAGTCAGTAAAATTTTGTTATAATTCACTAGAGTAAAGTACCTTTCTGAAGGAGAGCACAAGATTGATACGTTACCAGAAGATGAATGGTGTTGTTCGAAGTTAATATACTGATTTCAAAGAAAATCCATTCATTATAAATACCCAGTCAGCAAAATTTTGTTATAATTTACTAGAGTAAAATACCTCTCTGAAGGAGACCATTAGATTCATACGTCACCAGAAGATGACTGGTGTTGCTCGAAGTTAGTATACTGATTTTAAAGTAAATCCATTCATTCTAAATACCCAGTCAGTAAAATTTTGTTATAATTCACCAGAGTAAAGTACCTCTCTGAAGGAGAGCACAAGATTGATACGTTACTAGAAGATGACTGGTGTTGTTCGAAGTTAGTATACTGATTTTAAAGTAAATCCATTCATTCAAACTACCCAGTCAGCAAAATTTTGTTATAATTCACTAGAGTAAAGTACCTCTCTGAAGGAGAGCACAAGATTGTTACGTGAGCAAAAGATGTCTGGTGTTGCTCGAAGTTAGTATACTGATTTTTAAGAAAATCCATTCATTATAAATACCCAGTCAGTAAAATTTTGTTATGATTCACTCGAGTAAAGTACCTCTCTGAAGGAGAGCACAAGATTGATACGTTACCAGAAGATGACTGGTGTTGCTCGAAGTTAGTATACTGATTTTAAAGATAATCCATTCATTATAAATACCCAGTCAGTAAAATTTTGTTATGATTCACTAGAGTAAAGTACCTCTCTGAAGGAGAGCACAAGATTGATACGTTACCAGAAGATGACTGGTGTTGCTCGAAGTTAGTATACTGATTTTAAAGTAAATCCATTCATTCTAACTACCCAGTCAGCAACATTTTGTTATAATTCACTAGAGTAAAGTACCTCTCTGAAGGAGAGCACAAGATTGATACGTTACCAGAAGATGAATGGTGTTTCTCGAAGTTAGTATACTGATTTTAAAGTAAATCCATTCGTTCTAAATACCCAGTCAGTAAAATTTTGTTATGATTCACTAGAGTAAAGTACCTCTCTGAAGGAGAGCACAAGATTGATACGTTACCAGAAGTTGACTGGTGTTTCTCGAAGTTAGTATACTGATTTTAAAGTAAATCCATTCATTCTAAATATCCAGTAAGTAAAATTTTGTTATAATTCACCAGAGTAAAGTACCTTTCTGAAGGAGAGCACAAGATTGATACGTTACCAGAAGATGAATGGTGTTGTTCGAAGTTAATATACTGATTTTAAAGAAAATCCATTCATTATAAATACCCAGTCAGCAAAATTTTGTTATAATTTACTTGAGTAAAGTTCCTCTCTGAAGGAGACCATTAGATTCATACGTCACCAGAAGATGACTGGTGTTGCTCGAAGTTAGTATACTGATTTTAAAGTAAATCCATTCATTCTAAATACCCAGTCAGTAAAATTTTGTTATAATTCACCAGAGTAAAGTACCTCTCTGAAGGAGAGCACAAGATTGATACGTTACTAGACGATGACTGGTGTTGTTCGAAGTTAGTATACTGATTTTAAAGTAAATCCATTCATTCAAACTACCCAGTCAGCAAAATTTTGTTATAATTCACTAGAGTAAAGTACTTCTCTGAAGGAGAGCACAAGATTGTTACGTGAGCAAAAGATGTCTGGTGTTGCTCGAAGTTAGTATACTGATTTTTAAGAAAATCCATTCATTATAAATACCCAGTCAGTAAAATTTTGTTATGATTCACTAGAGTAAAGTACCTCTCTGAAGGAGAGCACAAGATTGATACGTTACCAGAAGATGACTGGTGTTGCTCGAAGTTAGTATACTGATTTTAAAGATAATCCATTCATTATAAATACCCAGTCAGTAAAATTTTGTTATGATTCACTAGAGTAAAGTACCTCTCTGAAGGAGAGCACAAGATTGATACGTTACCAGAAGATGACTGGTGTTGCTCGAAGTTAGTATACTGATTTTAAAGTAAATCCATTCATTCTAACTACCCAGTCAGCAACATTTTGTTATAATTCACTAGAGTAAAGTACCTCTCTGAAGGAGAGCACAAGATTGATTCGTTACCAGAAGATGACTGGTGTTGCTCGAAGTTAGTATTCTGATTTTAAAGTAAATCCATTCGTTCTAAATACCCAGTCAGTAAAATTTTGTTATGATTCACTAGAGTAAAGTACCTCTCTGAAGGAGAGCACAAGATTGATACGTTACCAGAAGTTGACTGGTGTTTCTCGAAGTTAGTATACTGATTTTAAAGTAAATCCATTCATTATAAATATCCAGTCAGTAAAATTTTGTTATAATTCACCAGAGTAAAGTACCTTTCTGAAGGAGAGCACAAGATTGATACGTTACCAGAAGATGAATGGTGTTGTTCGAAGTTAATATACTGATTTTAAAGAAAATCCATTCATTATAAATACCCAGTCAGCAAAATTTTGTTATAATTTACTTGAGTAAAGTTCCTCTCTGAAGGAGACCATTAGATTCATACGTCACCAGAAGATGACTGGTGTTGCTCGAAGTTAGTATACTGATTTTAAAGTAAATCCATTCATTCTAAATACCCAGTCAGTAAAATTTTGTTATAATTCACCAGAGTAAAGTACCTCTCTGAAGGAGAGCACAAGATTGATACGTTACTAGAAGATGACTGGTGTTGTTCGAAGTTAGTATACTGATTTTAAAGTAAATCCATTCATTCAAACTACCCAGTCAGCAAAATTTTGTTATAATTCACTAGAGTAAAGTACCTCTCTGAAGGAGAGCACAAGATTGTTACGTGAGCAAAAGATGTCTGGTGTTGCTCGAAGTTAGCATACTGATTTTAAAGAAAATCCATTCATTATAAATACCCAGTCAGTAAAATTTTGTTATGATTCACTAGAGTAAAGTACCTCTCTGAAGGAGAGCACAAGATTGATACGTTACCAGAAGATGACTGGTGTTGCTCGAAGTTAGTATACTGATTTTAAAGTAAATCCATTCATTCTAACTACCCAGTCAGCAAAATTTTGTTATAATTCACTAGAGTAAAGTACCTCTCTGAAGGAGAGCACAAGATTGATACGTTACCAGAAGATGACTGGTGTTTCTCGAAGTTAGTATACTGATTTTAAAGTAAATCCATTCATTATAAATACCCAGACAGCAAAATTTTGTTATAATTCACCAGAGTAAAGTACCTCTCTGAAGGAGAGCACAAGATTGATACGTTACCAGAAGATGACTGGTGTTGCTCGAAGTTAGTATACTGATTTTAAAGGAAATCCATTCATTCTAACTACCCAGTCAGCAAAATTTTGTTATAATTCACTAGAGTAAAGTACCTCTCTGAAGGAGAGCACAAGATTGATACGTTACCAGAAGTTGACTGGTGTTGCTAGAAGTTAGTATACTGATTTTAAAGTAAATCCATTCATTCTAAATACCCAGTCAGTAAAATTTTGTTATAATTCACCAGAGTAAAGTACCTCTCTGAAGGAGAGCACAAGATTGATACGTTACCAGAAGATGACTGGTGTTGCTCGAAGTTAGTATACTGATTCTAAAGTAAATCCATTCATTATAAATACCCAGTCAGCAAAATTTTGTTATAATTCACCAGAGTAAAGTACCTTTCTGAAGGAGAGCACAAGATTGATACGTTACCAGAAGTTGACTGGTGTTTCTCGAAGTTAGTATACTGATTTTAAAGTAAATCCATTCATTCTAAATATCCAGTCAGTAAAATTTTGTTATAATTCACTAAAGTAAAGTACCTTTCTGAAGGAGAGCACAAGATTGATACGTTACCAGAAGATGAATGGTGTTGTTCGAAGTTAATATACTGATTTTAAAGAAAATCCATTCATTATAAATACCCAGTCAGCAAAATTTTGTTATAATTTACTAGAGTAAAATACCTCTCTGAAGGAGATCATTAGATTCATACGTCACCAGAAGATGACTGGTGTTGCTCGAAGTTAGTATACTGATTTTAAAGTAAATCCATTCATTCTAAATACCCAGTCAGTAAAATTTTGTTATAATTCACCAGAGTAAAGTACCTCTCTGAAGGAGAGCACAAGATTGATACGTTACTAGAAGATGACTGGTGTTGTTCGAAGTTAGTATACTGATTTTAAAGTAAATCCATTCATTCAAACTACCCAGTCAGCAAAATTTTGTTATAATTCACTAGAGTAAAGTACCTCTCTGAAGGAGAGTACAAGATTGTTACGTGAGCAAAAGATGTCTGGTGTTGCTCGAAGTTAGTATACTGATTTTAAAGAAAATCCATTCATTATAAATACCCAGTCAGTAAAATTTTGTTATGATTCACTAGAGTAAAGTACCTCTCTGAAGGAGAGCACAAGATTGATACGTTACCAGAAGATGACTGGTGTTGCTCGAAGTTAGTATACTGATTTTAAAGAAAATCCATTCATTATAAATACCCAGTCAGTAAAATTTTGTTATGATTCACTAGAGTAAAGTACCTCTCTGAAGGAGAGCACAAGATTGATACGTTACCAGAAGATGACTGGTGTTGCTCGAAGTTAGTATACTGATTTTAAAGTAAATCCATTCATTCTAACTACCCAGTCAGCAAAATTTTGTTATAATTCACTAGAGTAAAGTACCTCTCTGAAGGAGAGCACAAGATTGATACGTTACCAGAAGATGACTGGTGTTGCTCGAAGTTAGTATACTGATTTTAAAGTAAATCCATTCGTTCTAAATACCCAGTCAGTAAAATTTTGTTATGATTCACTAGAGTAAAGTACCTCTCTGAAGGAGAGCACAAGATTGATACGTTACCAGAAGTTGACTGGTGTTTCTCGAAGTTAGTATACTGATTTTAAAGTAAATCCATTCATTCTAAATATCCAGTCAGTAAAATTTTGTTATAATTCACCAGAGTAAAGTACCTTTCTGAAGGAGAGCACAAGATTGATACGTTACCAGAAGATGAATGGTGTTGTTCGAAGTTAATATACTGATTTTAAAGAAAATCCATTCATTATAAATACCCAGTCAGCAAAATTTTGTTATAATTTACTAGAGTAAAGTACGTCTCTGAAGGAGACCATTAGATTCATACGTCACCAGAAGATGACTGGTGTTGCTCGAAGTTAGTATACTGATTTTAAAGTAAATCCATTCGTTCTAAATACCCAGTCAGTAAAATTTTGTTATGATTCACTAGAGTAAAGTACCTCTCTGAAGGAGAGCACAAGATTGATACGTTACCAGAAGATGACTGGTGTTGCTCGAAGTTAGTATACTGATTTTAAAGTAAATCCATTCATTCTAACTACCCAGTCAGCAAAATTTTGTTATAATTCACCAGAGTAAAGTACCTCTCTGAAGGAGAGCACAAGATTGATACGTTACCAGAAGATGACTGGTGTTGCTCGAAGTTAGTATACTGATTTTAAAGTAAATCCATTCATTCTAACTACCCAGTCAGCAAAATTTTGTTATAATTCACCAGAGTAAAGTACCTTTCTGAAGGATAGCACAAGATTGATACGTTACCAGAAGATGAATGGTGTTGTTCGAAGTTAATATACTGATTTTAAAGAAAATCCATTCATTATAAATACCCAGTCAGCAAAATTTTGTTATAATTTACTAGAGTAAAGTACCTCTCTGAAGGAGACCATTAGATGACTGGTGTTGCTCGAAGTTAGTATACTGATTTTAAAGTAAATCCATTCATTCTAAATACCCAGTCAGTAAAATTTTGTTATAATTCACCAGAGTAAAGTACCTCTCTGAAGGAGACCACAAGATTGATACGTTACTAGAAGATGACTGGTGTTGTTCGAAGTTAGTATACTGATTTTAAAGTAAATCCATTCATTCAAACTACCCAGTCAGAAAAAAATTTGTTATAATTCACTAGAGTAAAGTACCTCTCTGAAGGAGAGCACAAGATTGTTACGTGAGCAAAAGATGTCTGGTGTTGCTCGAAGTTAATATACTGATTTTAAAGTAAATCCATTCATTATAAATACCCAGTCAGCAAAATTTTGTTATAATTCACCAGAGTAAAGTACCTCTCTGAAGAAGAGCACAAGATTGATACGTTACCAGAAGATGATTGGTGTTACTCGAAGTTAGTATACTGATTTTAAAGTAAATCCATTCATTCTAACTACCCAGTCAGCAAAATTTTGTTATAATTCACCAGAGTAAATTACCTCTCTGAAGGAGAGCACAAGATTGATGAGTTACCAGAAGATGACTGGTGTTGCTCGAAGTTAGTATACTGATTTTAAAGTAAATCCATTCATTATAAATACCCAGTCAGCAAAATTTTGTTATAATTCACCAGAGTAAAGTACCTCTCTGAAGGAGAGCACAAGATTGATACGTTACCAGAAGATGACTGGTGTTGCTAGAAGTTAGTATACTGATTTTAAAGGAAATCCATTCATTCTAACTACCCAGTCAGCAAAATTTTGTTATAATTCACTAGAGTAAAGTACCTCTCTGAAGGAGAGCACAAGATTGATACGTTACCAGAAGTTGACTGGTGTTGCTAGAAGTTAGTATACTGATTTTAAAGTAAATCCATTCATTCTAAATACCCAGTCAGTAAAATTTTGTTATAATTCACCAGAGTAAAGTACCTCTCTGAAGGAGAGCACAAGATTGATACGTTACCAGAAGATGACTGGTGTTGCTCGAAGTTAGTATACTGATTCTAAAGTAAATCCATTCATTATAAATACCCAGTCAGCAAAATTTTGTTATAATTCACCAGAGTAAAGTACCTTTCTGAAGGAGAGCACAAGATTGATACGTTACCAGAAGTTGACTGGTGTTTCTCGAAGTTAGTATACTGATTTTAAAGTAAATCCATTCATTCTAAATATCCAGTCAGTAAAATTTTGTTATAATTCACTAAAGTAAAGTACCTTTCTGAAGGAGAGCACAAGATTGATACGTTACCAGAAGATGAATGGTGTTGTTCGAAGTTAATATACTGATTTTAAAGAAAATCCATTCATTATAAATACCCAGTCAGCAAAATTTTGTTATAATTTACTAGAGTAAAATACCTCTCTGAAGGAGATCATTAGATTCATACGTCACCAGAAGATGACTGGTGTTGCTCGAAGTTAGTATACTGATTTTAAAGTAAATCCATTCATTCTAAATACCCAGTCAGTAAAATTTTGTTATAATTCACCAGAGTAAAGTACCTCTCTGAAGGAGAGCACAAGATTGATACGTTACTAGAAGATGACTGGTGTTGTTCGAAGTTAGTATACTGATTTTAAAGTAAATCCATTCATTCAAACTACCCAGTCAGCAAAATTTTGTTATAATTCACTAGAGTAAAGTACCTCTCTGAAGGAGAGTACAAGATTGTTACGTGAGCAAAAGATGTCTGGTGTTGCTCGAAGTTAGTATACTGATTTTAAAGAAAATCCATTCATTATAAATACCCAGTCAGTAAAATTTTGTTATGATTCACTAGAGTAAAGTACCTCTCTGAAGGAGAGCACAAGATTGATACGTTACCAGAAGATGACTGGTGTTGCTCGAAGTTAGTATACTGATTTTAAAGAAAATCCATTCATTATAAATACCCAGTCAGTAAAATTTTGTTATGATTCACTAGAGTAAAGTACCTCTCTGAAGGAGAGCACAAGATTGATACGTTACCAGAAGATGACTGGTGTTACTCGAAGTTAGTATACTGATTTTAAAGATAATCCATTCATTCTAACTACCCAGTCAGCAAAATTTTGTTATAATTCACTAGAGTAAAGTACCTCTCTGAAGGAGAGCACAAGATTGATACGTTACCAGAAGATGACTGGTGTTGCTCGAAGTTAGTATACTGATTTTAAAGTAAATCCATTCGTTCTAAATACCCAGTCAGTAAAATTTTGTTATGATTCACTAGAGTAAAGTACCTCTCTGAAGGAGAGCACAAGATTGATACGTTACCAGAAGTTGACTGGTGTTTCTCGAAGTTAGTATACTGATTTTAAAGTAAATCCATTCATTCTAAATATCCAGTCAGTAAAATTTTGTTATAATTCACCAGAGTAAAGTACCTTTCTGAAGGAGAGCACAAGATTGATACGTTACCAGAAGATGAATGGTGTTGTTCGAAGTTAATATACTGATTTTAAAGAAAATCCATTCATTATAAATACCCAGTCAGCAAAATTTTGTTATAATTTACTAGAGTAAAGTACGTCTCTGAAGGAGACCATTAGATTCATACGTCACCAGAAGATGACTGGTGTTACTCGAAGTTAGTATACTGATTTTAAAGTAAATCCATTCATTCTAACTACCCAGTCAGCAAAATTTTGTTATAATTCACTAGAGTAAAGTACCTCTCTGAAGGAGAGCACAAGATTGATACGTTACCAGAATATGACTGGTGTTGCTCGAAGTTAGTATACTGATTTTAAAGTAAATCCATTCGTTCTAAATACCCAGTCAGTAAAATTTTGTTATGATTCACTAGAGTAAAGTACCTCTCTGAAGGAGAGCACAAGATTTATACGTTACCAGAAGATGACTGGTGTTGCTCGAAGTTAGTATACTGATTTTAAAGTAAATCCATTCATTATAAATACCCAGACAGCAAAATTTTGTTATAATTCACCAGAGTAAAGTACCTCTCTGAAGGAGAGCACAAGATTGATACGTTACCAGAAGATGACTGGTGTTGCTCGAAGTTAGTATACTGATTTTAAAGAAAATCCATTCATTATAAATACCCAGTCAGCAAAATTTTGTTATAATTCACCAGAGTAAAGTACCTCTCTGAAGGAGAGCACAAGATTGATACGTTACCAGAAGTTGACTGGTGTTTCTCGAAGTTAGTATACTGATTTTAAAGTAAATCCATTCATTCTAAATATCCAGTCAGTAAAATTTTGTTATAATTCACTAGAGTAAAGTACCTTTCTGAAGGAGAGCACAAGATTGATACGTTACCAGAAGATGAATGGTGTTGTTCGAAGTTAATATACTGATTTCAAAGAAAATCCATTCATTATAAATACCCAGTCAGCAAAATTTTGTTATAATTTACTAGAGTAAAATACCTCTCTGAAGGAGACCATTAGATTCATACGTCACCAGAAGATGACTGGTGTTGCTCGAAGTTAGTATACTGATTTTAAAGTAAATCCATTCATTCTAAATACCCAGTCAGTAAAATTTTGTTATAATTCACCAGAGTAAAGTACCTCTCTGAAGGAGAGCACAAGATTGATACGTTACTAGAAGATGACTGGTGTTGTTCGAAGTTAGTATACTGATTTTAAAGTAAATCCATTCATTCAAACTACCCAGTCAGCAAAATTTTGTTATAATTCACTAGAGTAAAGTACCTCTCTGAAGGAGAGCACAAGATTGTTACGTGAGCAAAAGATGTCTGGTGTTGCTCGAAGTTAGTATACTGATTTTTAAGAAAATCCATTCATTATAAATACCCAGTCAGTAAAATTTTGTTATGATTCACTCGAGTAAAGTACCTCTCTGAAGGAGAGCACAAGATTGATACGTTACCAGAAGATGACTGGTGTTGCTCGAAGTTAGTATACTGATTTTAAAGATAATCCATTCATTATAAATACCCAGTCAGTAAAATTTTGTTATGATTCACTAGAGTAAAGTACCTCTCTGAAGGAGAGCACAAGATTGATACGTTACCAGAAGATGACTGGTGTTGCTCGAAGTTAGTATACTGATTTTAAAGTAAATCCATTCATTCTAACTACCCAGTCAGCAACATTTTGTTATAATTCACTAGAGTAAAGTACCTCTCTGAAGGAGAGCACAAGATTGATACGTTACCAGAAGATGAATGGTGTTTCTCGAAGTTAGTATACTGATTTTAAAGTAAATCCATTCGTTCTAAATACCCAGTCAGTAAAATTTTGTTATGATTCACTAGAGTAAAGTACCTCTCTGAAGGAGAGCACAAGATTGATACGTTACCAGAAGTTGACTGGTGTTTCTCGAAGTTAGTATACTGATTTTAAAGTAAATCCATTCATTCTAAATATCCAGTAAGTAAAATTTTGTTATAATTCACCAGAGTAAAGTACCTTTCTGAAGGAGAGCACAAGATTGATACGTTACCAGAAGATGAATGGTGTTGTTCGAAGTTAATATACTGATTTTAAAGAAAATCCATTCATTATAAATACCCAGTCAGCAAAATTTTGTTATAATTTACTTGAGTAAAGTTCCTCTCTGAAGGAGACCATTAGATTCATACGTCACCAGAAGATGACTGGTGTTGCTCGAAGTTAGTATACTGATTTTAAAGTAAATCCATTCATTCTAAATACCCAGTCAGTAAAATTTTGTTATAATTCACCAGAGTAAAGTACCTCTCTGAAGGAGAGCACAAGATTGATACGTTACTAGACGATGACTGGTGTTGTTCGAAGTTAGTATACTGATTTTAAAGTAAATCCATTCATTCAAACTACCCAGTCAGCAAAATTTTGTTATAATTCACTAGAGTAAAGTACTTCTCTGAAGGAGAGCACAAGATTGTTACGTGAGCAAAAGATGTCTGGTGTTGCTCGAAGTTAGTATACTGATTTTTAAGAAAATCCATTCATTATAAATACCCAGTCAGTAAAATTTTGTTATGATTCACTAGAGTAAAGTACCTCTCTGAAGGAGAGCACAAGATTGATACGTTACCAGAAGATGACTGGTGTTGCTCGAAGTTAGTATACTGATTTTAAAGATAATCCATTCATTATAAATACCCAGTCAGTAAAATTTTGTTATGATTCACTAGAGTAAAGTACCTCTCTGAAGGAGAGCACAAGATTGATACGTTACCAGAAGATGACTGGTGTTGCTCGAAGTTAGTATACTGATTTTAAAGTAAATCCATTCATTCTAACTACCCAGTCAGCAACATTTTGTTATAATTCACTAGAGTAAAGTACCTCTCTGAAGGAGAGCACAAGATTGATTCGTTACCAGAAGATGACTGGTGTTGCTCGAAGTTAGTATACTGATTTTAAAGTAAATCCATTCGTTCTAAATACCCAGTCAGTAAAATTTTGTTATGATTCACTAGAGTAAAGTACCTCTCTGAAGGAGAGCACAAGATTGATACGTTACCAGAAGTTGACTGGTGTTTCTCGAAGTTAGTATACTGATTTTAAAGTAAATCCATTCATTATAAATATCCAGTCAGTAAAATTTTGTTATAATTCACCAGAGTAAAGTACCTTTCTGAAGGAGAGCACAAGATTGATACGTTACCAGAAGATGAATGGTGTTGTTCGAAGTTAATATACTGATTTTAAAGAAAATCCATTCATTATAAATACCCAGTCAGCAAAATTTTGTTATAATTTACTTGAGTAAAGTTCCTCTCTGAAGGAGACCATTAGATTCATACGTCACCAGAAGATGACTGGTGTTGCTCGAAGTTAGTATACTGATTTTAAAGTAAATCCATTCATTCTAAATACCCAGTCAGTAAAATTTTGTTATAATTCACCAGAGTAAAGTACCTCTCTGAAGGAGAGCACAAGATTGATACGTTACTAGAAGATGACTGGTGTTGTTCGAAGTTAGTATACTGATTTTAAAGTAAATCCATTCATTCAAACTACCCAGTCAGCAAAATTTTGTTATAATTCACTAGAGTAAAGTACCTCTCTGAAGGAGAGCACAAGATTGTTACGTGAGCAAAAGATGTCTGGTGTTGCTCGAAGTTAGCATACTGATTTTAAAGAAAATCCATTCATTATAAATACCCAGTCAGTAAAATTTTGTTATGATTCACTAGAGTAAAGTACCTCTCTGAAGGAGAGCACAAGATTGATACGTTACCAGAAGATGACTGGTGTTGCTCGAAGTTAGTATACTGATTTTAAAGTAAATCCATTCATTCTAACTACCCAGTCAGCAAAATTTTGTTATAATTCACTAGAGTAAAGTACCTCTCTGAAGGAGAGCACAAGATTGATACGTTACCAGAAGATGACTGGTGTTTCTCGAAGTTAGTATACTGATTTTAAAGTAAATCCATTCATTATAAATACCCAGACAGCAAAATTTTGTTATAATTCACCAGAGTAAAGTACCTCTCTGAAGGAGAGCACAAGATTGATACGTTACCAGAAGATGACTGGTGTTGCTCGAAGTTAGTATACTGATTTTAAAGAAAATCCATTCATTATAAATACCCAGTCAGCAAAATTTTGTTATAATTCACCAGAGTAAAGTACCTCTCTGAAGGAGAGCACAAGATTGATACGTTACCAGAAGATGACTGGTGTTGCTCGAAGTTAGTATACTGATTTTAAAGAAAATCCATTCATTCTAACTACCCAGTCAGCAAAATTTTGTTATAATTCACTCGAGTAAAGTACCTCTCTGAAGGAGAGCACAAGATTGATACGTTACCAGAAGATGACTGGTGTTGCTAGAAGTTAGTATACTGATTTTAAAGGAAATCCATTCATTCTAACTACCCAGTCAGCAAAATTTTGTTATAATTCACTAGAGTAAAGTACCTCTCTGAAGGAGAGCACAAGATTGATACGTTACCAGAAGATGACTGGTGTTGCTCGAAGTTAGTATACTGATTTTAAAGTAAATCCATTCGTTCTAAATACCCAGTCAGTAAAATTTTGTTATGATTCACTAGAGTAAAGTACCTCTCTGAAGGAGAGCACAAGATTGATACGTTACCAGAAGATGACTGGTGTTGCTCGAAGTTAGTATACTGATTTTAAAGTAAATCCATTCATTCTAACTACCCAGTCAGCAACATTTTGTTATAATTCACTAGAGTAAAGTACCTCTCTGAAGGAGAGCACAAGATTGGTACGTTACCAGAAGATGAATGGTGTTGCTCGAAGTTAGTATACTGATTTTAAAGTAAATCCATTCGTTCTAAATACCCAGTCAGTAAAATTTTGTTATGATTCACTAGAGTAAAGTACCTCTCTGAAGGAGAGCACAAGATTGATACGTTACCAGAAGTTGACTGGTGTTTCTCGAAGTTAGTATACTGATTTTAAAGTAAATCCATTCATTCTAACTACCCAGTCAGCAACATTTTGTTATAATTCACTAGAGTAAAGTACCTCTCTGAAGGAGAGCACAAGATTGATACGTTACCAGAAGATGAATGGTGTTGCTCGAAGTTAGTATACTGATTTTAAAGTAAATCCATTCGTTCTAAATACCCAGTCAGTAAAATTTTGTTATGATTCACTAGAGTAAAGTACCTCTCTGAAGGAGAGCACAAGATTGATACGTTACCAGAAGTTGACTGGTGTTTCTCGAAGTTAGTATACTGATTTTAAAGTAAATCCATTCATTCTAAATATCCAGTCAGTAAAATTTTGTTATAATTCACCAGAGTAAAGTACCTTTCTGAAGGAGAGCACAAGATTGATACGTTACCAGAAGATGAATGGTGTTGTTCGAAGTTAATATACTGATTTTAAAGAAAATCCATTCATTATAAATACCCAGTCAGCAAAATTTTGTTATAATTTACTTGAGTAAAGTTCCTCTCTGAAGGAGACCATTAGATTCATACGTCACCAGAAGATGACTGGTGTTGCTCGAAGTTAGTATACTGATTTTAAAGTAAATCCATTCATTCTAAATACCCAGTCAGTAAAATTTTGTTATAATTCACCAGAGTAAAGTACCTCTCTGAAGGAGAGCACAAGATTGATACGTTACTAGAAGATGACTGGTGTTGTTCGAAGTTAGTATACTGATTTTAAAGTAAATCCATTCATTCAAACTACCCAGTCAGCAAAATTTTGTTATAATTCACTAGAGTAAAGTACCTCTCTGAAGGAGAGCACAAGATTGTTACGTGAGCAAAAGATGTCTGGTGTTGCTCGAAGTTAGTATACTGATTTTTAAGAAAATCCATTCATTATAAATACCCAGTCAGTAAAATTTTGTTATGATTCACTAGAGTAAAGTACCTCTCTGAAGGAGAGCACAAGATTGATACGTTACCAGAAGATGACTGGTGTTGCTCGAAGTTAGTATACTGATTTTAAAGATAATCCATTCATTATAAATACCCAGTCAGTAAAATTTTGTTATGATTCACTAGAGTAAAGTACCTCTCTGAAGGAGAGCACAAGATTGATACGTTACCAGAAGATGACTGGTGTTGCTCGAAGTTAGTATACTGATTTTAAAGTAAATCCATTCATTCTAACTACCCAGTCAGCAACATTTTGTTATAATTCACTAGAGTAAAGTACCTCTCTGAAGGAGAGCACAAGATTGATTCGTTACCAGAAGATGACTGGTGTTGCTCGAAGTTAGTATACTGATTTTAAAGTAAATCCATTCGTTCTAAATACCCAGTCAGTAAAATTTTGTTATGATTCACTAGAGTAAAGTACCTCTCTGAAGGAGAGCACAAGATTGATACGTTACCAGAAGTTGACTGGTGTTTCTCGAAGTTAGTATACTGATTTTAAAGTAAATCCATTCATTATAAATATCCAGTCAGTAAAATTTTGTTATAATTCACCAGAGTAAAGTACCTTTCTGAAGGAGAGCACAAGATTGATACGTTACCAGAAGATGAATGGTGTTGTTCGAAGTTAATATACTGATTTTAAAGAAAATCCATTCATTATAAATACCCAGTCAGCAAAATTTTGTTATAATTTACTTGAGTAAAGTTCCTCTCTGAAGGAGACCATTAGATTCATACGTCACCAGAAGATGACTGGTGTTGCTCGAAGTTAGTATACTGATTTTAAAGTAAATCCATTCATTCTAAATACCCAGTCAGTAAAATTTTGTTATAATTCACCAGAGTAAAGTACCTCTCTGAAGGAGAGCACAAGATTGATACGTTACTAGAAGATGACTGGTGTTGTTCGAAGTTAGTATACTGATTTTAAAGTAAATCCATTCATTCAAACTACCCAGTCAGCAAAATTTTGTTATAATTCACTAGAGTAAAGTACCTCTCTGAAGGAGAGCACAAGATTGTTACGTGAGCAAAAGATGTCTGGTGTTGCTCGAAGTTAGCATACTGATTTTAAAGAAAATCCATTCATTATAAATACCCAGTCAGTAAAATTTTGTTATGATTCACTAGAGTAAAGTACCTCTCTGAAGGAGAGCACAAGATTGATACGTTACCAGAAGATGACTGGTGTTGCTCGAAGTTAGTATACTGATTTTACAGTAAATCCATTCATTCTAACTACCCAGTCAGCAAAATTTTGTTATAATTCACTAGAGTAAAGTACCTCCCTGAAGGAGAGCACAAGATTGATACGTTACCAGAAGATGACTGGTGTTTCTCGAAGTTAGTATACTGATTTTAAAGTAAATCCATTCATTATAAATACCCAGACAGCAAAATTTTGTTATAATTCACCAGAGTAAAGTACCTCTCTGAAGGAGAGCACAAGATTGATACGTTACCAGAAGATGACTGGTGTTGCTCGAAGTTAGTATACTGATTTTAAAGAAAATCCATTCATTATAAATACCCAGTCAGCAAAATTTTGTTATAATTCACCAGAGTAAAGTACCTCTCTGAAGGAGAGCACAAGATTGATACGTTACCAGAAGATGACTGGTGTTGCTAGAAGTTAGTATACTGATTTTAAAGGAAATCCATTCATTCTAACTACCCAGTCAGCAAAATTTTGTTATAATTCACTCGAGTAAAGTACCTCTCTGAAGGAGAGCACAAGATTGATACGTTACCAGAAGATGACTGGTGTTGCTAGAAGTTAGTATACTGATTTTAAAGGAAATCCATTCATTCTAACTACCCAGTCAGCAAAATTTTGTTATAATTCACTAGAGTAAAGTACCTCTCTGAAGGAGAGCACAAGATTGATACGTTACCAGAAGATGACTGGTGTTGCTAGAAGTTAGTATACTGATTTTAAAGGAAATCCATTCATTCTAACTACCCAGTCAGCAAAATTTTGTTATAATTCACTAGAGTAAAGTACCTCTCTGAAGGAGAGCACAAAATTGATACGTTACCAGAAGATGACTGGTGTTGCTCGAAGTTAGTATACTGATTTTAAAGTAAATCCATTCGTTCTAAATACCCAGTCAGTAAAATTTTGTTATGATTCACTTGAGTAAAGTACCTCTCTGAAGGAGAGCACAAGATTGATACGTTACCAGAAGATGACTGGTGTTGCTCGAAGTTAGTATACTGATTTTAAAGTAAATCCATTCGTTCTAAATACCCAGTCAGTAAAATTTTGTTATAATTCACCAGAGTAAAGTACCTCTCTGAAGGAGAGCACAAGATTGATACGTTACCAGAAGATGACTGGTGTTGCTCGAAGTTAGTATACTGATTTTAAAGTAAATCCATTCATTCTAACTACCCAGTCAGCAAAATTTTGTTATAATTCACCAGAGTAAAGTACCTCTCTGAAGGAGAGCACAAGATTGATACGTTACCAGAAGATGAATGGTGTTGTTCGAAGTTAATATACTGATTTTAAAGAAAATCCATTCATTATAAATACCCAGTCAGCAAAATTTTGTTATAATTTACTAGAGTAAAGTACCTCTCTGAAGGAGACCATTAGATGACTGGCGTTGCTCGAAGTTAGTATACTGATTTTAAAGTAAATCCATTCATTATAAATACCCAGAGAGCAAAATTTTGTTATAATTCACCAGAGTAAAGTACCTCTCTGAAGGAGAGCACAAGATTGATACGTTACCAGAAGATGACTGGTGTTGCTCGAAGTTAGTATACTGATTTTAAAGAAAATCCATTCATTATAAATACCCAGTCAGCAAAATTGTGTTATAATTCACCAGAGTAAAGTACCTCTCTGAAGGAGAGCACAAGATTGATACGTTATCAGAAGATGACTGGTGTTGCTAGAAGTTAGTATACTGATTTTAAAGTAAATCCATTCGTTCTAAATACCCAGTCAGTAAAATTTTGTTATAATTCACCAGAGTAAAGTACCTCTCTGAAGGAGAGCACAAGATTGATACGTTACCAGAAGATGACTGGTGTTTCTCGAAGTTAGTATACTGATTTTAAAGTAAATCCATTCATTATAAATACCCAGACAGCAAAATTTTGTTATAATTCACCAGAGTAAAGTACCTCTCTGAAGGAGAGCACAAGATTGATACGTTACCAGAAGATGACTGGTGTTGCTCGAAGTTAGTATACTGATTTTAAAGAAAATACATTCATTATAAATACCCAGTCAGCAAAATTTTGTTATAATTCACCAGAGTAAAGTACCTCTCTGAAGGAGAGCACAAGATTGATACGTTACCAGAAGATGACTGGTGTTGCTCGAAGTTAGTATACTGATTTTAAAGTAAATCCATTCATTCTAACTACCCAGTCAGCAAAATTTTGTTATAATTCACTAGAGTAAAGTACCTCTCTGAAGGAGAGCACAAGATTGATACGTTACCAGAAGATGACTGGTGTTGCTAGAAGTTAGTATACTGATTTTAAAGGAAATCCATTCATTCTAACTACCCAGTCAGCAAAATTTTGTTATAATTCACTAGAGTAAAGTACCTCTCTGAAGGAGAGCACAAGATTGATACGTTACCAGAAGATGACTGGTGTTGCTCGAAGTTAGTATACTGATTTTAAAGTAAATCCATTCATTATAAATACCCAGTCAGCAAAATTTTGTTATAATTCACCAGAGTAAAGTACCTCTCTGAAGGAGAGCACAAGATTGATAAGTTACCAGAAGATGACTGGTGTTGCTAGAAGTTAGTATACTGATTTTAAAGGAAATCCATTCATTCTAACTACCCAGTCAGCAAAATTTTGTTATAATTCACTAGAGTAAAGTACCTCTCTGAAGGAGAGCACAAGATTGATACGTTACCAGAAGATGACTGGTGTTGCTCGAAGTTAGTATACTGATTTTAAAGTAAATCCATTCATTCTAACTACCCAGTCAGCAAAATTTTGTTATAATTCACCAGAGTAAAGTACCTCTCTCAAGGAGAGCACAAGATTGATACGTTACCAGAAGATGACTGGTGTTGCTCGAAGTTAGTATACTGATTTTAAAGTAAATCCATTCGTTCTAAATACCCAGTCAGTAAAATTTTGTTATGATTCACTTGAGTAAAGTACCTCTCTGAAGGAGAGCACAAGATTGATACGTTACCAGAAGATGACTGGTGTTGCTCGAAGTTAGTATACTGATTTTAAAGTAAATCCATTCATTCTAACTACCCAGTCAGCAAAATTTTGTTATAATTCACCAGAGTAAAGTACCTCTCTCAAGGAGAGCACAAGATTGATACGTTACCAGAAGATGACTGGTGTTGCTCGAAGTTAGTATACTGATTTTAAAGTAAATCCATTCGTTCTAAATACCCAGTCAGTAAAATTTTGTTATGATTCACTTGAGTAAAGTACCTCTCTGAAGGAGAGCACAAGATTGATACGTTACCAGAAGATGACTGGTGTTGCTCGAAGTTAGTATACTGATTTTAAAGTAAATCCATTCATTCTAACTACCCAGTCAGCAAAATTTTGTTATAATTCACCAGAGTAAAGTACCTCTCTCAAGGAGAGCACAAGATTGATACGTTACCAGAAGATGACTGGTGTTGCTCGAAGTTAGTATACTGATTTTAAAGTAAATCCATTCGTTCTAAATACCCAGTCAGTAAAATTTTGTTATGATTCACTTGAGTAAAGTACCTCTCTGAAGGAGAGCACAAGATTGATACGTTACCAGAAGATGACTGGTGTTGCTCGAAGTTAGTATACTGATTTTAAAGTAAATCCATTCATTCTAACTACCCAGTCAGCAAAATTTTGTTATAATTCACCAGAGTAAAGTACCTCTCTGAAGGAGAGCACAAGATTGATACGTTACCAGAAGATGAATGGTGTTGTTCGAAGTTAATATACTGATTTTAAAGAAAATCCATTCATTATAAATACCCAGTCAGCAAAATTTTGTTATAATTTACTAGAGTAAAGTACCTCTCTGAAGGAGACCATTAGATGACTGGCGTTGCTCGAAGTTAGTATACTGATTTTAAAGTAAATCCATTCATTCTAAATACCCAGTCAGTAAAATTTTGTTATAATTCACCAGAGTAAAGTACCTCTCTGAAGGAGACCACAAGATTGATACGTTATTAGAAGATGACTGGTGTTGTTCGAAGTTAGTATACTGATTTTAAAGTAAATCCATTCATTCAAACTACCCAGTCAGAATTTTTTTTGTTATAATTCACTAGAGTAAAGTACCTCTCTGAAGAAGAGCACAAGATTGATACGTTACCAGAAGATGATTGGTGTTACTCGAAGTTAGTATACTGATTTTAAAGTAAATCCATTCATTCTAACTACCCAGTCAGCAAAATTTTGTTATAATTCACCAGAGTAAAGTACCTCTCTGAAGGAGAGCACAAGATTGATAAGTTACCAGAAGATGACTGGTGTTGCTCGAAGTTAGTATACTGATTTTAAAGTAAATCCATTCATTATAAATACCCAGTCAGCAAAATTTTGTTATAATTCACCAGAGTAAAGTACCTCTCTGAAGGAGAGCACAAGATTGATACGTTACCAGAAGATGACTGGTGTTGCTAGAAGTTAGTATACTGATTTTAAAGGAAATCCATTCATTCTAACTACCCAGTCAGCAAAATTTTGTTATAATTCACTAGAGTAAAGTACCTCTCTGAAGGAGAGCACAAGATTGATACGTTACCAGAAGTTGACTGGTGTTTCTAGAAGTTAGTATACTGATTTTAAAGTAAATCCATTCATTCTAAATACCCAGTCAGTAAAATTTTGTTATAATTCACCAGAGTAAAGTACCTCTCTGAAGGAGAGCACAAGATTGATACGTTACCAGAAGATGACTGGTGTTGCTCGAAGTTAGTATACTGATTCTAAAGTAAATCCATTCATTATAAATACCCAGTCAGCAAAATTTTGTTATAATTCACCAGAGTAAAGTACCTTTCTGAAGGAGAGCACAAGATTGATACGTTACCAGAAGTTGACTGGTGTTTCGCGAAGTTAGTATACTGATTTTAAAGTAAATCCATTCATTCTAAATATCCAGTCAGTAAAATTTTGTTATAATTCACTAGAGTAAAGTACCTTTCTGAAGGAGAGCACAAGATTGATACGTTACCAGAAGATGAATGGTGTTGTTCGAAGTTAATATACTGATTTTAAAGAAAATCCATTCATTATAAATACCCAGTCAGCAAAATTTTGTTATAATTTACTAGAGTAAAATACCTCTCTGAAGGAGATCATTAGATTCATACGTCACCAGAAGATGACTGGTGTTGCTCGAAGTTAGTATACTGATTTTAAAGTAAATCCATTCATTCTAAATACCCAGTCAGTAAAATTTTGTTATAATTCACCAGAGTAAAGTACCTCTCTGAAGGAGAGCACAAGATTGATACGTTACTAGAAGATGACTGGTGTTGTTCGAAGTTAGTATACTGATTTTAAAGTAAATCCATTCATTCAAACTACCCAGTCAGCAAAATTTTGTTATGATTCACTAGAGTAAAGTACCTCTCTGAAGGAGAGCACAAGATTGTTACGTGAGCAAAAGATGTCTGGTGTTGCTCGAAGTTAGCATACTGATTTTAAAGAAAATCCATTCATTATAAATACCCAGTCAGTAAAATTTTGTTATGATTCACTAGAGTAAAGTACCTCTCTGAAGGAGAGCACAAGATTGATACGTTACCAGAAGATGACTGGTGTTGCTCGAAGTTAGTATACTGATTTTAAAGTAAATCTATTCATTCTAACTACCCAGTCAGCAAAATTTTGTTATAATTCACTAGAGTAAAGTACCTCTCTGAAGGAGAGCACAAGATTGATACGTTACCAGAAGATGACTGGTGTTTCTCGAAGTTAGTATACTGATTTTAAAGTAAATCCATTCATTATAAATACCCAGACAGCAAAATTTTGTTATAATTCACCAGAGTAAAGTACCTCTCTGAAGGAGAGCACAAGATTGATACGTTACCAGAAGATGACTGGTGTTGCTCGAAGTTAGTATACTGATTTTAAAGAAAATCCATTCATTATAAATACCCAGTCAGCAAAATTTTGTTATAATTCACCAGAGTAAAGTACCTCTCTGAAGGAGAGCACAAGATTGATACGTTACCAGAAGATGACTGGTGTTGCTAGAAGTTAGTATACTTATTTTAAAGGAAATCCATTCATTCTAACTACCCAGTCAGCAAAATTTTGTTATAATTCACTAGAGTAAAGTACCTCTCTGAAGGAGAGCACAAGATTGATACGTTACCAGAAGATGACTGGTGTTGCTAGAAGTTAGTATACTGATTTTAAAGGAAATCCATTCATTCTAACTACCCAGTCAGCAAAATTTTGTTATAATTCACTAGAGTAAAGTACCTCTCTGAAGGAGAGCACAAGATTGATACGTTACCAGAAGATGACTGGTGTTGCTAGAAGTTAGTATACTGATTTTAAAGGAAATCCATTCATTCTAACTACCCAGTCAGCAAAATTTTGTTATAATTCACTAGAGTAAAGTACCTCTCTGAAGGAGAGCACAAGATTGATACGTTACCAGAAGATGACTGGTGTTGCTAGAAGTTAGTATACTGATTTTAAAGGAAATCCATTCATTCTAACTACCCAGTCAGCAAAATTTTGTTATAATTCACTAGAGTAAAGTACCTCTCTGAAGGAGAGCACAAAATTGATACGTTACCAGAAGATGACTGGTGTTGCTCGAAGTTAGTATACTGATTTTAAAGTAAATCCATTCGTTCTAAATACCCAGTCAGTAAAATTTTGTTATGATTCACTTGAGTAAAGTACCTCTCTGAAGGAGAGCACAAGATTGATACGTTACCAGAAGATGACTGGTGTTGCTCGAAGTTAGTATACTGATTTTAAAGTAAATCCATTCGTTCTAAATACCCAGTCAGTAAAATTTTGTTATAATTCACCAGAGTAAAGTACCTCTCTGAAGGAGAGCACAAGATTGATACGTTACCAGAAGATGACTGGTGTTGCTCGAAGTTAGTATACTGATTTTAAAGTAAATCCATTCATTCTAACTACCCAGTCAGCAAAATTTTGTTATAATTCACCAGAGTAAAGTACCTCTCTGAAGGAGAGCACAAGATTGATACGTTACCAGAAGATGAATGGTGTTGTTCGAAGTTAATATACTGATTTTAAAGAAAATCCATTCATTATAAATACCCAGTCAGCAAAATTTTGTTATAATTTACTAGAGTAAAGTACCTCTCTGAAGGAGACCATTAGATGACTGGCGTTGCTCGAAGTTAGTATACTGATTTTAAAGTAAATCCATTCATTATAAATACCCAGAGAGCAAAATTTTGTTATAATTCACCAGAGTAAAGTACCTCTCTGAAGGAGAGCACAAGATTGATACGTTACCAGAAGATGACTGGTGTTGCTCGAAGTTAGTATACTGATTTTAAAGAAAATCCATTCATTATAAATACCCAGTCAGCAAAATTGTGTTATAATTCACCAGAGTAAAGTACCTCTCTGAAGGAGAGCACAAGATTGATACGTTATCAGAAGATGACTGGTGTTGCTAGAAGTTAGTATACTGATTTTAAAGTAAATCCATTCGTTCTAAATACCCAGTCAGTAAAATTTTGTTATAATTCACCAGAGTAAAGTACCTCTCTGAAGGAGAGCACAAGATTGATACGTTACCAGAAGATGACTGGTGTTTCTCGAAGTTAGTATACTGATTTTAAAGTAAATCCATTCATTATAAATACCCAGACAGCAAAATTTTGTTATAATTCACCAGAGTAAAGTACCTCTCTGAAGGAGAGCACAAGATTGATACGTTACCAGAAGATGACTGGTGTTGCTCGAAGTTAGTATACTGATTTTAAAGAAAATACATTCATTATAAATACCCAGTCAGCAAAATTTTGTTATAATTCACCAGAGTAAAGTACCTCTCTGAAGGAGAGCACAAGATTGATACGTTACCAGAAGATGACTGGTGTTGCTCGAAGTTAGTATACTGATTTTAAAGTAAATCCATTCATTCTAACTACCCAGTCAGCAAAATTTTGTTATAATTCACTAGAGTAAAGTACCTCTCTGAAGGAGAGCACAAGATTGATACGTTACCAGAAGATGACTGGTGTTGCTAGAAGTTAGTATACTGATTTTAAAGGAAATCCATTCATTCTAACTACCCAGTCAGCAAAATTTTGTTATAATTCACTAGAGTAAAGTACCTCTCTGAAGGAGAGCACAAGATTGATACGTTACCAGAAGATGACTGGTGTTGCTCGAAGTTAGTATACTGATTTTAAAGTAAATCCATTCATTATAAATACCCAGTCAGCAAAATTTTGTTATAATTCACCAGAGTAAAGTACCTCTCTGAAGGAGAGCACAAGATTGATAAGTTACCAGAAGATGACTGGTGTTGCTAGAAGTTAGTATACTGATTTTAAAGGAAATCCATTCATTCTAACTACCCAGTCAGCAAAATTTTGTTATAATTCACTAGAGTAAAGTACCTCTCTGAAGGAGAGCACAAGATTGATACGTTACCAGAAGATGACTGGTGTTGCTCGAAGTTAGTATACTGATTTTAAAGTAAATCCATTCATTCTAACTACCCAGTCAGCAAAATTTTGTTATAATTCACCAGAGTAAAGTACCTCTCTGAAGGAGAGCACAAGATTGATACGTTACCAGAAGATGACTGGTGTTTCTCGAAGTTAGTATACTGATTTTAAAGTAAATCCATTCATTATAAATACCCAGACAGCAAAATTTTGTTATAATTCACCAGAGTAAAGTACCTCTCTGAAGGAGAGCACAAGATTGATACGTTACCAGAAGATGACTGGTGTTGCTCGAAGTTAGTATACTGATTTTAAAGAAAATACATTCATTATAAATACCCAGTCAGCAAAATTTTGTTATAATTCACCAGAGTAAAGTACCTCTCTGAAGGAGAGCACAAGATTGATACGTTACCAGAAGATGACTGGTGTTGCTCGAAGTTAGTATACTGATTTTAAAGTAAATCCATTCATTCTAACTACCCAGTCAGCAAAATTTTGTTATAATTCACTAGAGTAAAGTACCTCTCTGAAGGAGAGCACAAGATTGATACGTTACCAGAAGATGACTGGTGTTGCTAGAAGTTAGTATACTGATTTTAAAGGAAATCCATTCATTCTAACTACCCAGTCAGCAAAATTTTGTTATAATTCACTAGAGTAAAGTACCTCTCTGAAGGAGAGCACAAGATTGATACGTTACCAGAAGATGACTGGTGTTGCTCGAAGTTAGTATACTGATTTTAAAGTAAATCCATTCATTATAAATACCCAGTCAGCAAAATTTTGTTATAATTCATCAGAGTAAAGTACCTCTCTGAAGGAGAGCACAAGATTGATAAGTTACCAGAAGATGACTGGTGTTGCTAGAAGTTAGTATACTGATTTTAAAGGAAATCCATTCATTCTAACTACCCAGTCAGCAAAATTTTGTTATAATTCACTAGAGTAAAGTACCTCTCTGAAGGAGAGCACAAGATTGATACGTTACCAGAAGATGACTGGTGTTGCTCGAAGTTAGTATACTGATTTTAAAGTAAATCCATTCATTCTAACTACCCAGTCAGCAAAATTTTGTTATAATTCACCAGAGTAAAGTACCTCTCTCAAGGAGAGCACAAGATTGATACGTTACCAGAAGATGACTGGTGTTGCTCGAAGTTAGTATACTGATTTTAAAGTAAATCCATTCGTTCTAAATACCCAGTCAGTAAAATTTTGTTATGATTCACTTGAGTAAAGTACCTCTCTGAAGGAGAGCACAAGATTGATACGTTACCAGAAGATGACTGGTGTTGCTCGAAGTTAGTATACTGATTTTAAAGTAAATCCATTCATTCTAACTACCCAGTCAGCAAAATTTTGTTATAATTCACCAGAGTAAAGTACCTCTCTCAAGGAGAGCACAAGATTGATACGTTACCAGAAGATGACTGGTGTTGCTCGAAGTTAGTATACTGATTTTAAAGTAAATCCATTCGTTCTAAATACCCAGTCAGTAAAATTTTGTTATGATTCACTTGAGTAAAGTACCTCTCTGAAGGAGAGCACAAGATTGATACGTTACCAGAAGATGACTGGTGTTGCTCGAAGTTAGTATACTGATTTTAAAGTAAATCCATTCATTCTAACTACCCAGTCAGCAAAATTTTGTTATAATTCACCAGAGTAAAGTACCTCTCTCAAGGAGAGCACAAGATTGATACGTTACCAGAAGATGACTGGTGTTGCTCGAAGTTAGTATACTGATTTTAAAGTAAATCCATTCGTTCTAAATACCCAGTCAGTAAAATTTTGTTATGATTCACTTGAGTAAAGTACCTCTCTGAAGGAGAGCACAAGATTGATACGTTACCAGAAGATGACTGGTGTTGCTCGAAGTTAGTATACTGATTTTAAAGTAAATCCATTCATTCTAACTACCCAGTCAGCAAAATTTTGTTATAATTCACCAGAGTAAAGTACCTCTCTCAAGGAGAGCACAAGATTGATACGTTACCAGAAGATGACTGGTGTTGCTCGAAGTTAGTATACTGATTTTAAAGTAAATCCATTCGTTCTAAATACCCAGTCAGTAAAATTTTGTTATGATTCACTTGAGTAAAGTACCTCTCTGAAGGAGAGCACAAGATTGATACGTTACCAGAAGATGACTGGTGTTGCTCGAAGTTAGTATACTGATTTTAAAGTAAATCCATTCGTTCTAAATACCCAGTCAGTAAAATTTTGTTATGATTCACTTGAGTAAAGTACCTCTCTGAAGGAGAGCACAAGATTGATACGTTACCAGAAGATGAATGGTGTTGTTCGAAGTTAATATACTGATTTTAAAGAAAATCCATTCATTATAAATACCCAGTCAGCAAAATTTTGTTATAATTTACTAGAGTAAAGTACCTCTCTGAAGGAGACCATTAGATGACTGGCGTTGCTCGAAGTTAGTATACTGATTTTAAAGTAAATCCATTCATTCTAAATACCCAGTCAGTAAAATTTTGTTATAATTCACCAGAGTAAAGTACCTCTCTGAAGGAGACCACAAGATTGATACGTTATTAGAAGATGACTGGTGTTGTTCGAAGTTAGTATACTGATTTTAAAGTAAATCCATTCATTCAAACTACCCAGTCAGAATTTTTTTTGTTATAATTCACTAGAGTAAAGTACCTCTCTGAAGAAGAGCACAAGATTGATACGTTACCAGAAGATGATTGGTGTTACTCGAAGTTAGTATACTGATTTTAAAGTAAATCCATTCATTCTAACTACCCAGTCAGCAAAATTTTGTTATAATTCACCAGAGTAAAGTACCTCTCTGAAGGAGAGCACAAGATTGATAAGTTACCAGAAGATGACTGGTGTTGCTCGAAGTTAGTATACTGATTTTAAAGTAAATCCATTCATTATAAATACCCAGTCAGCAAAATTTTGTTATAATTCACCAGAGTAAAGTACCTCTCTGAAGGAGAGCACAAGATTGATACGTTACCAGAAGATGACTGGTGTTGCTAGAAGTTAGTATACTGATTTTAAAGGAAATCCATTCATTCTAACTACCCAGTCAGCAAAATTTTGTTATAATTCACTAGAGTAAAGTACCTCTCTGAAGGAGAGCACAAGATTGATACGTTACCAGAAGTTGACTGGTGTTTCTAGAAGTTAGTATACTGATTTTAAAGTAAATCCATTCATTCTAAATACCCAGTCAGTAAAATTTTGTTATAATTCACCAGAGTAAAGTACCTCTCTGAAGGAGAGCACAAGATTGATACGTTACCAGAAGATGACTGGTGTTGCTCGAAGTTAGTATACTGATTCTAAAGTAAATCCATTCATTATAAATACCCAGTCAGCAAAATTTTGTTATAATTCACCAGAGTAAAGTACCTTTCTGAAGGAGAGCACAAGATTGATACGTTACCAGAAGTTGACTGGTGTTTCGCGAAGTTAGTATACTGATTTTAAAGTAAATCCATTCATTCTAAATATCCAGTCAGTAAAATTTTGTTATAATTCACTAGAGTAAAGTACCTTTCTGAAGGAGAGCACAAGATTGATACGTTACCAGAAGATGAATGGTGTTGTTCGAAGTTAATATACTGATTTTAAAGAAAATCCATTCATTATAAATACCCAGTCAGCAAAATTTTGTTATAATTTACTAGAGTAAAATACCTCTCTGAAGGAGATCATTAGATTCATACGTCACCAGAAGATGACTGGTGTTGCTCGAAGTTAGTATACTGATTTTAAAGTAAATCCATTCATTCTAAATACCCAGTCAGTAAAATTTTGTTATAATTCACCAGAGTAAAGTACCTCTCTGAAGGAGAGCACAAGATTGATACGTTACTAGAAGATGACTGGTGTTGTTCGAAGTTAGTATACTGATTTTAAAGTAAATCCATTCATTCAAACTACCCAGTCAGCAAAATTTTGTTATGATTCACTAGAGTAAAGTACCTCTCTGAAGGAGAGCACAAGATTGTTACGTGAGCAAAAGATGTCTGGTGTTGCTCGAAGTTAGCATACTGATTTTAAAGAAAATCCATTCATTATAAATACCCAGTCAGTAAAATTTTGTTATGATTCACTAGAGTAAAGTACCTCTCTGAAGGAGAGCACAAGATTGATACGTTACCAGAAGATGACTGGTGTTGCTCGAAGTTAGTATACTGATTTTAAAGTAAATCTATTCATTCTAACTACCCAGTCAGCAAAATTTTGTTATAATTCACTAGAGTAAAGTACCTCTCTGAAGGAGAGCACAAGATTGATACGTTACCAGAAGATGACTGGTGTTTCTCGAAGTTAGTATACTGATTTTAAAGTAAATCCATTCATTATAAATACCCAGACAGCAAAATTTTGTTATAATTCACCAGAGTAAAGTACCTCTCTGAAGGAGAGCACAAGATTGATACGTTACCAGAAGATGACTGGTGTTGCTCGAAGTTAGTATACTGATTTTAAAGAAAATCCATTCATTATAAATACCCAGTCAGCAAAATTTTGTTATAATTCACCAGAGTAAAGTACCTCTCTGAAGGAGAGCACAAGATTGATACGTTACCAGAAGATGACTGGTGTTGCTAGAAGTTAGTATACTTATTTTAAAGGAAATCCATTCATTCTAACTACCCAGTCAGCAAAATTTTGTTATAATTCACTCGAGTAAAGTACCTCTCTGAAGGAGAGCACAAGATTGATACGTTACCAGAAGATGACTGGTGTTGCTAGAAGTTAGTATACTGATTTTAAAGGAAATCCATTCATTCTAACTACCCAGTCAGCAAAATTTTGTTATAATTCACTAGAGTAAAGTACCTCTCTGAAGGAGAGCCCAAGATTGATACGTTACCAGAAGATGACTGGTGTTGCTCGAAGTTAGTATACTGATTTTAAAGGAAATCCATTCATTCTAACTACCCAGTCAGCAAAATTTTGTTATAATTCACTAGAGTAAAGTACCTCTCTGAAGGAGAGCACAAGATTGATACGTTACCAGAAGATGACTGGTGTTGCTCGAAGTTAGTATACTGATTTTAAAGTAAATCCATTCGTTCTAAATACCCAGTCAGTAAAATTTTGTTATGATTCACTTGAGTAAAGTACCTCTCTGAAGGAGAGCACAAGATTGATACGTTACCAGAAGATGACTGGTGTTGCTCGAAGTTAGTATACTGATTTTAAAGTAAATCCATTCATTCTAACTACCCAGTCAGCAAAATTTTGTTATAATTCACCAGAGTAAAGTACCTCTCTGAAGGAGAGCACAAGATTGATACGTTACCAGAAGATGACTGGTGTTGCTCGAAGTTAGTATACTGATTTTAAAGTAAATCCATTCATTCTAACTACCCAGTCAGCAAAATTTTGTTATAATTCACCAGAGTAAAGTACCTCTCTGAAGGAGAGCACAAGATTGTTACGTGAGCAAAAGATGTCTGGTGTTGCTCGAAGTTAATATACTGATTTTAAAGTAAATCCATTCATTATAAATACCCAGTCAGCAAAATTTTGTTATAATTCACCAGAGTAAAGTACCTCTCTGAAGAAGAGCACAAGATTGATACGTTACCAGAAGATGATTGGTGTTACTCGAAGTTAGTATACTGATTTTAAAGTAAATCCATTCATTCTAACTACCCAGTCAGCAAAATTTTGTTATAATTCACCAGAGTAAAGTACCTCTCTGAAGGAGAGCACAAGATTGATAAGTTACCAGAAGATGACTGGTGTTGCTCGAAGTTAGTATACTGATTTTAAAGTAAATCCATTCATTATAAATACCCAGTCAGCAAAATTTTGTTATAATTCACCAGAGTAAAGTACCTCTCTGAAGGAGAGCACAAGATTGATACGTTACCAGAAGATGACTGGTGTTGCTAGAAGTTAGTATACTGATTTTAAAGGAAATCCATTCATTCTAACTACCCAGTCAGCAAAATTTTGTTATAATTCACTAGAGTAAAGTACAAGCACAAGATTGATACGTTACTAGAAGATGACTGGTGTTGTTCGAAGTTAGTATACTGATTTTAAAGAAAATCCATTCATTCTAAATACCCAGTCAGTAAAATTTTGTTATAATTCACCAGAGTAAAGTACCTCTCTGAAGGAGAGCACAAGATTGATACGTTACTAGAAGATGACTGGTGTTGTTCGAAGTTAGTATACTGATTTTAAAGTAAATCCATTCATTCAAACTACCCAGTCAGCAAAATTTTGTTATGATTCACTAGAGTAAAGTACCTCTCTGAAGGAGAGCACAAGATTGTTACGTGAGCAAAAGATGTCTGGTGTTGCTCGAAGTTAGCATACTGATTTTAAAGAAAATCCATTCATTATAAATACCCAGTCAGTAAAATTTTGTTATGATTCACTAGAGTAAAGTACCTCTCTGAAGGAGAGCACAAGATTGATACGTTACCAGAAGATGACTGGTGTTGCTCGAAGTTAGTATACTGATTTTAAAGAAAATCCATTCATTATAAATACCCAGTCAGTAAAATTTTGTTATGATTCACTAGAGTAAAGTACCTCTCTGAAGGAGAGCACAAGATTGATACGTTACCAGAAGATGACTGGTGTTGCTCGAAGTTAGTATACTGATTTTAAAGTAAATCCATTCATTCTAACTACCCAGTCAGCAAAATTTTGTTATAATTCACTAGAGTAAAGTACCTCTCTGAAGGAGAGCACAAGATTGATACGTTACCAGAAGATGACTGGTGTTGCTCGAAGTTAGTATACTGATTTTAAAGTAAATCCATTCGTTCTAAATACCCAGTCAGTAAAATTTTGTTATGATTCACTAGAGTAAAGTACCTCTCTGAAGGAGAGCACAAGATTGATACGTTACCAGAAGTTGACTGGTGTTTCTCGAAGTTAGTATACTGATTTTAAAGTAAATGCATTCATTCTAAATATCCAGTCAGTAAAATTTTGTTATAATTCACCAGAGTAAAGTACCTTTCTGAAGGAGAGTACAAGATTGATACGTTACCAGAAGATGAATGGTGTTGTTCGAAGTTAATATACTGATTTTAAAGAAAATCCATTCATTATAAATACCCAGTCAGCAAAATTTTGTTATAATTTACTAGAGTAAAGTACCTCTCTGAAGGAGACCATTAGATTCATACGTCACCAGAAGATGACTGGTGTTGCTCGAAGTTAGTATACTGATTTTAAAGTAAATCCATTCATTCTAAATACCCAGTCAGTAAAATTTTGTTATAATTCACCAGAGTAAAGTACCTCTCTGAAGGAGAGCACAAGATTAATACGTTACTAGAAGATGACTGGTGTTGTTCGAAGTTAGTATACTGATTTTAAAGTAAATCCATTCATTCAAACTACCCAGTCAGCAAAATTTTGTTATAATTCACTAGAGTAAAGTACCTCTCTGAAGGAGAGCACAAGATTGTTACGTGAGCAAAAGATGTCTGGTGTTGCTCGAAGTTAGTATACTGATTTTAAAGAAAATCCATTCATTATAAATACCCAGTCAGTAAAATTTTGTTATGATTCACTAGAGTAAAGTACCTCTCTGAAGGAGAGCACAAGATTGATACGTTACCAGAAGATGACTGGTGTTGCTCGAAGTTAGTATACTGATTTTAAAGTAAATCCATTCATTCTAACTACCCAGTCAGCAAAATTTTGTTATAATTCACTAGAGTAAAGTACCTCTCTGAAGGAGAGCACAAGATTGATACGTTACCAGAAGATGACTGGTGTTGCTCGAAGTTAGTATACTGATTTTAAAGTAAATCCATTCATTCTAACTACCCAGTCAGCAAAATTTTGTTATAATTCACTAGAGTAAAGTACCTCTCTGAAGGAGAGCACAAGATTGATACGTTACCAGAAGATGACTGGTGTTGCTTGAAGTTAGTATACTGATTTTAAAGTAAATCCATTCATTATAAATACCCAGACAGCAAAATTTTGTTATAATTCACCAGAGTAAAGTACCTCTCTGAAGGAGAGCACAAGATTGATACGTTACCAGAAGATGACTGGTGTTGCTCGAAGTTAGTACACTGATTTTAAAGAAAATCCATTCATTATAAATACCCAGTCAGCAAAATTTTGTTATAATTCACCAGAGTAAAGTACCTCTCTGAAGGAGAGCACAAGATTGATACGTTACCAGAAGATGACTGGTGTTGCTAGAAGTTAGTTTACTGATTTTAAAGGAAATCCATTCATTCTAACTACCCAGTCAGCAAAATTTTGTTATAATTCACTAGAGTAAAGTACCTCTCTGAAGGAGAGCACAAGATTGATACGTTACCAGAAGATGACTGGTGTTGCTAGAAGTTAGTATACTGATTTTAAAGGAAATCCATTCATTCTAACTACCCAGTCAGCAAAATTTTGTTATAATTCACTAGAGTAAAGTACCTCTCTGAAGGAGAGCACAAGATTGATACGTTACCAGAAGATGACTGGTGTTGCTCGAAGTTAGTATACTGATTTTAAAGTAAATCCATTCGTTCTAAATACCCAGTCAGTAAAATTTTGTTATGATTCACTAGAGTAAAGTACCTCTCTGAAGGAGAGCACAAGATTGATACGTTAACAGAAGATGACTGGTGTTTCTCGAAGTTAGCATACTGATTTTAAAGTAAATCCATTCATTCTAACTACCCAGTCAGCAAAATTTTGTTATAATTCACTAGAGTAAAGTACCTCTCTGAAGGAGAGCACAAGATTGATACGTTACCAGAAGATGACTGGTGTTGCTCGAAGTTAGTATACTGATTTTAAAGTAAATCCATTCGTTCTAAATACCCAGTCAGTAAAATTTTGTTATGATTCACTAGAGTAAAGTACCTCTCTGAAGGAGAGCACAAGATTGATACGTTACCAAAAGATGACTGGTGTTGCTCGAAGTTAGTATACTGATTTTAAAGTAAATCCATTCATTCTAACTACCCAGTCAGCAAAATTTTGTTATAATTCACTAGAGTAAAGTACCTCTCTGAAGGAGAGCACAAGATTGATACGTTACCAGAAGATGACTGGTGTTGCTTGAAGTTAGTATACTGATTTTAAAGTAAATCCATTCATTATAAATACCCAGACAGCAAAATTTTGTTATAATTCACCAGAGTAAAGTACCTCTCTGAAGGAGAGCACAAGATTGATACGTTACCAGAAGATGACTGGTGTTGCTCGAAGTTAGTATACTGATTTTAAAGAAAATCCATTCATTATAAATACCCAGTCAGCAAAATTTTGTTATAATTCACCAGAGTAAAGTACCTCTCTGAAGGAGAGCACAAGATTGATACGTTACCAGAAGATGACTGGTGTTGCTAGAAGTTAGTATACTGATTTTAAAGGAAATCCATTCATTCTAACTACCCAGTCAGCAAAATTTTGTTATAATTCACTAGAGTAAAGTACCTCTCTGAAGGAGAGCACAAGATTGATACGTTACCAGAAGATGACTGGTGTTGCTAGAAGTTAGTATACTGATTTTAAAGGAAATCCATTCATTCTAACTACCCAGTCAGCAAAATTTTGTTATAATTCACTAGAGTAAAGTACCTCTCTGAAGGAGAGCACAAGATTGATACGTTACCAGAAGATGACTGGTGTTGCTCGAAGTTAGTATACTGATTTTAAAGTAAATCCATTCGTTCTAAATACCCAGTCAGTAAAATTTTGTTATGATTCACTAGAGTAAAGTACCTCTCTGAAGGAGAGCACAAGATTCATACGTTAACAGAAGATGACTGGTGTTTCTCGAAGTTAGCATACTGATTTTAAAGTAAATCCATTCATTCTAACTACCCAGTCAGCAAAATTTTGTTATAATTCACCAGAGTAAAGTACCTCTCTGAAGGAGAGCACAAGATTGATACGTTACCAGAAGATGACTGGTGTTGCTAGAAGTTAGTATACTGATTTTAAAGTAAATCCATTCGTACTAAATACCCAGTCAGTAAAATTTTGTTATGATTCACTAGAGTAAAGTACCTCTCTGAAGGAGAGCACAAGATTGATACGTTAACAGAAGATGACTGGTGTTTCTCGAAGTTAGCATACTGATATTAAAGTAAATCCATTCATTCTAACTACCCAGTCAGCAAAATTTTGTTATAATTCACCAGAGTAAAGTACCTTTCTGAAGGAGAGCACAAGATTGATACGTTACCAAAAGATGACTGGTGTTGCTCGAAGTTAGTATACTGATTTTAAAGTAAATCCATTCATTCTAAATACCCAGTCAGTAAAATTTTGTTATAATTCACCAGAGTAAAGTACCTCTCTGAAGGAGAGCACAAGATTGATACGTTACTAGAAGATGACTGGTGTTGTTCGAAGTTAGTATACTGATTTTAAAGTAAATCCATTCATTCAAACTACCCAGTCAGAAGAATTTTGTTATAATTCACTAGAGTAAAGTACCTCTCTGAAGGAGAGCACAAGATTGTTACGTGAGAAAAAGATGTCTGGTGTTGCTTGAAGTTAGTATACTGATTTTAAAGTAAATCCATTCATTATAAATACCCAGTCAGCAAAATTTTGTTATAATTCACCGGAGTAAAGTACCTCTCTGAAGGAGAGCACAAGATTGATACGTTACCAGAAGATGACTGGTGTTGCTAGAAGTTAGTATACTGATTTTAAAGGAAATCCATTCATTCTAACTACCCAGTCAGCAAAATTTTGTTATAATTCACTAGAGTAAAGTACCTCTCTGAAGGAGAGCACAAGATTGATACGTTACCAGAAGTTGACTGGTGTTGCTAGAAGTTAGTATACTGATTTTAAAGTAAATCCATTCATTCTAAATACCCAGTCAGTAAAATTTTGTTATAATTCACCAGAGTAAAGTACCTCTCTGAAGGAGAGCACAAGATTGATACGTTACCAGAAGATGACTGGTGTTGCTGGAAGTTAGTATACTGATTTTAAAGTAAATCCATTCATTCTAAATACCCAGTCAGTAAAATTTTGTTATAATTCACCAGAGTAAAGTACCTCTCTGAAGGAGAGCACAAGATTGATACGTTACCAGAAGATGACTGGTGTTGTTCGAAGTTAGTATACTGATTTTAAAGTAAATCTATGCATTCTAACTACCCAGTCAGCAAAATTTTGTTATAATTCACCAGAGTAAAGTACCTCTCTGAAGGAGAGCACAAGATTGATACGTTACCAGAAGATGATTGGTGTTGCTCGAAGTTAGTATACTGATTTTAAAGTAAATCCATTCATTCTAACTACCCAGTCAGCAAAATTTTGTTATAATTCACCAGAGTAAAGTACCTCTCTGAAGGAGAGCACAAGATTGATAAGTTACCAGAAGATGACTGGTGTTGCTCGAAGTTAGTATACTGATTTTAAAGAAAATCCATTCATTATAAATACCCAGTCAGCAAAATTTTGTTATAATTCACCAGAGTAAAGTACCTCTCTGAAGGAGAGCACAAGATTGGTACGTTACCAGAAGATGACTGGTGTTGCTGGAAGTTAGTATACTGATTTTAAAGTAAATCCATTCATTCTAAATACCCAGTCAGTAAAATTTTGTTATAATTCACCAGAGTAAAGTATCTCTCTGAAGGAGAGCACAAGATTGATACGTTACCAGAAGATGACTGGTGTTGCTCGAAGTTAGTATACTGATTTTAAAAGAAATCCATTCATTCTAACTACCCAGTTAGCAAAATTTTGTTATAATTCACTAGAGTAAAGTACCTCTCTGAAGGAGACCATAAGATTGATACGTCACCAGAAGATGAATGGTGTTGCTCGAAGTTAGTATACTGATTTTAAAGTAAATCCATTCATTCTACATACTCAGTAAAATTTTGTTATAATTCACCAGAGTAAAGTACCTCTCTGAAAGAGATCACAAGATTGTTACGTGACCAAAAGGTGTCTGGTGTTGCTCGAAGTTAATATCCTGATTTTAAAGAAAATCCATTCATTATAAATACCCAGTCAGCAAAATTTTGTTATAATTCACCAGAGTAAAGTACCTCTCTGAAGGAGAGCACAAGATTGGTACGTTACCAGAAGATGACTGGTGTTGCTGGAAGTTAGTATACTGATTTTAAAGTAAATCCATTCATTCTAAATACCCAGTCAGTAAAATTTTGTTATAATTCACCAGAGTAAAGTACCTCTCTGAAGGAGAGCACAAGATTGATACGTTCCCAGAAGATGACTGGTGTTGTTCGAAGTTAGTATACTGATTTTAAAGAAAATCCATTCATTCTAAATACCCAGTCAGTGAAATTTTGTTATGATTCACTAGAGTAAAGTACCTCTCTGAAGGAGAGCACAAGATTGATACTTTAAAAGAAGATGACTGGTGTTGTTCGAAATTAATATACTGATTTTAAAGAAAATCCATTCATTATAAATACCCAGTCAGCAAAATTTTGTTATAATTTACTAGAATAAAGTACCTCTCTGAAGGAGAGCACAAGATTGATACGTTACCAGAAGATGACTGGTGTTGCTCGAAGTTAGTATACTGATTTTAAAGTAAATCCATTCATTCTAACTACCCAGTCAGCAAAATTTTGTTATAATTCACTAGAGTAAAGTACCTCTCTGAAGGAGAGCACAAGATTGATACGTTACCAGAAGATGACTGGTGTTGCTCGAAGTTAGTATACTGATTTCAAAGTAAATCCATTCGTTCTAAATACCCAGTCAGTAAAATTTTGTTATGATTCACTAGAGTAAAGTACCTCTCTGAAGGAGATCACAAGATTGATACGTTACCAGAAGATGACTGGTGTTGCTCGAAGTTAGTATGCTGATTTTAAAGTAAATCCATTCATTCTAACTACCCAGTCAGCAAATTTTGTTATAATTCACTAGAGTAAAGTACCTCTCTGAAGGAGAGCACAAGATTGATACGTTACCAGAAGATGACTGGTGTTGCTCGAAGTTAGTATACTGATTTTAAAGTAAATCCATTCGTTCTAAATACCCAGTCAGTAAAATTTTGTTATGATTCACTAGAGTAAAATACCTCTCTGAAGGAGAGCACAAGATTGATACGTTACCAGAAGATGACTGGTGTTGCTCAAAGTTAGTATACTGATTTTAAAGTAAATCCATTTATTCTAACTACCCAGTCAGCAAAATTTTGTTATAATTCACTAGAGTAAAGTACCTCTCTGAAGGAGAGCACAAGATTGATACGTTACCAGAAGATGACTGGTGTTGCTCGAAGTTAGTATACTGATTTTAAAGTAAATCCATTCATTATAAATACCCAGACAGCAAAATTTTGTTATAATTCACCAGAGTAAAGTACCTCTCTGAAGGAGAGCACAAGATTGATACGTTACCAGAAGATGACTGGTGTTGCTCGAAGTTAGTATACTGATTTTAAAAAAAATCCATTCATTATAACTACCCAGTCAGCAAAATTTTGTTATAATTCACCAGAGTAAAGTACCTCTCTGAAGGAGAGCACAAGATTGATACGTTACCATAAGATGACTGGTGTTGCTAGAAGTTAGTATACTGATTTTAAAGGAAATCCATTCATTCTAACTACCCAGTCAGCAAAATTTTGTTATAATTCAATAGAGTAAAGTACCTCTCTGAAGGAGAGCACAAGATTGATACGTTACCAGAAGTTGACTGGTGTTGCTAGAAGTTAGTATACTGATTTTAAAGTAAATCCATTCATTCTAAATACCCAGTCAGTAAAATTTTGTTATAATTCACCAGAGTAAAGTACCTCTCTGAAGGAGAGCACAAGATTGATACGTTACCAGAAGATGACTGGTGTTGCTCGAAGTTAGTATACTGATTCTAAAGTAAATCCATTCATTATAAATACCCAGTCAGCAAAATTTTGTTATAATTCACCAGAGTAAAGTACCTCTCTGAAGGAGAGCACAAGATTGATACGTTACCAGAAGTTGACTGGTGTTGCTCGAAGTTAGTATACTGATTTCAAAGTAAATCCATTCGTTCTAAATACCCAGTCAGTAAAATTTTGTTATGATTCACTAGAGTAAAGTACCTCTCTGAAGGAGATCACAAGATTGATACGTTACCAGAAGATGACTGGTGTTGCTCGAAGTTAGTATGCTGATTTTAAAGTAAATCCATTCATTCTAACTACCCAGTCAGCAAATTTTGTTATAATTCACTAGAGTAAAGTACCTCTCTGAAGGAGAGCACAAGATTGATACGTTACCAGAAGATGACTGGTGTTGCTCGAAGTTAGTATACTGATTTTAAAGTAAATCCATTCGTTCTAAATACCCAGTCAGTAAAATTTTGTTATGATTCACTAGAGTAAAGTACCTCTCTGAAGGAGATCACAAGATTGATACGTTACCAGAAGATGACTGGTGTTTCTCGAAGTTAATATGCTGATTTTAAAGTAAATCCATTCATTCTAACTACCCAGTCAGCAAATTTTGTTATAATTCACTAGAGTAAAGTACCTCTCTGAAGGAGAGCACAAGATTGATACGTTACCAGAAGATGACTGGTGTTGCTCGAAGTTAGTATACTGATTTCAAAGTAAATCCATTCGTTCTAAATACCCAGTCAGTAAAATTTTGTTATGATTCACTAGAGTAAAGTACCTCTCTGAAGGAGATCACAAGATTGATACGTTACCAGAAGATGACTGGTGTTGCTCGAAGTTAGTATGCTGATTTTAAAGTAAATCCATTCATTCTAACTACCCAGTCAGCAAATTTTGTTATAATTCACTAGAGTAAAGTACCTCTCTGAAGGAGAGCACAAGATTGATACGTTACCAGAAGATGACTGGTGTTGCTCGAAGTTAGTATACTGATTTTAAAGTAAATCCATTCGTTCTAAATACCCAGTCAGTAAAATTTTGTTATGATTCACTAGAGTAAAGTACCTCTCTGAAGGAGAGCACAAGATTGATACGTTACCAGAAGATGACTGGTGTTGCTCAAAGTTAGTATACTGATTTTAAAGTAAATCCATTTATTCTAACTACCCAGTCAGCAAAATTTTGTTATAATTCACTAGAGTAAAGTACCTCTCTGAAGGAGAGCACAAGATTGATACGTTACCAGAAGATGACTGGTGTTGCTCGAAGTTAGTATACTGATTTTAAAGTAAATCCATTCATTATAAATACCCAGACAGCAAAATTTTGTTATAATTCACCAGAGTAAAGTACCTCTCTGAAGGAGAGCACAAGATTGATACGTTACCAGAAGATGACTGGTGTTGCTCGAAGTTAGTATACTGATTTTAAAAAAAATCCATTCATTATAACTACCCAGTCAGCAAAATTTTGTTATAATTCACCAGAGTAAAGTACCTCTCTGAAGGAGAGCACAAGATTGATACGTTACCATAAGATGACTGGTGTTGCTAGAAGTTAGTATACTGATTTTAAAGGAAATCCATTCATTCTAACTACCCAGTCAGCAAAATTTTGTTATAATTCAATAGAGTAAAGTACCTCTCTGAAGGAGAGCACAAGATTGATACGTTACCAGAAGTTGACTGGTGTTGCTAGAAGTTAGTATACTGATTTTAAAGTAAATCCATTCATTCTAAATACCCAGTCAGTAAAATTTTGTTATAATTCACCAGAGTAAAGTACCTCTCTGAAGGAGAGCACAAGATTGATACGTTACCAGAAGATGACTGGTGTTGCTCGAAGTTAGTATACTGATTCTAAAGTAAATCCATTCATTATAAATACCCAGTCAGCAAAATTTTGTTATAATTCACCAGAGTAAAGTACCTCTCTGAAGGAGAGCACAAGATTGATACGTTACCAGAAGTTGACTGGTGTTTCTCGAAGTTAGTATACTGATTTTAAAGTAAATCCATTCATTCTAAATATCCAGTCAGTAAAATTTTGTTATAATTCACCAGAGTAAAGTACCTTTCTGAAGGAGAGCACAAGATTGATACGTTACCAGAAGATGAATGGTGTTGTTCGAAGTTAATATACTGATTTTAAAGAAAATCCATTCATTATAAATACCCAGTCAGCAAAATTTTGTTATAATTTACTAGAGTAAAGTACCTCTCTGAAGGAGACCATTACATTCATACGTCACCAGAAGATGACTGGTGTTGCTCGAAGTTAGTATACTGATTTTAAAGTAAATCCATTCATTCTAAATACCCAGTCAGTAAAATTTTGTTATAATTCACCAGAGTAAAGTACCTCTCTGAAGGAGAGCACAAGATTGATACGTTACTAGAAGATGACTGGTGTTGTTCGAAGTTAGTATACTGATTTTAAAGTAAATCCATTCATTCAAACTACCCAGTCAGCAAAATTTTGTTATAATTCACTTGAGTAAAGTACCTCTCTGAAGGAGACCATAAGATTGATACGTCACCAGAAGATGAATGGTGTTGCTCGAAGTTAGTATACTGATTTTAAAGTAAATCCATTCATTCTACATACTCAGTAAAATTTTGTTATAATTCACCAGAGTAAAGTACCTCTCTGAAGAAGAGCACAAGATTGATACGTTACCAGAAGATGATTGGTGTTACTCGAAGTTAGTATACTGATTTTAAAGTAAATCCATTTATTCAAACTACCCAGTCAGCAAAATTTTGTTATAATTCACTAGAGTAAAGTACCTCTCTGAAGGAGACCATAAGATTGATACGTCACGAGAAGATGAATGGTGTTGCTCGAAGTTAGTATACTGATTTTAAAGTAAATCCATTCATTCTACATACTCAGTAAAATTTTGTTATAATTCACCAGAGTAAAGTACCTCTCTGAAAGAGATCACAAGATTGTTACGTGACCAAAAGGTGTCTGGTGTTGCTCGAAGTTAATATCCTGATTTTAAAGAAAATCCATTCATTATAAATACCCAGTCAGCAAAATTTTGTTATAATTCACCAGAGTAAAGTACCTCTCTGAAGGAGAGCACAAGATTGGTACGTTACCAGAAGATGACTGGTGTTTCTGGAAGTTAGTATACTGATTTTAAAGTAAATCCATTCATTCTAAATACCCAGTCAGTAAAATTTTGTTATAATTCACCAGAGTAAAGTATCTCTCTGAAGGAGAGCACAAGATTGGTACGTTACCAGAAGATGACTGGTGTTTCTGGAAGTTAGTATACTGATTTTAAAGTAAATCCAGTCATTCTAAATACCCAGTCAGTAAAATTTTGTTATAATTCACCAGAGTAAAGTACCTCTCTGAAGGAGAGCACAAGATTGATACGTTACCAGAAGATGACTGGTGTTGCTCGAAGTTAGTATACTGATTCTAAAGTAAATCCATTCATTATAAATACCCAGTCAGCAAAATTTTGTTATAATTCACCAGAGTAAAGTACCTCTCTGAAGGAGAGCATAAGATTGATACGTTACCAGAAGTCGACTGGTGTTTCTCGAAGTTAGTATACTGATTTTAAAGTAAATCCATTCATTCTAAATATCCAGTCAGTAAAATTTTGTTATAATTCACCAGAGTAAAGTACCTTTCTGAAGGAGAGCACAAGATTGATACGTTACCAGAAGATGAATGGTGTTGTTCGAAGTTAATATACTGATTTTAAAGAAAATCCATTCATTATAAATACCCAGTCAGCAAAATTTTGTTATAATTTACTAGAGTAAAGTACCTCTCTGAAGGAGACCATTAGATTCATACGTCACCAGAAGATGACTGGTGTTGCTCGAAGTTAGTATACTGATTTTAAAGTAAATCCATTCATTCTAAATACCCAGTCAGTAAAATTTTGTTATAATTCAACAGAGTAAAGTACCTCTCTGAAGGAGAGCACAAGATTTATACGTTACTAGAAGATGACTGGTGTTGTTCGAAGTTAGTATACTGATTTTAAAGTAAATCCATTCATTCAAACTACCCAGTCAGCAAAATTTTGTTATAATTCACTAGAGTAAAGTACCTCTCTGAAGAAGAGCACAAGATTGATACGTTACCAGAAGATGAATGGTGTTGCTCGAAATTAGTATACTGATTTTAAAGTAAATCCATTCATTCTACATACTCAGTAAAATTTTGTTATAATTCACCAAAGTACCTCTCTGAAAGAGATCACAAGATTGTTACGTGACCAAAAGGTGTCTGGTGTTGCTCGAAGTTAATATCCTGATTTTAAAGAAAATCCATTCATTATAATTACCCAGTCAGCAAAATTTTGTTATAATTCACCAGAGTAAAGTACCTCTCTGAAGGAGAGCACAAGATTGGTACGTTACCAGAAGATGACTGGTGTTGCTGGAAGTTAGTATACTGATTTTAAAGTAAATCCATTCATTCTAAATACCCAGTCAGTAAAATTTTGTTATAATTCACCAGAGTAAAGTATCTCTCTGAAGGAGAGCACAAGATTGGTACGTTACCAGAAGATGACTGGTGTTGCTGGAAGTTAGTATACTGATTTTAAAGTAAATATATTCATTCTAAATACCCAGTCAGTAAAATTTTGTTATAATTCACCAGAGTAAAGTATCTCTCTGAAGGAGAGCACAAGATTGATACGTTACCAGAAGATGACTGGTGTTGCTCGAAGTTAGTATACTGATTTTAAAAGAAATCCATTCATTCTAACTACCCAGTCAGCAAAATTTTGTTATAATTCACTAGAGTAAAGTACCTCTCTGAAGGAGACCATAAGATTGATACGTCACCAGAAGATGAATGGTGTTGCTCGAAGTTAATATCCTGATTTTAAAGAAAATCCATTCATTATAAATACCCAGTCAGCAAAATTTTGTTATAATTCACCAGAGTAAAGTACCTCTGTGAAGGAGAGCACAAGATTAGTACGTTACCAGAAGATGACTGGTGTTGCTGGAAGTTAGTATACTGATTTTAAAGTAAATCCATTCATTCTAAATACCCAGTCAGTAAAATTTTGTTATAATTCACCAGAGTAAAGTATCTCTCTGAAGGAGAGCACAAGATTGATACGTTCCCAGAAGATGACTGGTGTTGTTCGAAGTTAGTATACTGATTTTAAAGGAAATCCATTCATTCTAAATACCCAGTCAGTGAAATTTTGTTATGATTCACTAGAGTAAAGTACCTCTCTGAAGGAGAGCACAAGATTGATACTTGAAATGAAGATGACTGGTGTTGTTCGAAATTAATATACTGATTTTAAAGAAAATCCATTCATTATAAATACCCAGTCAGCAAAATTTTGTTATAATTTACTAGAATAAAGTACCTCTCTGAAGGAGAGCACAAGATTGATACGTTACCAGAAGATGACTGGTGTTGCTCGAAGTTAGTATACTGATTTTAAAGTAAATCGATTTATTCTAAATACCCAGTCAGTAAAATTTTGTTATGATTCACTAGAGTAAAGTATCTCTCTGAAGGAGATCATAAGATTGATATGTTACCAGAAGATGACTGGTGTTGCTCGAAGTTAGTTTACTGATTTTAAAGGAAATCCATTCATTCTAACTACCCAGTCAGCAAAATTTTGTTATAATTCACTAGAGTAAAGTACCTCTCTGAAGGAGATCACAAGATTGATACGTTACCAGAAGATGACTGGTGTTTCTCCAAGTTAGTATACTGATTTTAAAGTAAATCTTTTCATTATAAATACCCAGTCAGCAAAATTTTGTTATAATTTACAACAGTAAAGTACCTCTCTGAAGGAGACCACAGGATTGATACGTTACCAGAAGATGACTGGTGTTGCTCGATGTTAGTATACTGATTTTAAAGTAAATCCATTCATTCTAAATACCCAGTCAGTAAAATTTTGTTATAATTCACCAGAGTAAAGTACCTCTCTGAAGGAGAGCACAAGATTGATACGTTACCAGAAGATGACTGGTGTTGCTCGAAGTTAGTATACTGATTTTAAAGTAAATCCACTCATTCTAAATACCCAGTCAGCAAAATTTTGTTATAATTCACCAGAGTAAAGTACCTCTCTGAAGGAGAGCACAAGATTGATACGTTACCAGAAGATGACTGGTGTTGCTCGTAGTTAGTATACTGATTTTAAAGTAAATCCATTCGTTCTAAATACCCAGTCAGTAAAATTTTGTTATAATTCACCAGAGTAAAGTACCTCTCTGAAGGAGAGCACAAGATTGATACGTTACCTGAAGAAGACTGGTGTTGATCGAAGTTAGTATACTGATTTTGAAGAAAATCCATTCATTATAAATACCCAGTCAGCAAAATTTTGTTATAATTCACCAGAGTAAAGTACCTCTCTGAAGGAGAGCACAAGATTGATACGTTACCAGAAGTTGACTGGTGTTGCTCGAAGTTAGTATACTGATTTTAAAGTAAATCCATTCGTTCTAAATACCCAGTCAGTAAAATTTTGTTATAATTCACCAGAGTAAAGTACCTCTCTGAAGGAGAGCACAAGATTGATACGTTACCAGAAGATGACTGGTGTTGCTCGAAGTTAGTATACTGATTTTAAAGTAAATCCATTCATTCTAAATACCCAGTCAGTAAAATTTTGTTATAATTCACCAGAGTAAAGTACCTCTCTGAAGGAGAGCACAAGATTGATACGTTACCTGAAGATGACTGGTGTTGATCGAAGTTAGTATACTGATTTTGAAGAAAATCTAATCATTATAAATACCCAGTCAGCAAAATTTTGTTATAATTCACCAGAGTAAAGTACCTCTCTGAAGGAGAGCACAAGATTGTTACGTGACCAAAAGGTGTCTGGTGTTGCTCGAAGTTAATATCCTGATTTTAAAGAAAATCCATTCATTATAAATACCCAGTCAGCAAACGCAGACGACGATGTAGCAGATATGCAATAAAAATAAATGATTCATTGAAGATTGAAGTAGAGTTACGTCATAGTACGACCTTGAATTCATCACAAAACAAATAAAACTTACAAGATACAAGTCTCATACCAGTATGTTCATGTTTATTTTCTCTATCTTTAGTTAACACAGAATATTCAGTAGGAAAGCAGTTACAGTGAGTACAATTGAGTACAAAATATGTAAACAATACTTTTTAAATTAATATTACGATAAATAAAAACATAATGTTTGCGTTAGTGCTAATAGCTGTTGTTTTAATATGTTATTATTATCTTTATAAACCTAACCAATATTGGAAAAATATAAATGTGCCATACGAAACACCGACGCCGTTGCTTGGAAACATGGAAACAATATTCTTGCAAAGGGAATCAATTCATGAGTGGGTGAGAAAAATATACAACAAACATCGTACAAAGTAAGTCTCGAAGTAAGTTATTATATTTCATTTTCAACTTGAACCTGTATTTCCGAGGTTTTAACAAAGTTGATTAAGTAAATAATGCATTAATTAATTGACCAAATAGCGTAATTAAATAATGGATTAATCATGAGTCAAATCTTCGATTGATCAAAAACTTGATTAAATGATTATTTTCAAAATTAATACATTAATCGATTATATTTGATATTTTTTATGTTATATTGTATCAGTACTACTTATTACATTGGCTGCGGATAGCAAAAATACTGTATTTTTCCAAACTTTCTGTATATGCGGTAACGAATTCCCGCGACCGGTAATGTTTGGCACATAAATTGCCATCTTCTGTATACTAGTATTAAAACTGAGCATGTCTATAAAGAAAACTATTACTTGGTCATGTATGTATAGCTAGGATCTATAAAAGAACCACAGACGAAAAAAAACACAGACACACACAGAACGGTCAATTCTATGGCTATAGCTATTTTTGGGGTGATATTCTACATATTCATACCTAATTTCTGCCGTTACAAGGCACATAAAATAAATTTTGCTTGTTAATTCAGAGGCAGAATTTTATGCCCTACAACTTTAATTTGAAGGTTTTTTTACCTGAAATAATTAGGGAAGCAAAAAATTACGAAATTCTGATTTTACATGTTAAAGTCCTATGTTCGGCAGTGCCGGTCACCATCCTGTATATATTTTACTTTATACAAAATAACTCGAGGATTCCTCGGCGGGAAGAACCTTATTTTGTGTGGTAGAGTATTATCAGAAACTACAATACCATGTCTATCTACTGGTTGGCTCCTCATTGCTAAGTACTCTATATTTTTGTCGATTTGCGCGTGTATTCGCAAGACTAGTCAATTGCCTGCTACATTTTATTATATTATTAGATTCTTAATATCAATAAAAAATTATAAAAATTCCTTTTTTCCCAAACTAATGAAAAAATCCCTAGACCTGCCAACACTGTGCTATACACCGATTATTCTCACTTGAGCTTCACGTCGTAGTTTAATGTCCGTATGAATCATGGAGTTAGGAATAATATGGAGGGAGTATTAGTATTTGCAATCACTAGTGAAGTCGCATACCCCTCTACAATGTGCCCCATATCATTTATAATATGGAGGGAGTATTAGTATTTGCAATCACTAGTGAAGTCGCATACCCCTCTACAATGTGCCCCATATCATTTTTAAATTACAAGGTTATTGCTGTCCAGAGCTGGGCAGTAATTAATTACTTTTGCTAATTAATTACTAATTAAATTACTTTTTCCCAAATTGTAACTTGTAATTAATTACTTTGTAAAAAAATCTGTTGTGGCCAGCATGATACCTTCCGTCAATCCTGTGTATTATGTATAAATTCCATACATAAGTTTTCTTGCAAAAGATTCTAAATTTCCAATAAAATTATTTTATAAACAAACTATGCAAATTGCACATGACACTTACATCTTTTTCTTCTTTAGCTTTCCCGCTATTTTTTATTTTCTTCTTCCACACATTTCTGTTTTACGTGTCGTTCTCATTCAGTTTCTGTTCTCTCAAGTCTTTCTCAATACAGTCCTTCCATCTTATCTTTGGTCTTCGTCTGTTACTTTAACCTTCTATTACTAAGCTGTTCAATATATTCTTCATTTCTCCTCATGACATTTTCAAACCAATGTAATCATCTCGCTTGTATCTTTCCGTGTCTTTCCCAACATCTACTTCAACATCCTCATTTCTGCCACATTAATTTACTTTTTATTTATACTGACATCTGTCAATTTGATTTATATGAATATATTAGTAGTTTGCATGTTTAGCATAGCTGGCTGATTTATAAAATTTAATTTCTTTAAAATTCTTAACTCTATATCTATTGAATATGAAGTATAAAATACAATCTAATCGTATAGACTCTATGCGATAGAGAATAATATATTCTTTAAGTTATAATAACGTTAAATGTTAATAAATTAAATTTAACTGTTAAATCTTCAAATGAGGGTACTTCCGGTTGACCAATTATAACCAAAATCTAATCAGTTGTTCTTCTGGATGTAAACTGGAGGAATACGAAAAAAATATAATTTTTGAAATCGTGGTATTGAAGTTATGCGATCTGAAACTTTCGTCACACACACATACACACACAAACACACACAGACACACACAGACACACACACACACACACACACACATATATATATATATATATATATATATATATATATATATATATATATATATATATATATATATATATATACATACAACCATCATCGTAAAAATGGTAAAATTGTATTATAGGGACCCTAAAACATGCTTATTCACTAAAAACTCATCATTGAATTTTTTGACCAAAGACAATATCTTCCTTACCTAAAGGTGACGGAAGGTAAAAAAGTAATTGTACTCAATTATTTAAAAAAAAAATGTTTTTCAAATATTAATTACTATTTTGAACCAACAAGTATGGGAATCCCCGGGATTCGGAGAAGCGTAGTTTATCTGCGTTGTGAGTGTAACAACAGGTTACAAATGCAACTTGTCATGCGCGTTATTATTTCCGAATCCTAATAGTAATAATACACTTTTCAAGGAATTTGCAATGTCTTCATACAGGGTTTCATATAAATCAGTATAAAGTATTATTAATAACCATATACAGTAAAAATTTTGAAAGATGTCCGATCAAGGTTGTCTACGAATTGTATGAATTCAGATTTTTGCTCCGCCCATCATGACAAATTCAGTAGTGTCGTTTGCTTAGTTTTTATGAGGGTACGTAAGATACTACTGTTATTTTATTATTATAAAAATATATATTACAGGAAAAGCATTCAAAATTCAAAAATAAGTCAATTAGTAAGTTTATAAGCAAATGTAAAACCAAATATGTTAAAAATAAGATACTGACACAATGTCAGTGTCAGTGGCTCTGACAGAATGTAACGTTATACGTACGGCTATGAATCCAGGTAATGTATCTGAATTAATAAATAAACTTACGTTACAGCGAAGTATTATCAACAACGAGCATCGTTTATAAATGGAATGTCCTAACTTAGTCGAAACAATATGAATTTTTGAAAGACAAGCGTGTTATATCCATCCTTACCACACACTCTTACAGCCTTTGCAAAAGAAAGAGATAAATGTATGCCTATTTGTTAATTCGTTCGTGATACAGATGCCCTTGATCGGACATCTTTCAAAAAGTTTACTGTACACATGTATACGGGGTGAATTGGGAAGATGCCCACATTTCCAACATATTTATTACAAGTAATCTTGATTTTTTTCATATTTTTGATATACAAACTTTTACCTCGTTGAAAAGAGAATAAATGGCGGTTTATACTTTAGTAAAATAATTGTATGTTGCTATTTAAAAATAAAAGTTAATAGTCGTATCTTGTAAACATGACTTTATAAAAAATATCTACATCGGCCATCAAATAGTATATTTAAATAAAAAATAAAACTCTTATATGAGTATTTTTTTTCTATTACTTATAATTAAGAAGTTAAATGGGGGGGGGCATCTACCCAGACTCAGTCTGTATATAGGTAACTTGTGTTACGGAAATTCCAAGTCACTTTAAAACATTTACATCCCACTATATGGTCACTTTCGAGTCTACCTGCGAGTGAGGCAGGTTTTCCTACCCTAAACAGATATTGGCGCATCGACGTTTTAAAAAGGAAGAATTGTTCAACCTTCGAATTGCATATAATTTCAATTCAAAAAGGTAGCTACGACTACGTCAAAATTTTACCGAGCCGGCAATTCTTTATAAATTTATTTTATTACTCTTATTATTTTTATTTATTTTGTATTTCATATTAAACAGTGTAGTTTTCTTTAGTAAAGTAATTGAAAAAGTAATTAAAAAAGTAATTAAAATGTCAATTACAATGCAAAGGTAATTAGTAATTTCATTACATTTCTCTAACAGTAATTATTTTTAAATGTAATTTGAGTATGATTGTTTAAATAATTGTACTCAATTACTTTTGAAAGTAATTTGCCAAGCTCTGCTGCTGTCAATTGTGAATTGCAAATTGCAATGTTTTTGTACGTCGACGTTTGTTGGAGAAGCGTTTGCCGTTTGCCACTTATTGAGATATTACGTGTTTTATATTAGTTTTTCTTGAGATGTTTCGTGAATCCCCACTACAATGTGCCCTAATACCGTACCTGCGTCCGTCCCCACCGGGTTGCATTGCACTTGACCTTAGTTCAAGTTTATGCTCTCTCCATATTATTCCTATATACCTCCATGGTATGAATCAAATGGTATTGGTAGTGATGGAAACGTGATTACCAGCAAATCTCAAACTGTTTTGTGTACAAAGGCAATTACGTCATAAACTAGCCATGGTTACACTCATAAAATACGAATGTATTGACCTTTTTATTTTCCAAAATAATATAACTGTTATTACAATTAGTATTTTACCTTAATTGTGTAGAACCGAGTTGTATACGTACCTTTAGTTATTTATCATAATACGAATAACATATTTTTTTCATACTTTTATTTAACTTGCATTGTCTGTTCTCTGTCTGTCTGTCTGTTTGTCTGTTCCAACTTTTTACAAACCATTTTAGTCAACATTCGAACACCCTACGGAGCAGAAATTTGGGACGTATATACCTTATTCCACCTTACGCATTCAGTATTACAGAGAATAGGCCCTATTCAATAGGGCATAGTTTTGACTTCTCTGATTGGCTGAAATTTGAGCCAAGAGACAAGTTTACCCAATATAATTTTGGCTACTTAAAACTGGCGCTGATGCCAACGCCATCTGCTGAATGCGTTAAAGGGAACAGAAGTTGGAATAATATCCTTTTTTTTCATTTTTACATGTTTACACGTGTGGCAAGTAAAAGGTTGCAACTTGTTCTTTGATGTTTCAGTTTCAGACCATATTCATAATTATTCATATTCGGAGCGTTATTTGTCGTTTGAAATTCGTGTGTTTGTAATCCAATTTTTTTCAAAAATTAACCTAATTTTGTAAATTTTATACTAAATTATTTCATTATTAAACTAAAATACTATTCCATTTTACGATAATTTTTAATATTATATTTACCTAAGAACGAAAATCATTGCAAGAAACGGTAAATATCGCCAATAAACTATAAAAATAAGATTCACATTGACATATATGTACATCTAAAATGTGAAACCTACATTTGAGATATTTCACACATTTTTTATCCAAAATGAAATTCATACTTTTTCAGTTTCGGGACACTTAAAGTAAACAGAGTGAGCCATACGGATAACTTCATTAATTTCGCCTGAATTTGAGTTGCGAACGAGCAAGCAAAAGTATTTAGTACCACTGCTGTTAAATGTCATATTCAAATTTCGTATAACTATCTTTCTCTAAATGCGTTAGTAAGACAAAGATGAATTAATTAAACTTACGTGTCGAAGCTAGAATGTAGGAAACTATAAGTAAGACAGAGATAAATATACAATTACTTGTTATTTTGTGGCTCAGAAATCAATGATGTGAAACTTAAGTGAGAAAAATCGGTCTATGTAGTCATAGTACACTACAGTTGTTTAATTTAAATTTAAAGCGACAAACAATTTCTATATTACAAAACAATTTTAAAGAAAGGATTTTTTTAAATGTCAAATAACTCCGTAATAATTATAATTATTATAAAAGATATAAGAAAATATTTCTTATAAAAGTTACAGGATTTAAAATTGAAATAACTACTGTTCTTTATTAAATTTTAATTCAAAGATACTTTGTTACACATCGTTGAAAAGAGAAAAAATAGCTCTATTTAATAATGTAAAAATCCAATATGGCGCTTATTTAAAATAAGAAAGTTGCTATGGATATCTTGGAAACCACCATCTTGAATTTTACTCTGACATCACTTTTAAGTTTGTCTTATCAAATCCTGTAACTTTTATAAGAAACATTTTCTTATATCTTTTATAATTACGGAGTTATTTGACTTACTTAAAAATCGTGATTTTCAGTTTTTTTTAAACTGTTCGGAATTTTATTTTTTCAACGGAATCTGAAATGAGCACTCAAAACTGCACAACATTGTCCATTTAACCGACCTCGTAGCTCTTATAGGTTTTTTTTTATTAATAAAATATACTTGTATTAATAATGAGTTTTTCTTTATTTCAAATATTTGTATTCCTACCTAAGTAATACAGAAATATCAAAATTCTCACAGTTGTAGATTAGTTCCATGTTTATTGATAGCTCTGAACTCTATGCACGTAAAATACATTGACTTTCTAATCTCTCAATGTAAATGTTTTCTCTGCTGTTGAGCGAGAAGATCACGAGCATATTGCGCGGTGGTCTGGACGCACAAATACTTACAAATTAGACAACAATTTAATATATCAAATAATATAAAGAACTGTTTAGCAAACAATACTAACATAACAAAAAAATATAATAAACTAAACCAATGCAGTTTATTATACAAATTGTAAATTTTATTGTACCCGAGCACTAATGACCATTGTGGAAGACGTGTTTAAATGTTTTAATAAAAAAAAAAATGAAAAACATTTCTCTTGGTGAAAAATTAAAAATGAAAAATAATGGATTTATTATGTTCAAAACTGTGTCTTACAGATACGTAAATCTGTAAGAAACCGACAAAAACCCATGTATTTTTGTTGATTAATATAAAATTGTACATAAGAGTTTCAGCTTTCGATGCGATTTTGTTTATTATTTACAGATTTATATGACAGTTTTAAACTGAATACACCAAGAAAGTTCTAATGGAGCAATACTGTGCATCTGCAACCACATGCCTTCTGGTGTCAGTAATTTTAAAAATTAGTCTTGTATTTTTTATGATAAAATATAATTATATTGTACAACAAATTATCTTACTTAGACCCGGGTATTATCATCTTTGGTTAAACTCTGCCAGTAAAAAGAAAAAATTATCATCGATATTGTAGCGTAAGTTGTGTCAATTTTTCGATGCAATATTTTCCTTATAATTGTCAGTTAACCGACTATTTATGATAATACCGGGCCTTAGAAACTATAAATTTCGGTTTATAAATACATTTTCTACTTTTTAGAGTGGTGGGAATTTATTCATTTCTACATCCTGTTTTATTGATAAGAGATTTGAATTTGATTAAAAAGATAGGAATTAAAGAATTCGACCATTTTGTGGATCACAGACATATGATCTCTGAAGATATTGATCCACTTTTTGGGAAAAACTTATTCACTTTAAAAGGTAGGTATAGAGTTATTTGATTCCAATCAAAATTATACCAATTATTCTTTGCCTATAATGTATGTGATTTCGGTTGCATTGGAGTATTCGTTGCCGCGTGTCGCGATTATAGTTATGGCAAAATACATATAAAAGTTATTATACATTACATGTATAAAAGTACGTATTCAAAGTATAATTCGTTCTTGGAAAATGTATGTTATTATACCTGTATCATACTCATACATATGTTTTATACATTTTATATTGTATGTTATTAGGGCAGTGTAATAATAATTTTATGATATTACTCTATTTATTACAAACGTAAATAGAAAATACACACAGCTGTTGACATGTTATATTCAGAACAACAGGACAAACGTTGCGCCATCTACATACAAAACAATAAGTATAGGGCACATGTTCATTGATCTAAATTACAAAATTACAGAATTATAATCTAATATATTTAGCTCTAACAACATTGTATAAAACGTATTATTATATCTTTTGAACAGTATAAAAATATGTGGTGTTTACTATTATATCATTTCATGCACGTATATTTTATTTTCATATAGTATTATACGTATATATAATATATAAAATGCATATTATACAGGGTGAGTCACCGAAAGCGCCGTCTTCGATATCTCCCTTGTCGTTAGAAATACAGCATAAGTTTATTAACAGAATTTATTCGTCTACTCAAGGAGCATAACGTAAAATTATTTTCACATATACAAGGTGTTGCATTACGGCTCGGCGAGAATAGTTTCTCTTTTTTTAAATGGAACACCTATATATTTTTATATATTTTGAATTGTATTTTATTCACCTATACGAACATATGAATTTTGTTTTAGTTTTCCACGGCGTTGCCAATTTATTTCGTTTTTTCTCTAAAAAAGACCGAATACACGCATTGCTTTATAAAGGCTTACTGAAGTTATTTTGATAGTAAGAATTAAGAATTTTCTTTTCTGTATAACTGTAATTATACTCTATGTTCTGACATATATTTTTTTAAATGTAATTATACAGGCTGTTCAATAAAGCGAATCAAATGTGCTCAATTTCAAATGACTATAACTCGTCATTTTCAAATGGAACACCCTATATTTTATTATTCAGTTGTGTGTATTTTTGTATTATCTTCATATGTTATTAAGGGTATCCCATGCCTAAAACTAATAATTTTGGAGATTTTCACCATTTTTCTCTAAATTTATATATTTAACTAAAAATTAAATCTAGTATACCATGGATATTGTTTTTTGAATAAGAAACAATTGCAGTAATGATAGTATTTTCATTAGCCAGGTTGTTATTAATAACAGAGGGATTAAGTAAATTAATTTATTAATATGAGTCTCTCACAAGAAGAACTTACGAATATGGTGTACGCACTTGGAGAAGCGGAAAGAAACCCTCTTTTGTTGTACTGGACATGACCAGTTCTTTCAAATCTTTCCCTTAGTTTTTCAAAAGAACGCGGATTTGGATGTCGTCTTCCCAGAAACCGTTGTGCATAAATTCTTGATGCCAAAAGAGGGTTTGTTTCCGCTGCTTCAAGTGCGTACACCATATTCGTAAGTTCTTCTTGCGCACTCTCCACGCCAGCATTGAGTGCCCGTGAGGTTACGACTGGCCTGACCAGCATACACCATATTCGTAAGTTCTTCTTGCGAGAGACTCATATTAATAATCTAATTTACTTAATCCCTCTGTTATTAATAATAACCTGGCTAATGAAAACACTATCATTACTGCAATTGTTTCTTATTCAAAAAACAATATCCATGGTATAATAGATTTAATTTTTAGTTAAATATATAAATTTAGAGAAAAATGGTGAAAATCTCCAAAATTATTGGTTTTAGGCATGGGATACCCTTAATAACATATTAAGATAATACAAAAATACACACAACTGAATAATAAAATATAGGGTGTTCCATTTGAAAATGACGAGTTATAGTCATTTGAAATTGAGCACATTTGATTCGCTTTATTGAACAGCCTGTATAATTACATTTAAAAAAATATATGTCAGAACATAGAGTATAATTACAGTTATACAGAAAAGAAAATTCTTAATTCTTACTATCAAAATAACTTCAGTAAGCCTTTATAAAGCAATGCGTGTATTCGGTCTTTTTTAGAGAAAAAACGAAATAACTTGGCAACGCCGTGGAAAACTGAAACAAAATTCATATGTTCGTATAGGTGAATAAAATACAATTCAAAATATATAAAAATATATAAGGTGTTCCATTTAAAAAAAGAGAAACTATTCTCGCCGAGCCGTAATGCAACACCCTGTATATGTGAAAATAATTTTACGTTATGCTCTTTGAGTAGACGAATAAATTCTGTTAATAAACTTATGCTGTATTTCTAACGATAAGGGAGATATCGAAGACGGCGCTTTCGGTGACTCACCCTGTATATGTACAATACGTATATTGTATAAAATGTATAATACGTTGTGACGTGCTTCGCGCAAGGCGATTACAACTACGCACCCTAGCTGGTTTGGTGTGCGGCCGCTAGCCTTTACACAGTGGAGGTGGGAGCGGGTTAAGTTCGGTGATCAACCCCCAAAAGGGGTTGAATGGGCGCCACGTAATTTTTGTCCGGAAAATTACGAAAAGGTTGTAAAATAAAATCTTACCTACCGTGCAGACATAAAATATTGCCTGAAAACGAAAGAAAAGGCTTGTACAAATAAATACTCCAGAGCTACGAATAATAATATTTAATAAATGTAAATTTAAAGTTAAAAATATGAAAATGTATAAATAAGAATATAAATAAATGTGACGACGCGGATATATCCGACCCGATAGTACAATTATACGTCGACTTGTTGGCCAACCGACAACGCAGGGCAAGTACAGCCAGTTGAATATACGAGGACGAATAGTCCGCGACGTATCGTAGTACAAAGTACAACAGTGCCGAATTCTGTGCCAGGCACAATATAAAAAAAACCAAAAACAACACAAAGTTGCACACTGGATTAAAGCAATCCAATAATAAATATAACAGCAATAATAATAAAAATATGAAAAAACCAAAAAGAATATTGCACTCCAAAAGTGAGTGCAAAATAAAAGTGAACGAAGCTAAGGTTAAACCAATTTTCAGGCACTCCACAAGTTAAATGCACAATAAAAATGAACAAAAATTAAAGTTAACAAGTTTTCAAACGTCTTCAGTGCCTCAAATAAAAGTTGTTAAAAAATATATATAAGATGTCTGTACGACTTATCTCTAGTGGCGGTAGGTGGCCAGGAATGGTGGTGGGGATGACTGCAGTCAGTCAGCGGAATGCGGACGATGCCAGGCAGCGTCACACCAGCTGGAGATGTCCACCCGTAAGCTAACTGTCCCCCGACGATGCCTTCAGCCCGTGGCGAGATGTTGGAAGATGTTACGAATAAAAGAAAAAAAGGTCGCGAACCACTAACACTTAAATTGATCCCCACGTGGGAACTCCGCGGGAGGTTGATTCACAAATCACCAAAAACCTCCTAACGAAATACGTAATCCGGCGATTGATCCCCAAATAAGGGTAATATTCCCTACGAATATTTTACACTCGACCGGAATTACTTTAAGTGATTGCTAACTCGCAACTCAAATTTTCTTCAACACGTTCGCCCGCTTGAAGTTACTTACGATAAGTCCCCGGATCTTACTTAAGGCAGGGAAAAATAATTTAAATTCCGGAAAGAGAGAAAGAGGGTAACCATAGCCTTGCGCACAACAAATCTACTTAAATAAAACGTGTTACGCTCATAATTTTTAGTATAGGATAGGGGTAATTTAAGGATAGTAGGATGGGATAATAGTTGTATGTTAATGTTTTAAATAAATAAACTAAATTAATACAAAAATAAATCCAACCAATTTAAGTCTATTTATTTACCAGTCAAATTCAAAATTTACCGCCGCTACACTACGTTGTGAACGTAGCGCTCAGCTTATACGATCACCGCAAAGATAAATCTAATTAAGAAATGTCACCAAAAATTAACCTAAAACTGAAACTAGAATAATAAACTGCGAAATAGACTATTTAATTTTGACAAATGAAGCTACCAAATTTAAAGAAACATTAAGTAAGTGAATTTAATAGAACTATGAAGTATAAATAATATCATTACGGCATAAAATATTGTTTTTCAGGTCATGAATGGAAACGAAGGAACGGCAGGTATAAAATTAAGGAAATTGGAACAAAGGACCAAATTAGAACGTAACAAATCCCTCCCCAACTCCCGTGAGGGAAAATTCCTAAAATTTTTCCTCAATACAAAACCAAATAAACAAAACAAACTACAAATCATTATCGGAAACTTTGTCGTCATCATCATCATCAATAGGACCTGGTTTTAAGTCCTTTACATGCCATATGCCACGCTCTCTACCACTTTCATCTTCTAGCTCATAAGTGACAGACGAAATCTTTTTACGTACTTTAAACGGTCCTACGTATTTAGCCGCTAACTTGCTTGCAAAATTATCTGCTGCGTTAGACAATTTAAAGTTTCTACGCCAAACCTGCTGCCCTTCGTGATAAAAAATCGGTCTTCGACGAAGATTATACCGCGTCCTGGCTTGAGCCTGCGCATGATCCAGCCGTTTACGCACCTCTGCGTAAATTTTCACGAACCGCGCTGGTCGCTGCTCGCGCACATCTTCACGGTCAAAATGGAGATCACCATTGTTGTCTATAGCGTCCACTTGATAATCTCGACCACTCAGTATCTGCTCGCGCCCAAAGTTCACGAAGTACGGCGTGAGACCAGTGGCTTCATGAACTAAAGTACGAATGGCACAAGTAACGGAGGGTAAGTAATGATACCACTGTTGTTGATGGTCTTTAATGTATGAAGATAACATCGTTTTTATCACTCTGTTTACCCTTTCTGTGGGATTGTTTTGTGGATGATAGAGCGCATTAAAGAGAAGAGTGGCGTCGTATTTCGCACAAACATTGCGAAATTCCGAACTGCGAAACTGAACTCCGTTGTCGCAGACGATATATTGTGGCGCACCAAATAATAAGAAAACATGTTCCTCCATGAAGCCAGATATTGTCTGCGCTGTCGCCGTTCGAAGAGGAAATGTAAGCACAAATTTGCTAAAATAGTCACACACAACTAAAATATATCTGTACCCTTTTGTAGATGGTGGCAGTGGCCCCATTAAGTCTGTACTGATGAGTTGGAATGGACGAAATACCCGCGGCCGAGTACCCATTAAACCTGGTGGACTTTTCTGCATCACCTTTTGCTCAGCGCATACAATACATCTATTAACGTACGTCACCACGTCAGCCTTCATTTTAGGCCAATAGTACTTCTGTTTCAATTTATTGTAGGTTTTAGTGATGCCAGGATGTCCCGATGTTGGCGAATCATGCATTTGCTTCATGACGTCCTTGCGCTGGTCTTTGGGAATTACTCGTTTCCAAGAGAACTCTTCATCAGTAAGATCAGGATGTCGAGGTCGAACATGCTTGTATAAGATATCGCCGTGTATTTTCCAGGTAGAAAATTTTCGCGACTTACTTTCTATGACTTTTTGTTTCATTTTCAAGTACCATTTATCGGTTGTAGGAATCTGAGCAGCACTAAATGAAATTGTCTCGATTTTCGGCACAGAACGCGAAAGACAGTCTGGGACTACATGATCTTTCCCTTTCCTGTGTACGATCTCAAAATCGTACTGCTGGAGCTTAACAGCCCAACGGCATAATCTACCAGAGGGATCTTTTAGATGGATGAGCCACGTCAATGAGGCATGGTCTGTGACGACTGTGAAACACGAACCCTCTAAATAGGGGCGAAGTTTTTGTATTGCCCATACAACTGAAAGGCATTCCCGCTCAGTGGTGGAATAGTTGCGTTCATGTTTAGTCAATGACCGGCTCAAAAAACATATGACGCGTTCACCGTCCGAATCTTCTTGCGTCAGTACCGCGCCTAAGCCATAACCACTCGCGTCGGTTTGAACCACAAAGGGCTTCGAAAAATCAGGGCAATTCAAAACCGGAGCAGAGATCAGACATTCTTTCAGCCTCTGAAATGCTTCTTGACACTCTTCCGTCCAATGCCACTTCCGATTTTTCTTCAACAAATTTGTGAGTGGAGCACTGATGGTGGCAAAATCCTGAACAAACCTACGATACCAGGACGCCATGCCCAAGAAACTGCGTACGTCAGCCACACTATTTGGCGTCGATATCCCCAATATAGCATTTACCTTGTCAGGATCAACCCTCAACCCACGCTTATCTACAACATACCCCAGGTAACGTAGTTCTGACCTGAAAAATTGACATTTGTCTTTATTCAGGGTCAAACCCGCCGCAAAAAGTCTATCAAAAATCGTCTGTAAAATTTCTAGATGCTGCTCGAAACTTTCGGAGATGACGATTACGTCATCCAGATAAACAAAGACGAAAGGCTCAAGATCAGCCTGCAACACCTCGTCAATTAAACGCTGCCAGGTGGCTGGGGCATTTGTGAGCCCAAATGGCATCCGCTTAAACTGAAACAGTCCACGTCCTGGAATTGTGAACGCCGTGAACTCTCGACTACACGAACTCATCGGAATTTGCCAGTAAGCTGATTTTATGTCCAATGAACTTAAGTACTTGGCACCTCTTAATCTATCTAAAATTCCAGAAACGTAAGGAATTGGATACGCATCCTTTTTTGTGACTTTATTAAGCCTCCGGAAGTCTACGCAAAAACGGTAGCCGCCATCTTTCTTCGGCACCATCAAGATAGGTGAACTCCAAGAACTTGAGGAAGGCTCAATAATATCCTCAGCTAACATCTTCTTCAGTTCAGCATCGATATGTTGCTGAATCGCTGGTGAAACTGGGTAATAGCGCTGCTTGACCGGTTCCGATTCCGCAATTATTTTATGTTGTACTCTTGATGTACATCCAAGTTTTCTTGGCATACGTTCCCAATTTTTGTCCAACATAGTCTGTAGTTGTAGTTTCTGTTCGTCTGTTAAGTCTGATGTCATTGTATCCTGTACATTTAATGTCGCCAATCCCGTAAAATTCCAAACATCCCTTCTTAAATCAGGTACAATCCCCATTGTGCACCAAAAATCCATCCCTAAGATAATACTGCTGGTGACATCCGGAACGACTAAAAATTTAATCAATTTAATTTTGTCCATGAGAAGAACGGGAACAGTAATCGAACCCAAACTCACACATTCTTTTCCGTCTGCAACCGTGCAACCGGGTGCATCCGATTTATCCAAATATAAATCCATCCCTTTTAGCATCTCCCAACCTTCCCTACCAATAATGGACCTAGTGGCTCCCGAATCCAAGAGCCCTAAAATCTTACAACCAAAGATTGAGATCTCCAAATAAGGACGCTGATCTTGACCTAAGTGTGAGATAATAAAGTTAACTATCGCCAAGTTCTTTTCATTCTCCAGGTGTGTGGCCGCCAGAAAGGAGGGTGAAGACACGACACGACCCTTTAGTGTCCCCCCCGCGCGTTTCCCGAGCACTTGGGACACGAGTTGACTGTCACGTCTGCCTTCCCACATCGAAAACAGTGTTTACGTTTCTCTTTCTTGCAGTCCCGCGCTATATGACCCTTTTCGTGACAGTTCCAGCAAGTTAATTTTCCTCCGGATTTAGAGGAGGTGGAAGCGTCTGCAGCATTAACCGACGTTGTTTTAGCGCGACCATGGTAAGCTAAATCAGATTCAAGTAAATTTTTCTTACTTGATGGAGGGGGTTGAAATTTTTCTGCCATGAGCCGATTTTTTTCAAGTTGTTTACAAACAGTTTGTAGCTGTTCAACAGTGGTGATTTCTGTTAATCCAATTCCCCGAATATAATAGGGTAATACATTCCTGCGCAACACCTGTAACTTCGCTTCTTCCGTAGGTGGTTTCGGCATTCGTTTAAACAAATTTATCATACTCGCCATATAAGCACCTACCGTTTCATCCGCACCTTGTGTCCGTGACCGAATTTCATCCCACAACGCCATTTCATAATCAAATGGCTCGTATTCATCTTTCAACAGCCTGACGAAATCATCCCATGATTTTATTTTTGAACGCGCTGAACGATACCACGTTAATGCCTGTCCTCGCAGCAGCTCTATCGCAGAATCACACAATTCCGACTCGGAAACGTTACGCGAAATACGGTAATCATTCACCCTTTCCAAAAATGCATTGACACTAAGCTCGTGTACATTGCCATCGAACTTGATATCCCAGTGCACTACCGGAATCTGTTTCCTCCTTACAGCAGGTGGTGTAGTTTTTTTATTGACTGTAGATTCTACTTTCGCTTCTGCTTGTCTCTGACGTTCCTCTTGTTCGTCATTTTTCTGAAGCAGTCTATCTTCTTCAGCCCTAATCCTATCGTTCAGTGTTTTTACCGATGTTTTAATGTCTTCGTCATTGCTCTCGATTCTCGCTAATCGGGAAATGACATGTTGAATTTTAGTGCAGATTTTCTGAAATTCGTAACTTGAACCCAATCCAGAAAAATTGTCAATAAGCTCCTGGATTTGCACAATTTTTGCTGAACAAATATCTATTTCGGTAGATGAGTCTAATTCATTGACAGGATTGTTAACGATCTGCCCTACTTCCTCCTTCCTTAATTTTTTTGCCAACTCCTGTCTCATAGCCTGTACCGTTAATGTATTTGTTCCGCGAATTCCCCGCACGACCAATTCGTACTCCAATTCATCCCTACTCAACCTTGAAGTTTCCATACCGACGGAAAATGGCAAAAATATACAAAAAAAAAAAATCCTGTTAATGTAACAAGGAACAAACAAATATGTACCAATAAAGGTACAACCAACAATAAAACTATATGAAATTTAAAGCCTAATTATTTTTTTTTTTTTTTTTTTTTTTTCAGAAGTTCCCCAAAATCTAAATCCCGACCACAAAATATAACAGTATAATCAGCTAACCATACGGTCCTAAACAAACGATTTGGCCCTTAACAATGAAAGTCGCGTTTTGATACAACGAACCCCAAAAAAAAGCTAAATGGCCCCTAACAACGATCAAGGCCCCCTAACGTTTATGGCCCCCTAATGTTTATGGCCCCCTAATGTTTATGGCCCCCTAATGTTTATGGCCCCACGTTGGGCGCCAAAATTTGTGACGTGCTTCGCGCAAGGCGATTACAACTACGCACCCTAGCTGGTTTGGTGTGCGGCCGCTAGCCTTTACACAGTGGAGGTGGGAGCGGGTTAAGTTCGGTGATCAACCCCCAAAAGGGGTTGAATGGGCGCCACGTAATTTTTGTCCGGAAAATTACGAAAAGGTTGTAAAATAAAATCTTACCTACCGTGCAGACATAAAATATTGCCTGAAAACGAAAGAAAAGGCTTGTACAAATAAATACTCCAGAGCTACGAATAATAATATTTAATAAATGTAAATTTAAAGTTAAAAATATGAAAATGTATAAATAAGAATATAAATAAATGTGACGACGCGGATATATCCGACCCGATAGTACAATTATACGTCGACTTGTTGGCCAACCGACAACGCAGGGCAAGTACAGCCAGTTGAATATACGAGGACGAATAGTCCGCGACGTATCGTAGTACAAAGTACAACAGTGCCGAATTCTGTGCCAGGCACAATATAAAAAAAACCAAAAACAACACAAAGTTGCACACTGGATTAAAGCAATCCAATAATAAATATAACAGCAATAATAATAAAAATATGAAAAAACCAAAAAGAATATTGCACTCCAAAAGTGAGTGCAAAATAAAAGTGAACGAAGCTAAGGTTAAACCAATTTTCAGGCACTCCACAAGTTAAATGCACAATAAAAATGAACAAAAATTAAAGTTAACAAGTTTTCAAACGTCTTCAGTGCCTCAAATAAAAGTTGTTAAAAAATATATATAAGATGTCTGTACGACTTATCTCTAGTGGCGGTAGGTGGCCAGGAATGGTGGTGGGGATGACTGCAGTCAGTCAGCGGAATGCGGACGATGCCAGGCAGCGTCACACCAGCTGGAGATGTCCACCCGTAAGCTAACTGTCCCCCGACGATGCCTTCAGCCCGTGGCGAGATGTTGGAAGATGTTACGAATAAAAGAAAAAAAGGTCGCGAACCACTAACACTTAAATTGATCCCCACGTGGGAACTCCGCGGGAGGTTGATTCACAAATCACCAAAAACCTCCTAACGAAATACGTAATCCGGCGATTGATCCCCAAATAAGGGTAATATTCCCTACGAATATTTTACACTCGACCGGAATTACTTTAAGTGATTGCTAACTCGCAACTCAAATTTTCTTCAACACGTTCGCCCGCTTGAAGTTACTTACGATAAGTCCCCGGATCTTACTTAAGGCAGGGAAAAATAATTTAAATTCCGGAAAGAGAGAAAGAGGGTAACCATAGCCTTGCGCACAACAAATCTACTTAAATAAAACGTGTTACGCTCATAATTTTTAGTATAGGATAGGGGTAATTTAAGGATAGTAGGATGGGATAATAGTTGTATGTTAATGTTTTAAATAAATAAACTAAATTAATACAAAAATAAATCCAACCAATTTAAGTCTATTTATTTACCAGTCAAATTCAAAATTTACCGCCGCTACACTACGTTGTGAACGTAGCGCTCAGCTTATACGATCACCGCAAAGATAAATCTAATTAAGAAATGTCACCAAAAATTAACCTAAAACTGAAACTAGAATAATAAACTGCGAAATAGACTATTTAATTTTGACAAATGAAGCTACCAAATTTAAAGAAACATTAAGTAAGTGAATTTAATAGAACTATGAAGTATAAATAATATCATTACGGCATAAAATATTGTTTTTCAGGTCATGAATGGAAACGAAGGAACGGCAGGTATAAAATTAAGGAAATTGGAACAAAGGACCAAATTAGAACGTAACAACGTACATAATAGTTTTATACTCATACGTAATATAACAAGTGATATGATTATCATCGATGATATTCTCGAGTGAAACCGAGCTGCAGATTTCACGAGTCCGAAGGACGAGTTGAAATGTGCTGCTTCGGTTTCACGAGAGTCAACCTGTAGTTCATTATATTGCCACCAGATGTCATATCGCTTAGCAATACACGCCAATAAAGGAAAAATATAGGAATATAACTCGTAATTATTTTATGGATAATTTTTTTTTTCGAATATAATAAAGTTTTTATGTTATTATGTTTGTGCTTTTTAGAATTTTGATTACTGAAATTGACAGATAAATTTAATATAATAATAATAATATTACAAGACGTGCTGTTGCCACGTAACTTTCTTCAACCACATATTATGTTCAACATACTGAAGTTATTTCAGAATTTTTTTTTTTATTAAATACAAATTAATTATGTATATTAATTCAAATTATGTCTGCAATTATTTTAGTTAAAAGAACAAAAAAAAATTCTCATTAGTTCCGCTGCAACCTCTTTAAAGCGGGAATCCATGTCTTGTTAATTTTAATGCCTTCTTCGATTAATTTTTTTATGGTGTTTAAAAATTTAAATATTTCAATCGCTTTTCTTTGTTGATTCCAGCATTTTCATGCATGGTACTTTTTGCCTTAGCTTGGTCAATGAAAATAAAATAATAAATTGAAAAAATAAAAAATAACCTTTTTGTAGGTGAAAAATGGCGTAGAATGCGCTCGACTCTTTCACCAGCCTTCACCAGCGGCAAAATGCGCTCTATGTACATCCTAATGTCCGATTGCGCAAAGCAATTCACAAATTACTTCTCAAACATCATACAGCCTAACAATCCTTTGGAAATTGAATTAAAAGACTCTTTCACTCGATTTGCCAATGATGTCATCGCTACCACTGCTTTTGGGATCCAGTGCGATTCTCTAAATGAAAAGAACAATGAATTCTATTTAATGGGCAAAGACGCCACGAACTTTACTGGCTTCCGGGCGGTGAAGTTTTTTTTGTTTCAGCTTAGTGAACGATTGATGCGTTGGCTACAGATACAGATATTTTCAAAGCAAGCTCGTGATTTCTTTAGAAATATTATCAAAACAACTGTAGCTTTGCGAGAAAAGGAAGGTATTGTCAGGCATGATATGATTCACTTATTAATGGAAGCAAGGAAGGGGAAACTTAAACATGAAGTGCAGAACGATGAAGATGCAGGGTTCGCTACTGTTGATGAATCCGAAGTTGGAAAAGGCCAACAAGTAGCAAGAATTGGTAATTTTTATTTTATAATACCTTATCATGTAAATGCAATCAATAGTGATCACTGAATTAAGCAAAATTCTATTTATGGTCGTCCCACGATATTAACCGATTTGCGCCATCAGTAGAAAATTACTAAACTTTTTAGCTAAATTGTATGAGACTGGATCATTTTATGCTGTGATTGTTAGGGTACCTATATACTCAGGGTATAGCCATGACGTGGCTTGCGTTTCGTCTGCCATTTGCGGAACACTGTCATATTCGTTGTTATTGCGTAAATTATTTTGTAGTTTCGTGGCTATTTATTTTATTTTAATGCAAAACACATTTAATATACTTCTAATATTTATTTAAAGTGTAAGTAATACTTTTATTTATTTTCTTGAGATACTGACTACGATGACTGACAATATTGAAAACACATAAAAAATTTACTTGTGTATTTTCTTGAGATACTGACTACGATGACTGACAATATTGAAAAAACATAAAAATGGGGTCATTTAAAAAAATCGTTGTTTTTATTATAATATAGTGAAATCCGTCTCATTTAATAAATATAGTAATATAAAATAACATGAAATATGCGACTTTTCATTCATAAATTTGCTAATAAACTTTCGCGGCTGTAAAATTCGTGACGTCACGGCTTGTTACTCACACAAAGACATTCTTCTTCTCTCTCTCACACACACACAACGGTCCACGTACTTTCCGTTTGCTGTTGTAAACAAACTAACCTAAAATTGTGAGAGGTGACAGCAGAATTAAGAGTAAAGGTATGTAAATAAAACATTGTAACGATACGTACCTCGTTCAGCATTGTTGTCGAGAAACAATCGGGTTAACCTCAATGATGTAATATCATACAATATATTGCAGCGTGCTGGAATTTTTAACAGTCAGAGATTTTGTAAATAAATGTATGTTTGACTTACCTGTGTAATATAAAACCATGATATTAAGCGTGTACATTGTTGTATATTATTGTAATGCTGTTCATTGGTTGTAGATAGGACTTGTTACACATTTAGTTGATCACTACCACTGTCATTGTATGAGAGGTTATGTTTCGCCGTGAATTGAGTGGCGTGTCATTGACTTTTTCAATTATTATTATTGTAAAATATTATTTTATAATATTTGTAACAATGTTTTTATGATGGTTTACGACAAACTGTGACTGCCTGAAATTATTACAATTTCTATTAAATTAGTTTTTGTTGAAGAAGCGTTCGCAAGCGCCATCAGTCAGTCATATGTTAAAGTAAAGTTTATCCCCTCTTCATAATACGCGAGAATTGTCTTGTTATACCAAATGCCGGGTATAAAAGACCGCGCACCGTCCAGAGAAATCAGTTCTTGAGTTCACCCGAATGACTTCCCCTGGAGTCCTAGTGTTCGACCGCTTAGGCCGAGTCTGCAAGAACGCTTGAGTCGTCGTGGAGTTGTACCGCCGTCCGTCTCTCGTGGATAGAGACTCCGCCGTAAATTTTTCTAAGTCGAGTTTGGGTGATTGAAATTCACCACTCGCAGAGATAAACTGCCGTCCGTTTTGTACTTTATCTTTTATTAGATAATTACAATTTTTACTTACCGCCGTAAGAGACTGGGCTATTGCCGTGTCGCGGGAGCACAGTTCCTTGTAGTTTAACTCAGTCCGTCACAATTTTTTTTACAAAGGGTTTTCATTCTTTATTTGTTTGTTACATTTTAAGTTTACATTATGTTGGGAATAATAAAGTAGTTTGTTAATTTAACTACGTGCTTTTTCTGAGACAAACCCTAACCCATCTTCACAGTTAGTTATCCGGCAAACCATCCTCTCGTTCAGCATCCGCCGAAGGCGCCCGAGCAACCCGAACCTTGCTGGCAGAGAGGATAAGATGGCGCCTCATCCCACAAGACCGGCGTCACAAATGGCGCCCGAGCAGGGACTAGCGCCATCACAACATTTATTAAAATAAATACCAAAAGTTGTATGAAATGTGTTTTTCGTTAACAATATGTTGCTGTCACAAAATCAAACTGACAAGTGATAACCCAAACAATCATAGTTCCAAACACAACCGGTAGAGAGCTACTGCCGCATCCGCCAAGCCGTGACGTCAGCGTCCAAATATTTGAAGTTAAAGACAACTTTTAAAAAAATCATATCTCTGATTCTAAAGACTTGAAAGGTGTAAAATATACACCGACATATTTAATTTGACCTATTCTTTCAAGAAAAAAATAAATTAGAAAATGTGAAATGACCCCATTATCAATATTAAGCACAAACATTTAAATTTTTAAAAGGTAAGTTTAGAATATATACTTATTATGTAAATAATAACTAGTTATTAAATTATATGTCATAATAACAACCTATATCCTATGCTCTACATAACCTCTAAATCTATGTTATAATAATAATTGTGTATCTGTTAAATAATTGAATTTTTATTACGTTTATAGATTGATAGTGTGATTATTTAATATTCCTTTATAATATAATATCTCATTTCTTACAAATAAGTAGGGAAATGAATACTCAATATGTTTGACATTGGCCCACAAATGGCGGCGATCTTGGCCCATGGCCATATCCTGTATATTGAGGTACTCTAGTGATTATTGCCTGTAAGCGATGTACCCAAAACAAGGTTATATTTTATTACAGAATAATTTCTATTTTATAAAATATTTGCAATGAATGCAAGTGATAAGACATCAAATGTTATATGATGCAGTAGGATGTAATAATTCTTACAAAATTACTGATTGAAGTATCAAATTTTATAAATTTCCTAAAGGATTATATGACGAATATATGCTTAAGAAAATAACTTTTCAACAGATATCTTCTATTAACATGAAAAATTCTTTTAGGTTTACATATTTTCTCATTGTAAAAGATACTCATCGTATGAATAAAACTCAAACAATTGTCGTATGATTGAAACAATGAATTGCATAAAAATGTGCTTCTTAAGTTAATGTTTGAACAAAATATGCTACAAGAAGCAGAAAATTGTCTTAAAATTGTATAACACTTGCAGTTGTATAAAATAAAAGTCTATTTTTGATATAATTCTTCTATATATTATAGATTTTGTACCATGTAATGTTAATGGTCAGGTAAAAATTCACAAGGTTCGTATTTTTCGTATATTTTTCTTTCCAAACTTGTGCCACTAATTCTATTTAAAGCCTGGTATATTTTCAATGAAAAATCTTCATTTATTACGAATATAACAGAAATATATGCTAACATCATCCAAGTTCTCCAACTCTTTAATTGCAATTTCCGTGTATAGTGCATCTTGTAATATTTAACTAATATTATAAAATATTATATAAAAGTAAATATGATAAAATTATTTACAGAATCACTCACATGAGAAAAAATATATTTTTTGCTACAGCACCTTCGCTGGTATTTTGACTTTTTCGGATTAGTCGCATGAGATATTGGTATGTATTTTTTAGGGTACCTTTATATACAGGGTATGGCCATGAGGCAAGATCGCCGCCATAAGCGAGCCAATGTCAAACATATTGATAATTCATTTCCCTATTTATTTGTAAGAAATGTGATATTATATTATACAGGAATATTAAATAATCACACTATGAATCTATAAAGGTAAAAAAAAATTCATTTATTTAAGAGATACACAATTATTATTATGACACAGATTTGGAGGTTATGTATAGCATATGATATAGGTTGTTATTATCACATCAAATTTAATAACTGTGGTTATTATTTACATAATAAGTATATATTTTAAACTTACCTTTTAAAAAATTAAATGTTTGTGCTTAATATTGGGCATTTTTATGTGTTTTCAATATTGCCAGTCATCGTAGTCAGTATCTCAAGAAAATATACATATAAATAAAATAAAAGTATTACTTACATTTTAAATAAATATTAGAAGTATATTTAAATGTGTTTTGCATTAAATAAAACAAGTAGGCACGAAAATACATAATAATTTACGCAACAACAACGAATATGACAGTGGCCCTTTAATGGCGGACGAAACGCGAGCCACGTCATGGCCATACCCTGAGTATAAAGGTACCCTAGTATTTTTAAGATCGCAGCGCTCGGGTGGAAAGTTTTGAACTACAGGTTGAACGAAATATGATGTCAACCTACTGTCAAATGGGCGAACACACATTTTATAGAATTGTGTATTTCTCATAGTACTGTATTATATATTTAATTTTCTTTTTATATTATTTTTGTCACGGATGTGTAGGTGGGCATTATTCAATGGTAATTATTTAATTATCTTACTCCCCACCTTGGTAGGAGTTTTGTTTATTTGTCTTGGGTAATCACTTTATACACTAATTTACTGCTAATAGATCTTTTAAAAGTCAGTCTTTCTCTAGCATTTGAGGTGTTTAGAGTGTGCTTGTGAACAGTGATTGTTACGTTTTGGACAGGACCTTAGCAGAGGTGAGTTGAGTCTAACACGCACTTTTAGTCCTTAGAGCGAGAAGTAATATACACGGATTTGTATGAGTATTCTCTTACTTTACTGCGTTGTCCTTATCCTAATCCTTGTTGATTGGTCGCGCCCGGTAGAGCCTCTGGTCTTTGGTTTAAGACGTGTGAGAGAGCTATAAGGGTAACCAGGAATGCGATTTATGTGTCCACGATTGCTAGCCTCGTGGGTTTTCGCTGGTTCACCGCGTGGTAACGGTAGGGATGGTTTTATCCTGGTTTTGTAACCATGCCCCTAAGGCCGAAGTAAAGCCACTAGGGTGGATCAGCAACTGAGCAGAATTCGGGTTAGGGTAGCTCCCTATTCCCATGGGTGGTAATGGCAGAGTTGGAGATGTAATCAAGTCTCGGTGCCGGGATAAACCACACTGCTCAGGGTGGTAGAGGCAGGTACAGTTGAGTATACGTACGCGTAAGACCTGGGCCACGCTGCTATTGAGTAGCAGGTATGCGTTTCGCATAAGGTGACTTATTCCATTTTCCCTGTTCTGTTGGACGCTGTTGTATGAATGTGTGTGTGCGCGTAATGACTCTTCACTAAGTGGTAAATACTTAGGTAGTTCACTTTATTACAGGTAAACTAGGTGGTACCGGAGCAGCCCGGGTAGAGGACAACTACTATTTTTGTTTTTTCTTATTTTGGGAGATATTATATTAATTCAGGTAATAAAAGTCAGGGTACAGGTAATCATTTTGTTTTATTTCAGTCTCCTTACCAGTTATGCGAAGTAACCTCTCTTCGTTTACGCAACATTATCTTATATTTTATAGTAGGTTTTATATTTTCCGTTAAGGGTAAATTAATGTAAATTCCTAATACACTTTTATAAAACTTTAACTTAAAATGTATAACTTATCTGTGGTATAACCACTTCTGTTTTAGATGATATCTTCAAAAAAATAATTAAAATAGCAAAATTTCATGATTATATTTCGTATTCACTTGTGAACATTAGTATAGGATGTATCCGTGGAAGAAGATAACAAATGATATTTTTGTCAATATTTATAAAACTAACCTTGTTTTGAAATGAAGTTTTCTTTGAAATATAATGAATAAATCTTCAAAGTACACATGACGGATATATTAATTTATAATTTTCTGATTCACGCACTGTATTATTATATTTTTTCATCTTGTCAAGTATATTTTTCATATAAACACGAACTTTTCGTTTACGCGGGAATACGTGACAACATAATTTATTACCTTTCTAACGTGACAATGTGCACTCAAGTAAGCAACAATAATTGTTACTCATATTACAATATATATGTCACTTTAGATACACAAATACGTATAATATTTAATAAATTTCTAAAATTACATACTTTAATACCAAGTCAACCTGTAGTTCATTATTTTGCCCCCAGATGTCATATCGCTTAGCAATACACGCCAATAGCATTTTAAATAATTTCTTTATTCCTTCCAATATACTATCATATATAATATTTATATACAATAGTAAAACTCAAAATAAAGTTTATACCCAGAATAAGAAATAATTTTCCAAATTTTGAAAAACTTATTTTTATTTGACAATCAGCTAATCAAAGATATTTACCCTTTTTTAACAGCCTGTATTTTTTTCTTCATTTAGATTTGTCCGACGACGACATTACTGCCCAAGCTTTATTGTTTTTCATCGCTGGATTTGAGGCCATTTCAACAGTACTGTGCTTCATGGCATATGAATTAGCTCAACATCCCGAAATTCAAATAAAGTTACAACATGAAATAGATTATGTTTTCGAAGCTGGTAAAGGGAAAATCACATATGAAGCCCTGATGAAAATGAAGTATTTAGATATGGTATTAACTGGTAAGGCATTTACCATATTATCCTATTATTTACATTTATCAACTTAATAGTAACAAAAATTAATATTTGTACAAATGGTCAGCAGTAAGTCTTGATTTACATTAGCAGTACAATCAGGGTTATTCTGGTGGTTCTTATTTAGTATCCAATCTTGAATTGGAAACAAACAAGCGTGTTAACAATATTATATATGGCTGATATTCTCGTGATCACATTGATAACTTCAATATTGCTTAAGAAACAAGTGACGTATGCCCAGTGGTGGCCCAGTGCACATAGTGTAGTAAACGTGAAATTTGAAAAGAGGTTATGTTTCCAAAATATACAGAACAGATTGATTTGTACTTCTCGTTTACGTTATTTTTTTGTGGATGGCCCATTTAAAATGAACACCTGTATAGTTATGTAATTTTTTTGTATATTCTTCAGTCTTTTGAAGATAGTGTAAAAGTCAAAATCTTGATAAATATTTTGTTTACCTTAGGTAATTGTTAATTATTTTACCTTGTTAAAATGGGTCACGTGCCAACGACGAATTCATTCATTATTTCAATTATTTAATATCGTTATTCATAAATCCGGTGACAATACTAACATCAAAACTACACAACCCTATAGCTATGTATAAAATTTATTACATTTGTATATATTTTATTTTATAGAAACATTAAGAAAATGGCCACAAAATCCTGCTTTGGATCGAATGTGTACCAAACCAATCACGATCCCAGCAGAAGAAGCGGACGGAACGGATATACATTTAAAAGTAAATGATATAGCATGGATTCCGCTTTATGCGATACACATGGATCCGCAGTATTACCCCAACCCAGAAAAATTCGATCCTGAAAGATTCAGTGATGAAAACAAAGATAACATCAATCCAATGGCTTTTCTTCCTTTTGGTGTTGGACCTAGAAACTGCATTGGTACATATTTTTTAAGTTTTTTTTTCCTTTTCAAAGTTCATATTACACTTGTACTCTATAATTATTTAATCCTCATTTTGATTTGAAAATGCATTAAAATTAATTTTCCGATGATCGTTTATTTATGGGTTTCATTAACAAATAGAAAATATTTATTATTCCAGTTAAGAAGAAAGTGTGGTCTAGCATATTGCATTTAAAACTGGGGCTCTGATTGGTCAAAATCGCTATTTTTGCTTGTCTATCTATTTCTTTCTCTGGAATTGTATAGGCGTACAATTTTATAGTTATAGGCACCGTGCGTTACTGACGACAGCGCCATAGTGGCCAATAACGAATCTTATAATGTGACAGCCGTGACGGCGGCTTTTTCATGTACATCAACAACTAATAGAAATTGACGTTTGGTAGTTTAGTAATAGCGAAATAAATATGAAAAAATCTGATGTGGCCAACACAATACCTCCCGTTTAATTTAATTTGTATTCATGTAAATACTTAAAATTAAATTAAATTTAAATACCGGGTTCGATCCCGACCGACGCCAAATATTTCGAATTTTAAATGGCACAAAAATGACCCCTATGGTGCACTCTCCACGCCAGCAATAAGTGCTCGTGAAGTGACACCTTGTAAACGCCCGCACGGTACAAATACGTTATCATTTTTACCGAAGAAAGACCCAGCACTTCGTAATATGCCGTGATGATAAATTTATTTTATTTATGTACTTACCTATATTCATTAATGGCATGGAGAGTGCACCACAGGGGTCAATTTTGTGCCATTTCAAATTCTAAAATATTTGGTGTCGGTCGGAACCGAACCCGTTCCCAAAATTCGCGTAAAGTGACGCCTGGTAAACGCCTGCACGGAACAAATATGTCATCATTATTACCGACATCTGCGTACAAAGCAGATTGACTCACCCATCAATGGATGCCGTGATGATATAATGTTTTTCTATTTCGGTGTTCTTATGTTTCTATAAACGCACTGTTTTGTACTGCAAACACGACGTTTAGAAGATCTATAAGCGTACTATTTTTGGCGCCTTTCATGTTCTCGAGTTGGTAGTCATGCTTTCACAACTGACAGATGACAGGTAACCTCAAAATGGTAAGTTGTTGATAATATTTCAACATATTACTTTTAATTATGGATTTTTATACTTTCTTTAGGTGATAGGACTAGAAAAAAATATAATATTAATTTCACAACCAGAATCAGACCTTGAATCATAAATACAATACACCTTGCAATACACTAATTAATCAATAGTTGACAAAATATGAAATTTCAATTGTTAGCGAGAAGCGTTACCAACATAAACATAACTAACAAAAAAATACCTAGTCATAATTTGACGTCGCAATTTAAATAAATTTAATCGTAAAAATACCTCAATAGAAAAAATAGTATAAAAAAACACGTATCATAAGGCCTGTTGACGCACTCGTCCTTTGTAAAACTCGCCTAGCGGCTCGTTTTCCAAACTTGGACTCGTACGTTAACAGATTGCCTTATGATACTTGTGTTTTAATGTACTATTTTATTACCTTACCTGTATTTTTACATATTTACTTATGTTGGAAACTGTATTAAGTTCCTTTCCATATAATTATTGTTCCATTTAGTCGCCGCAAAATGGTGCTGTTTTTCTATAACCTTGTTGCATCATAAAAGACGACTTTTGTAATTATGTTTCAAAATATTTATTTCACAATGTAAATTTTTACGGATTTGTATTTTCTAATTATAGGTGGGTTTTACACCCGAAACGTCCAATTATACGACTTCATTTTCAATTAAATATATGAACCTAAAAGCCTAAATAAATTTTAAATTTTAAAAACATTAACATTATTATTTGAAATGTTTAGTTCGTTGACAGTGACATATATCTATCAATTACAAACATGTTAGATCTGAATTGTGTAACCATGTGAATGAGTTGTGTTTAAAACGTAGGCCCCGGGATTAAAATTATAGAAAGTTTTATAAATTTATCCATAAAATATATAGAAAAAGTATTAATGCAAACCTGTAGAAAATTTAATGATCTTTAATTTTTTTTATAACATAAATCTCGATAAAATAACATTTAAAGGTATTTTTCGAAGAAAAACTATTTTGAGCTTCCAGTAAAGTGCCATTTTTGGTTATCTGATTTACTCCAAAATCTAATGACATATTTGTCAGATTTATTGTTTACTGTTCGCTGATTACTGGATAAGAAATAAATACTTTATGTTTGAACAATACGCTTTTTATTTGTCTCAACAACTACAACTGTGTATGTATGAGTCATGAATGTACAAACAAGTAACCGAGCTTGGTTTCACACCAGTTTTTGGCGGGCAAATACAAAATAATCCTGACATCCCCCCACAAGTTAAATTCCCTTTATGGTTTTTTTTAACAATAATTTAACTTGACAAACAATGTGTTCACATTAAAACTAAATAATATTGTTACCAAAGAATTACATTACATTTAACTTATTTCTAAAAGTAGTGAATTTGATGTGACAGAGATTTTGTGAAAATGTTTGCTATGTTTTTACTAGTATTTATATACAGCAAATTAATTAAATTTTTTGATACAAGGTCCTTAATATAATGCACTTTTATGTCAATGTGTCGTGACCTCTTACTATTTTCATAGCTTTCAGCCATATTTATTGCACTTTGGTTGTCTAAGTACATAATTGGAGATTGAATAGAATTGCCTGTAAAGTCTGCTTGAACTCTTTATAGGTATATTAGGTCGGCTCCAGTAGTAGCACAAGCTAAAATATTCGGCTTCTGCCGTCGATAACGCTACTGATGTTTGTTTGCGCGATGACCATAGTATAGAATTTTTGCCATGATAAATTACAGATCCACTAACGCTTTTCCGATCTGACTTGTCGTTAGCCCAATCTGCTTCTGAATATGATGACAATTGACAATTTTTGGTCCTGTAGTAGGTGAGTGTCATATTTATAGTTTGCTTTAGGTATTGAAGAATTCTCTTTCCAGCATTCCACAACTGTTTTGTAGGTTTATTAAGGAATCTGCTAAGAAATGAAGTTGCGAAGGTAATATCTGGTCTACTAATCGTTGATATGTAGATAAGTGCTCCAATAAGTTGTCTATATGGAAAATTTTCATTTACTGGGTCTTCTAGTCTCACTTGAAAATTTGGTTCCATCGGAGTGTTTGCTCCTTTGCAGTCTTTCATTTTGAATTTAGCTAAAACTTGTTCAATGAATTTTGTTTGAGAAATTTTTATTTTCTTCTCTAATTAAATTTGTTCCAAGAAAATATTCAAGATTGCCTAAATCTTTTGCTTTGAATTCCTTTTTCAAGAGTTTTATCAATTCATTACAGGATTTTTCTTCACCTGTTATTAGTATGTCGTCCACCCAAATTAGTAACCAAACATTATCACCAATGTAAAGACAAAAGTCACTTGCTGATCTTTTTAGACCATTTTTCTCAATGAAGTTGTGAAATGTTTCGTTCCAATGACGTGGGGCCGAACGAAGACCGTATAAACTCCTTTTTAACTTTAAAACTTTACCTGGGGTATTGTTCACTCCTGGTATTTTTATGTATACATCGGAAGCTAAATTTCAATTGAGAAAGGCTGTTGGGATATCTAATTGTCTGATTTCCCAATTATGATTTAATGCATATGACAACAACATGCGAATTGTAGGTATTCTGGCAACGGGTGAATATACATTGTAAGATGTGTTTTCTTGGTACCCTTTAGCCACTAATCGCGCTTTCTTGACTCCATCTTGTTTTATTTTGAAGATCCACATTGTATCAATGGCCTTTTCTCCTTTTGGTAATTCGGCGGGTATCCAAGTTTCGTGCTGTTCGTGAACTTTGATTTCTTTCTGTATGGCATCCCTCCATTCTTCATTCATTTCTACAGCTTCTTTATAAGATTGTAGTTCACCTGCATAGAAACAATAAGCAGAATAAATTTCATAATCATTGAATCTATTTGGTAATTTGATAGTTATTGTTCTTGTTGTCCTGTTTTCCTGATTGTTTTGATTAGCTGTGCTATCTTCTTCGCTATCACTCGAAATGTTTTCTTCATATTCGCTGTCTTCTTTTTCTTCTTCTATGTAAGATTGTTTTTCGTTTTTTGGGTGTTCTTCTCGAGTAGATAGCATGTATCTGAACTTTGTTTCGTCGAATTTAACGTCACGAGATATGATAATACTATCTGTATCTGAATTCCATAGTCTGTATCCATTTTTACTGTATCCGACCATTCTACATTCTACCGATCGTGTTTCAAGTTTATCATGTGGCACTGGTAACTTATACGCCCATGCTTTCGAACCAAAACCTTTTCATTTCGATAGGTCAACTTTATCTATATATGCTTCGGCTGGTATACCTCCTTTTAATGCTGCTGTGGGAGAACGATTTATTTGATACGCAGCGCACCTGATTGCTTCACCCCATAAATACTTGGGTAAATTCGTTTCTGCGAGTAGAGTTCTTGTTCTACTCATTAAAGTGAAGTTTGCTCGTTCACTTACCCCGTTTTGTTGCTGTGTATATGGAAGTGTTTGTTCTGTTCCAATACCTTTCTGTTTGCAAAAGTTTTTAAATACATGTGAGTTGAATTCTCCACCACAGTCTGTTCTTATTCTTGAGCAACTATATCGCTCAGCATTCAATTGGCGTACATAGTTCATTAAATTATTTTCTGCTTAACTTTTTGCTTTTAAAAGATACACTGTCATGAAATGAGTGTTATCGTCAACAATGGTCTGATAATATCGTTCACCTTCCTTTGTTGGAATCTTCACAGGGCCGCAGAGATCACTATGCAGAAGTTCTCCTTTTCTCTGTGATCTGGGGAGTTCAACATTCTTAAATGGTAAACGTTTGGCTTTCCCTTGCTCGCAAGGACTGAAAACCTTTCTGCTGTGTGGAAGATTCATTTTTCTTAAACTCTCATTGTTCAAGTGACCTAATCTTTTGTGCCACAAGTCAGAATTTTCTGCACTATAACATATTTTAGTTTCATTTTCGGGTAATTTGAACTTTGCTACATATAAGTTGCCGACTGCTAAGCAATTCATAGAGAAGTTCTTATTATTTGTAATTACCGCTTTTTCCTTTTCAAAAATTACTACATTTCCTTGACTGTTTATTCGTCTTACAGATAAGAGATTGTAGGATAGTTTGGGAACTATTAATGCAGTCAAATTTATAATATTTTTACCTGTTGAACGACGTAACTTTCCTTTCTTACTTGCCTTCATTTTATCTCCATTGGCTATTTTAATAATAACTTCTTTGTTGAGATTTTCTACATCCGTCATTAATGCTTCCACATTTTCATTAACGAGATGATCTGTTGCGCCACTATCTATAATAAAGTTCAGATCATAAAGATGAATTCATTGTTAAGGCATTTTCTGTTTCCGTTGCAATAAAGATAATTTCCTCATCTTCTTTGGCTACATTTGCACACTCGTTCTTTCCTCTTCCGCGTCCTCTAAATCTTCCTCTACCTCTACCTTGGGTCCTGTAGCAAATTTGTTGAAGTTTAGGACAGTCTTTCTTGAAATGCGTTTTGTCGCCACACTCATAACGTCCACTGTTATTCTTGTGTGTACTAAATGAGCAGTCTTTTGGGTTGTCATTGTTCGATGCTTCTTTTATTTTGAGTTCTACATCAAGAAGTTGGCTCTTGACAAAATCGAATGTAATGCCTGTTTGCATTGTTTCGAAAGCAGTGATTACGTTTTCATATCTTTCAGGCATTGTCAACAATAGAAAACATGCTTTGTCATTATCATCTAGTTTAGATCCTAACGATTCCAATTCTCTGAGTAAAGTTTCTACCTCTACAAAATGATCTTGGAAATCTCCTTCATGAAATTTGAGTTTTAATAACCTTTTCATAACAAATAGCTTCGAGAGTGGACTTTTCCGCTCGAAAATACTTTCCAAAGCATTCATCATTTCTGCTGCTGATTTTGCATCTTTGATACATTCAATATATTTATCTGAAACACACTGTACTATGATACACCTTGCTTTTGTATCATTGTTTTTGAATACTGCCCTTTCTGTTGAACTCAACGCTTCTACATCGGTTGTAGTTTTATCTAGTACATTACCAACACCTTCTTTATCCAGTAATATTTTTACTCGAAATTTCCAATTCGAGAAATTTGTTCCACTTAATTGTGGCAACGACAACATGTTTGCTGATGCCATGTCTGTTAACCTCAAAAACAGATCTCTACTAAACAGTAATCAATTTACACGTAAATTATGACCTTAAATGCGAATTCTGGGCCCTTAACCTGTCAGATTTATTGATTACTGTTCGCTGATTACTGGATAAGAAATAAATACTTTATGTTTGAACAATACGCATTTTATTTGTCTCAACAACTACAACTGTGTATGTATGAGTCATGAATGTACAAACAAGTAACTGAGGGTGCGGTCCAAATCACGCTATAAGTACCAACAGCGCGCTAACAGTTGGTCCGAATCATACTCACAACGCTTAAAGTTTGCGCTGTGAGGTGTATGACGTCAGATGTGACGTCAACATTTCATGCTCACAGTGCTCACGTCAAAGAGCATAGGCAGTGTAAGCACTGTAAGCACGCTTGTTATATTTGACGCCATTACGCGCCGAACAATGAAGTATGTACTCGTAATACAGGATAAATCCCAATAACAATAATTTTACATATAACAAGAACTGGTACAGGTTGTACATATGCAGTATTTATAACGAGTATGTTATAAACATTATTATACCTAGAAACAACGTACATCATAAACATAATACTTAATAGTAAACAAAGAAAAATAATAATAATGAAGCAGTAGAAAAAGACACCAAATCTAAAATAAACCATCGTAATATTACAAATTATTAATAAATGAATAAAGTTTGTTTTTAAATGAATTACAAAGTGTCCGAAAAATCTAATTCAGCGCTTACAAAATTTAATGCAAGACATATTAAATTTAGAGGTGAATAACTTAAAGCAGTTCTAGCAAACTTATATAAAAATGTTAATGTATTTCGGACATTATATGATTTTAAATAGAAATTTAAGCTTGCTAAGAGAGTGGAATCATGAACCAAGTTGTTTACAATTTTGTACAAACATAATTTAGTGACCAGCGCGACGAATTTGTAGCGATTCTAAATTAAAGGCAGTTAATAATTCTTTATAATCCAAATTTGGCCATACATGTTTTATTCTGTGGTAAGATATTTTGGGAAATATTTTTTGAACATTTTCTACTAATTGTATTTGATATACATAGTATGGATTCCAAATTATGCAACCATATCCGAGTTTACTGCGTATAATTGCGGAAAACAGAGATTGTAAATTATTCTTATTACGAAAATTATATGTGATACGCAAATATAAAACCCATACTTTTGAAGGCATTTAACATCCTTTCAATATGTTACTGAAGTTACTCGATGCACATACATTTATTTTCATTAAAATACAATTTATTTTTTAAATACCATTGTAGAACGTTATTAACATCAGACTGCAATTTGACAAATGGAAGTTAGCGAAGTAAAGCTCTTCGCTCCAATTCACGTCTCCTATTTCCCATAACAAGAGCGACGTATAGGATTCTTTCATCATCTTCGTCACTACTTAAACTCGAAGACGAGGACGAAGAATCAATAAACATTTCTGAATCACATCATCGCTCTCACAAATGAGGGAAACTGTTTCCATCAGAACTATTTTTTCTTGGTTAATCATTGCGCAGAGGTTATATGTTACAAATGACAAGTAAAAAGTAAGCGCGTTTACGAACGGTCCGAATCGTTAACATCCTGACAGTCGTCAGCGCGCTCAATCAAATCGGACCAGCTGTGAGCAGTCTAAGCACTGTAAGCTATGATAGCACGATTCGGACCGCACCCTGAGCTTGGTTTCACACCAGTTTTTGGCGGGCAAATACAAAATAATCCTGACAATATTTCTATATAAGAGTAAGGTAGAAATACAAGGTTTCAAAATTTTCTGAACGATAGTATTTGAGTTAGAGCGTAAAGAGGATCCACACACACACACACACACACACACACACACACACACACACACACACACACACACACACACACACACACACACACACACACACACACACACACACACACACACACACACACACACATACACACACACACACACACATACACACAAACACACAAACACACACACCACACACACAGACACACACACACACACACAGACACACACACACACACATACATACATACATCATCGTGAAAATGTTAAAAATGGATTCTAGGGACCTTAAAACGTGGTCATTTACCAAAATCTCAATATGCGATTTTTAGCACGATCCCTATACCTCCCTTACCAAGGGTAGCAGGAGGTAAAAAATGGAAACACTGTCACAAAACAAAAGTAAAAGATCGTCAAGAGTTTTTTTTTGTGTGGTTGGATGCAAGAATAAATACAAAAATACATGTGCCAACTATCTTTCCAGAAATATATAAACAAATAATATTATTGACGATCAAAGATTTAAACGCCTGAGGAACTGCCAAAGTAATGCATCTAAAGATCTAAAAGTATACTTCAATTTGACAACGCAGGTAGATCGACAGGAACAAATGAATCAGAAATTTTGATTTTTAAAATTGATATTTCCACACAAGTTGCTCTTGGCAATATAAACAATCAATTTATTTTTTAACGAACCCTATACCAAAAGAATTAGCCTAAATCTATTTATTATAATTTACGTATCGATGGTTTAAAGCACAATTATTGTATGTCCACTTTTTTCCTATTTCCGGTTTTTACTATATAATTTTTGCATATGAGTATATCTTCCGCACAAACATAGTATATCCTTATATGTCCACAAAACGAAATTTATTATAATTTCCAATTCTTGTATGTACCATAGTTATATTTAGCATGTCACTTAAATTATATATGCATTTAAAGGTTTTGTATTATGTAGTATACACGCATTGTATGTCCGGACATTGCTGTGAATAAATTATTATCTTTCATTGGTGAATTATCATTAAGTAAATTTTAAATTTCAATTTATTCAAAATATAGAAAACTGGACATACAACAAATGTGCTTTAAACAATCGGTATGATTACTAAATTTAATGTCTGAATTTATTTCTCTTATGGCCATTTGCACCTCTTATAGTTAAAATCTTAACTACAGGTTAACAAAAAAAGTGCGTATCGAAATGTTGACAGTAATATTTAAAAACTCATTTGACATTTCGTTTCGATACGATTTTGTCAATTTAACCAGTAGTTAAAATGTAACTATAAGCGGTGCAACTGGCCATCAGTTATTTAATGGGGTCTTATGGCCATAAGCCTGAGTGTCTGGTCGCGAATCTGGAAACCCGGGTTCAATCCCGACTGACGCCAAAACTTATTTCGAATTTTAATTACCACAAAAGTGACCCCTATGATGTACTCTCTACGCCAGCAAAGAATGTCCGTGAGGTAACGTCTGGTAAACGCCCACACGGTACGAATATATTATCATCATTACCCATATATGCGTACAAAACAGATTGGTACACCCAGCAATGGGTAATGTGCCGTGAAGATATTTTTTAATTTATTGTTTACCTTATTCAATTATTATTCCTAAACTTAATTTTGTGTTTTTAGAAGTAATTTATTGATGAAATGAAACGCGTTATCATTAATAAATGTGTAGTTGCCTTGTAAAGTTAAGGAAAAGGTTGTAAGCCATTCTTTAGGCTCAGTGCTCGTACATAATAATAATATGTAGCTACGAAGGCAAATATCCTTAATTGTAATGTTGATAATAATTTAATTAATAAAGTAAGTAAAAGTTGCCAAGTTGACATTGCATATTTACAAATGCTAAATGATGGATTTCGAGGATTTCAGTCCATTATGAATGATATCGGTATACTTTAACCGGTGTAAACAAATATGTTTTTGATGTATTGACCAAAATTTTACCTGAAAAATTATTTGAAAAAAGTTTCCAAAGAAAAATAAATTACTTATATTTTTAAGGCAAAATTAAAGCCGGTCTACCTTACAATGCATTAAGTATTTCAATTTTACTGATCATAGATCGCGAAAATACTCGTAGGTATCTGTGTTAACTTATTTGTCTATAGGCGATGGGAAATAAGTAAAATGGCATCTGGTGATACTTTGCGGAACTATAGTTAATGGGATAAGTTATATACATGACATTTTCTTGATTGTATAAACACAAGTGATTATAATATTTACGTTTACATATGTAATATCTCTTAATATTATACACTAAATGCATAAATACAATTAGTAAATGTCAAATTATCCTTTAAAAGTCCCTTTGGCGTTACGATCTTCTTTCCCATCGCCTCGAATTACATTTGAGGTTAAAAGTGAATTTATTTGTATTTTATATTCAGTTACATATATTTAAAATATCGTTTACACCAGCCAATTCGTTAGCTTTTCTATAAGATCTTTCTTTACATTATAGTATTGATTAAAAACCATATTTTTTTATTAAATCAGTCATTTAAGTCCGCCGCAAAGTAAACGATAACACGAAATACATTTGTACTCATACCATACACTCATACATATCACATCACATATGTTCGCAAGTTTTCCGCTGACGGCGCTGCTGGACGACATACGCACGGTAATATTAATTTACAATTTTTAATAATATTGGCCGCTAGTATGAACAAGTGATTAAGAGCGATTAATGAGCATTTGACTAGAATCGTTTATAAATTATTTTAGGGAAAAATAGTTAAAATAATAGTTATAGAAAAATGAATTGCACGTATCTTTTATTTGAAGTTTTTTCTAAAATAATCTATAAACGATTGAGAGAGATAAAACAATGCTAGTCAAATGCTCGCTAATCACCCTTAATCACTGTTCATACTAGCGGCCAATATGACATAAATAGCACTATAATGAAAAGTACTAGATACAGCAAATATTAATTTGTAATTAAGCAAAATTTCAAAATAAAATTTTATTACCTTAAAATATTTTTTTGTTCGTACGCCTATATAGGTGTCCGGATTTCGCAGGCCACCATTAAGATCTTGGAAACTATAAGAGATACGATTTCGGTTAAATGGGACATGTGGTGCACCTTTGGGGGCCATCTTAAATGTGCTTTTGTTATGCCAAAAATTCTCATAGGTTACTAGATAATGACGGAAAACTGAATTTGGTCCATTTTTACCTTCCGTCACCTCTAGGTAAGGAAGGTATTGTCTTTGGTCAGAAAAATCGGTGGTGAGTTTTCAATGAATAAGCACGTTTTAGGATCTTTACAATACGATTTTACTATTTTCACGATGATGTCTGTATGTGTGTGAGTGTGTGTGTGTAACCGCGGTTTCGGCAGCGATATTTCCAATACTAGAATTCCAAAAATTACAATTCTTACGTATTCCTCTTCCTTGCATCCATATGCAGACTTGATTAGATTACGGTTATAATTAATAATGAAGATTTTAACAGTTTTTCTTGAAAAAACACTGTACTATTTTTACGATGATGTCTGTATGTGTGTGTGTGTGTGTGCGCGCGCGTGTGTGCGTGTGTATGTATGTGACCGCGGTTTCGTGCACGATATCTCCAATACTAGAATTCAAAAAATTACAATTCTTGCATATTCCTCTTTTTTATTATTTTTATTTATATATTTGTTGATTTGTTATTCATTCCTGAAGAAGGCAGTAGTTAATACTGCCGAAACGTCGTTATTTAAATAAATATACAGAAATAAAACTAAAAAATCTGATGTGGCCAGCACATAACCTCTCGCCGTATATTTTACCTGGCTGTATGCATAAAGCAAAGAATATTTTTATAAATACAAATAATATATTCATATAAATCTATGACGTATAAACTTTTTTATTATTCAATAATAGCATGTCTCAACATAAAGATATTTTACCATAAATTATGTTACAATAAATTACAAAGTAGAGTTTACCATATATAAATATTAGGCTGGTAACAGCAATTTTCAATTCGAACAACCTTGTTTACTTTCTCTTCATATTCTTCTAGTAAAAACATTAATTTTGGGCGGTCTAAAATGTATATATGGATTGTGCATCTATTCTTACATATCTTCTTTTACATTTTATTTTTTCATACATGTTATATCTAAATAACACTAATTCCCTTTAATAAAGTGACGGATAGATTGCACTCCGATTATTCTTATATCGATGTGTAATTTTGTCAATATTTACAACTTACTTGAGAAGAATTTGATAGCTTTTTCGCAATTCAAAGTTACTCTAGTCTACAGTGCTGGTGTACATTTTCCCATAATGTTTGAAACAAATTTAAGTCCTTCAACCTAGACTTGTCATCTCCATAATAGTCAGAGATCAAGAATTAAGGGATTCTCCAAGTACATTTTTCTTTCATTACTCATTATTTCTGACACTGACATTTATCTGTCACAAATAATTTAAATTTTCAACTATTTTTCATGGCATCCTTTCGGTTGTAAAATTAATTACAACAGATTATTTTATATATTATATTCCTTTTATCTCTAAATCTATAGAATATATATAAAAATATTTAAATGTATCAGAAAGAGAATTTATTTTTCTTTAATATTATCAAAAAAAAATTTCAAAAAATAATATTTAGAAGTTTTTTTTTCAAGAATCTTCTACTTCCGGTTGTCCAAATGTTACCAAAACCTATTCAGATCTTCCCATGAATGTCCGATTGGGAAATACGTAGTTAAAAAAAATTTAAAGTCTTATAGTTTTTGAGTAATCGTCCTTCCAACATCCCACACACACACACACACACCCGCACACATCCACACACACACACAGACATCATCGTAAAAATGTTAAAATCGGATTGTAGGGACCTTAAAACGTGCTTATTCAATAAAATCTGGATATGCGATTTTTAGCATGATTCCAATACCTCTCTTAGCGAGAGGTAAAAAGGTTGTATAATTTTATTTGAAATATGAGTTCTGAAAGATTTTTTAATAATTTAATATAGGTACAGAATGTTACTGAACTACAATTTGTTCATTGTTGTAGAATTTTTTTTTTCTTCTCTTATTAACGGATATTGAAAAATTGTCAATGCCCCACAAACTTTAAATATTATTGATGCATAAGGCATTCATAAAAAAGTAAAGGTGGTGCATACAAGCGCATAAAGGGCGCAATTGGTCACATTAATTTGTTATTAATTCCGACTTGGGGGGGGGGGCAACTTAACCTACCTTGCATTGGCTGCATGTCCGATTTGAAACGGACAAAATAGAAACACAAATCACCAACCTAACTATTATGTAAAAAAATTCTTTTAATGGAAATTGTCAACTATTTTTATAAAGACATAATGTAAATGAAAGCCGAAACAGAAAAAATAGTATAAAACACAGGTTATTCATGCACTCGTTCGTTCGCATATTCTATTTTACTTCTACGCACTTAAATAGATAGTAGGTAGCATTTTTCTGCTGAATGCACTGTTCACTAGTGACCGTTCTGTGAACGGTCACCTACCAGCTGACCACAGAAAAAAGTAAAGTCAAATGTTCTTGGTCACTTGTTTACGCGCGCAATATTTAAATTTATTGATTTTTTTTGCTGATAAAAATAATCCAATTTTGTTATCAATGGGGGTCTTCTAATGTAGTAAAATTTAAGGTAAAAAATGTTATAATAACAATAATGTAAAATATATATATTCTTTATGCTATTTGTTAACACAAATGAAAAAATTGCAATATAAGAAAATTTTAAGAATTTGATAAGTTGTATCCAGTTATTAAGCTTTTCAATCAATTTACTTATTTATGATACTTATACGCAGAACATAATGACAACAAAAGTTATTATAACTTGTGAATAAAATTAAGGTTATGACTATTGAATACGCTAGTTTGTGTTTTCTATGCGTTTGAACCACAAGAATGCGCGCATTGTGATCAGAAATAAATGTTTTAGTTGGCAGTGAAAATCTGGCGATCTTTTCATTCCACTGTTTTTTTTTTAAACCCCTCAACAGGATTAAATCCCAATTACAGAGTGGGTTCGCAGCCTTAGTGGGATTCGAACCTAGAACCCCGAGCGCACTCATGACTAAGGAGCGTTGCTCTAACCATTGAGCCACCGGAGCCGTTCATATAACTCCAAGTAAAGGCATAAATACTATTAGACATGTCATAAATACGAATAGGTTACAGGCCTGACAACTAATATAATTTTGAATGATAGAAATACTTTAGATTATTGCTCTGTGGGTAATATAAGAAATAAAAGAATGTGGGTAAGGGAAACATCGACCATTTTAATAAAAAAAATTGTAAATATACTGAAAAGTATTTTAAATGAAAGTTTATGCAATATTTTTCATACTAATAAAAAAAAATATTGCTATTTTTGTAAATAATTAAATAAAAAGATTGGCGCCAGAAATAGGCATGTAACACAATCTCCCACTCTTGTGACGTCGGAGTACATACAGCACGTCATTCATAACCAATAGGCAAACAGTTTGTCCATCACCTACGCTATTTATGTAAATTAAATTAGGCGATAGTTTGTCACATGTTAAACGTATGTACTCTGACGTCACATTCTGTTCCAGATCACGTGATTTTTATCAAAATATTACTCAAATAATATAATTAATTGTAAAATATCTAATTGATATTTCATGATATTTTCAAATTTGAGGAATAATATTTTCCGACGACCACTACGAAAAGTACATAAATTCACACGCTAAACTATTACTGAAAGTTGGTCATTGCACATCACTAGCAATGCTGTGTGATATGAAAGCTCGTTAGCCAATCAGATGCGTCCGCAACTGTGTGATATGATTTTATCACACGCTACGATAACTGAGCGAAATAATCTAAAAATTTGTATTTAAAAGTGTCTGTCTGTCTCTGTCTGTTTGTCTCTATTTGTCTGTCTCTGTCTATCTGTCTCTGTCTGTTTGTCTCTGTCTGTGTGTCTCTGTCTGTGTGTCTGTCTATCTGTCGCTGTCTGTCTGTCTGTCTGTCTCTGTCTGTCTGTCTATCTCTGTCTGTGTCTGTCTGTGTCTGTCGGTCTGTCTGTCTGTGTCTGTCTGTCTGTGTCTGTCTGTCTGTGTCTGTCTGTCTGTGTCTGTCTGTCTGTGTCTGTCTGTCTGTGTCTGTCTGCCTGTGTCTGTCTGTCTTTCTGTCTGTCTGTGTCTGTCTGTTTGTCTCTGTCAGCCTGTGTCTATCTGTCTGTGTCGGTCTGTCTGTGTCTGTCTGTGTGTGTCTGTCTGTCTGTCTGTGTCTGTCTGTCTGTGTCTGTCTGTCTGTGCCTGTCTGTGTCTCTCTGTCTGTCTGTTTGTCTGTCTCTGTCTATCTGTCTCTGTCTGTCTGTCTCTGTCTGTGTGTCTCTGTCTATCTGTCTCTGTCTGTCTGTCTTTGTCTGTCTGTCTGTCTCTGCCTGTGTTTGTCTGTGTCTGTCTGTCTGCCTGTCTGCCTGTCTGCCTGCCTGTGTCTGTCTGTCTGTATCTGTATGTCTGTGTCTGTCCATCTGTGTCGGTCTGTCTGTGTCTGTCTGTCTGTGTCTGTCTGGTTATCTCTGTCTGTGTGTGTATGTCTGTGTCTGTCTGTTTGTGTCTGTCTGTCTGTGTCTGTCTGTTTGTGTCTGTCTGTCTGTGTCTGTCTGTGTCTGTCTGTCTGACTGTCTGTTTGTGTCTGTCTGTTTGTGTCTGTCTGTCTGTGTCTGTCTGTCTGTTTGTGTCTGTCTGTCTATCTCTGTCTCTGTCTGTCTGTCTGTGTGTCTGTCTGTGTCTGTCTGTCTTTGTCTGTCTGTCTGTGTCTGTCTGTGTCTGTCTGTGTCTGTCTGTCTGTGTCTGTCTGTCTGTGTCTGTCTGTCTGTCTGTGTCTGTCTGTCTGTCTGTGTCTGTCTGTGTTTGTCTGTCTGTGTCTGTCTGTCTGTCTGTGTCTGTCTGTCTATCTCTGTCTCTGTCTGTCTGTCTGTGTGTCTGTCTGTGTCTGTCTGTCTTTGTCTGTCTGTCTGTGTCTGTCTGTGTCTGTCTGTGTCTGTCTGTCTGTGTCTGTCTGTCTGTGTCTGTCTGTCTGTGTGTGTATGTCTGTGTCTGTCTGTTTGTGTCTGTCTGTCTGTGTCTGTCTGTTTGTGTCTGTCTGTCTGTGTCTGTCTGTCTGACTGTCTGTTTGTGTCTGTCTGTTTGTGTCTGTCTGTCTGTCTGTCTGTCTGTTTGTGTCTGTCTGTCTATCTCTGTCTCTGTCTGTCTGTCTGTGTGTCTGTCTGTGTCTGTCTGTCTTTGTCTGTCTGTCTGTGTCTGTCTGTGTCTGTCTGTGTCTGTCTGTCTGTGTCTGTCTGTCTGTGTCTGTCTGTCTGTCTGTCTGTGTCTGTCTGTGTTTGTCTGTCTGTGTCTGTCTGTCTGTCTGTGTCTGTCTGTCTGTCTGTGTCTGTCTGTGTCTGTCTGTCTGTCTGTCTGTCTGTGTCTGTCTGTCTGTGTCTGTCTGTCTGTGTCTGTCTGTCTGTGTCTGTCTGTCTGTGTCTGTCTGTCTGTGTCTGTCTGTCTGTGTCTGTCTGTCTGTGTCTGTCTGTCTGTGTCTGTCTGTCTGTATTACTGTTTTATTAGCCCCTTATTCTTGATTACTTTTTGAATTTAACATATTTCTCTTAAGTCATTAGTTTACCCAAAAAAACGCTGGTTTTAAAGAAAACACCGTGTATATATGTATATAAAGTCAATGTCAATTCAACAAATTGTGGTCGTCGGAAAAGTATCGTGTACAACACGTGCTGAAAGGGTATTTCATACTCGTGTGATTAAACCACTCGCCTCCGGCTCGTGGCTCAAACTTCACACTCGTATGAAATATCCAACTTTCAGCACTAGTTATACAATATACTATTTCCGACGACCACTACGAAAAGTACATAAATTCACAAGCTATACTATTACTGAAAGTTGGTCATTGCACATCACTAGCAATGCTGTGTGATATGAAAGCTCGTTAGCCAATCAGATGCGTCCGCAACTGTGTGATATGATTTTATCACACGCTGCGATAACTGAGCGAACTAATCTAAAAATTTGTATTTAAAAGTTTGACAGTTTCAGATAATTTGCTGAATTTACACGGATTAAGAAGGTTGGACCCTGATTAATCAGATTTTAACAATTTTTGGTGAATCCTGATAGCAATGATGTTAACATAATCTATTTTAATATTTTTATGTAAATTTTATGTCAATTCAACAAATTGTGGTCGTCGGAAAAGTATCGTGTACAACACTTGCTGAAAGGGTATTTCACACTCGTGTGATAAACCACTCGCCTTCGGCTCGTGGCTCAAACTTCACACTCGCACGAAATATCCAATTTTCAGCACTAGTTATACAATATACTATTTTAAATATTTAGTATTTAGAAGTCATGAAAATTCTTGCAACAGCCCTATTTCAAGTAAATTTTGTTATTGCCAACTGGAACCGTTATTTTTGATCACTCTGTATTATTAGTGACAATAATTTAATGCATGATTTTCTATTAATAAACGATATTAGTATAAATAACCATAGAAGCGAAACAAGTCTTGTAAAATTTTAATTGTATGAATACGATCAACGGAAAAGTACTGTAATCAACGCACGTGTTAATCGGCGATTAATAATCTAACATTGGCCTAGTTTACACCGTAGACCTATATTCGACCTATACCCCAAATTCGACCTAAATGTATTTGGGCCGCCTGGTGTAAACGTCTAAAATATGGAGCGGCCTGGCTTAGGTCAGGCCGCACTTTTTCATGTGACCTGACCTATACTAGGCCTCGGCCTAAATGTATTTATTGCGATGTAAACAGCTAATACCTAGAATAGTTCGAAATTTGTACGGTAGAGTAGATGTCGGTACAGTGATACTGATTTACACATATTGTGATAGTTTTGTTTGACAGAAAGAATAAGTAGTAAAATTTTGTATATAAACATAAGTGATAAAAAGATAAAAAGAAGAATTGTTTTTTTTTAACTTAAAATTAAACCGCTAGATTGTACAAACTAGTACCTATATACTGCCTATATCCCACCTATCCTAGGCTCTAAAGTATGCGGTGTAAACAACACGGATATTTTTTTGACTTTGTCCTAATATAGGTCACACAGGTCATACGGTGTAAACTAGGCCATTCATTTCATATTCCTTTGGACATTCCTGTGTTAATTTAATACACTCGTAAATTATAGCAATTAGAAGAATAATCAATATTATGGCAAAAGTTAATTCAAAAGATTGTTGAAATTTTATTATACTCTAACAAGATTGAAAAAAACTCGTGAAAAATAAAATGAAACAAAATGAAAGTTCATAAATACGTAATAACAAAAAAATTCCAATATTTATAATATCTTTTTTTTTCAGGTTCAAGATTTGCTTTGTTGGAAGCAAAAACAATATTCGTGAACATCTTATCTCAGTTTAGTTTTGCATTGTCAAAGAAAAGTCAAGTTCCACTTGTCCTGCAGAAAGGAGTTTTTACTTTAAATGGTCAGAAAGGAATGTGGGTCGAACTTAGAAAACGAAATAAGCAGTAAAGGCCTTAAATTATAGCAGCACATTTAAACATAAAATTAGGGCTATATAAAAAAGGGCTAGCCATACTTACGACTAACCTAATATAACAAGTATGTTTATTAATCTGTACGGATAGCTGTTATCTCATTGTTGGTTCTAAAAAATTCCCAAGGAAGAAAGGAAAGGGTGACAAGATTTACAACAGATATAGTACGCTTGCTAGGGATTCCTGTATTATGTTAATCCTCTTATTATAGAATTTGTTAACAATGTCAAGCCTCTGTAATGCTTTTCAATGGATAAATAAGTAACTTTTTTACGATAAGGAAAATATTATTGCCAGTTAAAAAAATACTTTACCCACGAGTTTCATACAAAATTGTTTCTTCGTTTATAATAAAAGCGTGAGAAAAGTGCCATAGCGTTTCATTTTTACCTTCCGTCATTTCTAGGTAAGGAAGGTATTGTCTTTGGTCAAAAAAATCAGTGGTGAGTTTTCAATGAATAAGCACGTTTTAGGGTTTTACAATACGATTATACTATTATTACGATGATGTCTGTATGTGTGTGAGTGTGTGTGCGTGTAACCGCGGTTTCGGCAGCGATATTTCCAATACTAGAATTCCAAAAATTACAATTCTTACGTATTCCTCTTCCTTGCATCCATATGCAGACATGATTAGATTATGGTTATAATTGGTCAACCGGAAGTACCCTCATTTGAAGATTTTAACAGTTTTTCTTGAAAAAACACTGTTAAATATTATTTACACATTTAATGTTAATTTTAAATATTATAGATTATGTTGCAATAAGTTTTAATCGACTGTTAATGATGATTTGGAGAGGTGAAATAATAGAGATTCAGTCCTTGGTTAAAATATTATTTAATTAAGACCGAAACATCGGTATTGTTTTAATTAAATAATATTTTAACCAAGGACTGAATCTCTATTATTTCATCTCTCCAAATTATAGATTATTCTATTACCTATACGATTTAATTGCATTTTATTCTTCATATTCAATGGATATAGAGTTAAAGAAATTAAATTTCATAAATAGCCAGCTTTGCTATAACCATGAAAACAGCTACTATATTAAGAAAATTCTAACTGACAGATGGTGGACAGATGTCAGTGTCAAGGAAAAAAAATTAATGTGGCAGAGATGAGGATGTTAGGGAAGACACTGAAAGATACGGTAAGCAATGAAAGAATAAGGGCAATAACTTGAGTATTAAAAGTTTCTAGAAAACAAGAGAGAAGATTACATTGGTTTAAACATGTCATGATGAGAGATGAAAATTATGTTTGAAGAGTGAATAGCTTAGTAGAAGGTGGAAGAAACAGAGGAAGGCCAAAGATAAGATGGAAGGACTGTATTGCGGAAGGCTTCAGAGAAAAGCAACCGAATGAAGACGACCCGCAAAACAGAAACGAATGGAAGAAGAAAATAAAAAATAGCGACTCCTAACGAATGAGAAAAGCTAAAGAAGAAGATGTACGTGTCAAGTGCCATTTGCATAATTTGTTTATGAAATAATTTTACTGGAAATTTAGAATCTTTTGCAAGAAAAAACGGAAGGTACTGTGCTGGCCACATTAGATTTTTGACACAATTTTGTTAAAAAAGAGCACTATTTTTACTCTTTTAATGTTTAAAAAATCTGATGTGGTCAGCACAATACCTTCCGTCAATCCTGTGTATTATGTATAAATTCCATACGTAAATTCTAAATTTCCAGTAAAATTATTTCATAAACAAACTATGCAAATTGCATTTGACACTGACATCTTCTTTAGATTTTCCCATTCGTTACAGGTCGCTATTTTTTATTTTCTTTTTCCACTCATTTCTGTTTTGCGTGTCGTTCTCATTAAGTTCCTTTTCTCTCAAGTCTTCCGCAATACAGTCCTTCCATCATCTTTGGTCTTTCTCTGTTTCTTCAACCTTACTAAGCTATTCATTCTTCTTCCAATATATTCTTCATCTCTCCTCATGACATGTTCAAACCAATGTAATCGCCTCTCTTGTATCTTTCTAGAAACTTCTAACACTAGAGTTATTTCTCTTATTCTTTCATTTCTTACCGTATCTTTCCGCGTCTTCCCCAACATCTATCTCAACATCCTCATCCCTACCACATTCATTTAATTTCATTAGGTGAGTTCAATAAGCCCAAGAAAAACAAACAATAGGAAGTAAAATTTGTTGAACGACTTTGCTAGCCTAGCATTTGCTCGATTTGCTCGCAAGCAATCCAAGCGCCACATTTCTCGCTTGTCTGGCTAACTTAGGAAATATAATGGCGGGAAATGCAAATTATACATACCTGAATTTAACTTGTACTGTTTTTATCTCATTTCATGGTATGTTTATATCAAATACATGTCAAAAAGGCTTTCAAAGTTTTGTGATGAATGTTCATAACATTGTTAATTTTGAAATATTTTCTTAACCTGAAAAAATGTTCAAAATGAATTCCACTATCAGCAAATAACTGTAACTATCTACAAATGCATTTTGTATAAGTTTCCAGACCAATAAAAGGGATATGAGAGATACACATGTTATATTTGACACCAGTATTACTCTCTCGATGACATTTGTGAATATCAGTTCGTCATATAGCTAGCAAATAGCAAATCTTTCAGTGTACTAAGCAGCAAGTCTCGTTTGCTTACCAAGCATTTGTTTGAACTGCTTCCTTCATTGAACGCACTTATTGATACTGACATCTGAATATATTAGCAGTTTCCATGGTTAACATAGCTGGCGAATTTATGAAATTTAATATTTTAATATGAATTATAAAATGCGATCAAATCGTATAGAGAATAATATATTCTTTAAGTTATACTAACATTAAATGTCAATAAATGATATTTAACTGCGTTTTTTCAAGAAAAATTGTTAAAATATTCAAATGTTCTATTTCCGGTTGACCATTTATAACCAAAATCTAATCACTTGTCCTTCTTGATGTAAACTTGAGGAATATGAAAAAAATATAATTTTTGGAATCGTGGTATTGAAGTTATGCGATCCGAAATTTTCGTCACACAGACACACTATCACACACCCAGACACACATACATACATACATACAGATATCATCGTAAAAATGGTAAAATCGTATTATATGGACCCTAAAACGTACTTACTCACTAAAAACGCATCATTGAACTTTTTGACCAAAGACAATACCTTCCTTTCCTAAAGAATTAATTTCAGTGAAAAATGTAAACTATTTTAACGGATATTAATCTAAATAAAATAAAATATTTTAAAGTCCCAGGAGTTTAAATTTTTACCTTCATACTGAGTCCTTTATTTATGCGGCGTTAAACTGTTCTTCACCTCAGCAGCTTTAATCCAAAATATCTCGAGGAATGTATTTTTCAACAATTATAGCGAATAAGAATGTTAACGAAACTAGAAAAATTCAATTTCAATCTATCAAAATTTTGCTAGGATTTTCGAACAATGAGGTATTACAAAAAAATAACATCTTTTTACCTCTCGATAAGAGAGGTATTGGATTCATACTAAAAATCCCATATCCGCATTTTATTGAATAAGCATGTTTTAAGGTCCGTAGGATACGTTTTTATCATTTTTACGATGATGTCTGTGTGTGTGAGTTAGGATGTTGGAGGTACAATTTCTCAAATTCTATACAACTAAAGACCTGTTTAGCTACGGATTCCTCAATCTAACAGTAATGGGAAGAGTTGAATAGGTTTTAGTAACAATTGGACAACCGGAAGTGGTAGTTTCTTAATAAAAATCTTTTAAATATTATTTTTTGAAAATTTATGTTAATACAATAATAATGATCTTTAAATTCTCAATCTGATACATTTAATTTTTTTATAATACCTTCTATAGATTTAGAGATATAGTATGCAATAATATACATTAATCTGTTGTAATAAACTCCATTGAAACCAGTAGAAATATTTAAATGTTTATAACTGGCATAAATGTAAAATGTCAGTGTCAAGAATCAACAGTTTTATTAACATTACATAATGCTTTTTCTGGGTAAGTAAGTAAGTACATTTAAAATTTCTTATTGTATTAGTAATTAAATATTTAAAATTATATTACATATATCCTTAGAAAATACCGTTAATACCGTCAGTGAATATAAAAAATTTGAATATTTTAGAATAGTAGCAGAAAACTCCTCGTAGAACGAAAGAATAGATACAATTTGAATTATTTGTATGTACAAGAAATGTTTAATTCGTTAATTATGACCCGGGTTCGATCCCGACCGACGCCAAATATTACTTCAAATTTTAATGGCACAAATTGGACCCTTGTGGTGCACTTTCCACGAAAGCAATGAGTGCCCGTGAGTTGACGCTTGGTAAGCGCCCACACGGTACAAATATTTCATCAATTACCGATATTGCGTACTAAACAGATTGGCACACCCAGCAATGGATTAATGCCGTGATGATATATTTATTTTTACCTCTCGCTAAGAGAGGTATTGGATTCATGCTAAAAATCGCATATCCAGATTTTATTGAATAAGCACGTTTTAAGGTCCCTACAATCCGATTTTAACATTTTTACGATGATGTGTGTGTGTGTGTGTGTGTGTGTGTGTGTGTGGATGTGTGTGTGTGGGATGTTGGAAGGACGGTTACTCAAAAACTATAAGACTTAAAATTTGTTTAACAACGTATTTCCCAATCGGACATTCATGGGAAGATCTGAAAAGGTTTTGGTAACAATTGGACAACCGGAAGTAGAAGATTCTTGAAAAAAAATCTTCTAAATATTATTTTTTGAAAATTTTTCTTGATAATATTAAAGAAAAATAAATTCTCTTTCTGATACATTTAAATATTTTTATACATATTTTATAGATTTAGAGATAAAAGGAATATAATATATAAAATAATGTTGTAATTAATTTTACAACCGAAAGGATGCCATGGAAAATAGTTGATAATTTAAGTTGTTTGTAATAAATGTCAGTGTCAGAAATCCGAAGACATTACTGAAGACTTTTTCTGGGAAGTAGTACCATACATTATATTATTTCTTAAAGTATTAATAGCTACATAATTAATATTATAGGTATATTACACATTCCTTTCAGAAATACTGTTACTTCCGACAATTAATTGGAATCATGAATTTAAATTTAAAAAATCTAAATATATGGAATTGTTGGCGCTTGCCGCGCTTTTCCCTCTCTAGAGAAACTATCTGCGTGTACGCATAGGGAAGCCATCTGCGCGCACGCATGAGAAGTCATCTGCGCGTACGCATGTCCAAGGGGACGTCGAGAAAGTCGCGGGAAATATGAATTCATTTTGAATTATTCGAAACTAAATTTTATTTCTTGATAATGTAATTAATAAAAAATCTATCGAAAATAGATAATTTATTAAAGACATTATCAAGAAATGTGAAATATATGTTGAACTATAAAAAAATACAGTACTTAATATGTTAAAGTCTTTATTTTAAAATATATATTACAAGAGGACATATTATTTCAAAAAAGGGATGTTACTTTAAATGTCTGCCAGAAATGCACTGCTTCATTGACCTCGTTACCGATGTTCGTCCACTTTTTAACAAATCTACCCTCTTCTATACTCATTTTTTCTTAAAACTGACCCATAATACTATTTCAACATTCTTTGATGAAGCTTCATGTCCTTTCGCCTAATAATGTAATATTTTGCTGCTCTTCTACGGTGTAAATATCTAAGAGCACCACCATGATGTAAAATCTCCTCGTCCACTTACATAAACCATTTCTTCTGCGAGAATGTGTCTTCACTATGCAGGAGTTACAAATATTTCATGTGATTTTTTTTTCTGAAATATTCTTAATTTGTTGTTATATTTTATATCAACCCCGTATAATAATGTTAGTATGAAAATAAATATACTTACCTAAAATATATTGAATGATAAAGTAATATATTGCAATAAAGATACAAATTCACAAATAACAGTTTTAAATGTCAAAGAATTTCGAAAGATGCAATAGAGAATTGTGGGAAATTTACAGCAGTTCTCAAACATATGTTACCTTTTTATAGTATTTTGATATTAAAGTTTGAGAATCCCTGTAAAATCTGTACTACTAAAACCATCTATGAAAGGGTCAGGAAGTATTTCCAAACGCTACTAGATTGAAAACTTGTTATCACGTTTCTGTATGCAGTTTCACCCCCCTGCTCTATAACAACGTTATAACCTATAAATTTATTTGTTGACAGCCTAAAAATGTCATTAAAATGAAAGCAGGAACGGTTTTAGAACTAGAAAATAACTAGAGTTTTTGGCCATATTTTAAATTAAAATATGAATTATTTGCCGTCCTTGCATTAATAACGTACGGAGCGTACGGAAACATGTTCACATGTGTTATTATTTGGTGTTTCTACGACAACACCTTTTCTGTTGATAATGTCCAAATAAAAGTCTCACCCAGGTGATGTCAAAAATCAATCAATCAAAGTACTGAACTTTTTGATATTTCACTTGAATTGCAAAGACAATTTAAAGAATAATCCTATACTAAAGAATTATAGACTAATCAAATAGGGCAGCAGCTGCAATACCTTCAGAAATGTAAATATGAAATGTAAATTAATTTCATTTTTCTATTAATTACATTTAAATTTATTTCAGAAAAAAATATATTTCAGTACCAATAGAATAAGGATTCTAATTATAATAATAGTTCTCTTAATATCTGTTAAACGTATGTTTCTTATAGTTTCAATGATTGTACTTTATTCTAATTTTATATAAATAATTTTAGAATATAAAATAGTTATGAGAGTGAAGAAAAAGTCTAATAAGCAAGAAAGTATATATCAAAAAAACTACAAAGAAACTTGCGGAAAGATGAAGAATACAAAGAAAAAGAAAAGGAAGGTAGAAAAAGAAAATTTCAGGATAGTGAATATAAAGAAAATGTGAATAAATTAAATAATAATTATAAAAAGCAAAAAAGAGAAATTAAGGATTATAAAGAAAATGAAAAACAAAGAAAAAAAGAAATGATGGAAACTCGAAGAAAAAATATAGAATATAAAGAAAAAGAGAATGAAAACAACAAAGAACATATGAAAGTACTAAGAGAAAAAATAGAATATAAAGAAAAAGAGAATGAAAACAACAAAGAACGTATGAAAGTACTAAGAGAAAATATTGAATATGTAGAAAGAGAATATGAGACCCATAAAAACTACTTAAGTGATTTAAGAAAGAACTCAACATATAAAGAATATGAGGAATTAAAAAATAAAAATAATATGAAGATATTAAGAGAGACCACAGAATATCGAAAGAAACATAATGAACGTAATAAAGAAAATATGAAACTATTACGAGAAAGTGCTGAGTACATAGAGCAGGAAACTGAAAGAAATCGACAAAATATGAAACTATTACGAGAAAGTGCTGAGTACAAAGAGCAGGAAACTGAAAGAAATCGACAAAATATGAAACTATTACGAGAAAGTGCTGAGTACAAAGAGCAGGAAACTGAAAGAAATCGACAAAATATGAAACTATTACGAGAAAGTGCTGAGTACAAAGTGCAGGAAACTGAAAGAAATCGACAAAATATGAAACTATTACGAGAAAGTGCTGAGTACAAAGAGCAGGAAACTGAAAGAAATCGACAAAATATGAAACTATTACGAGAAAGTGCTGAGTACAAAGAGCAGGAAACTGAAAGAAATCGACAAAATATGAAACTATTACGAGAAAGTGCTGAGTACAAAGAGCAGGAAACTGAAAGAAATCGACAAAATATGAAACTATTACGAGAAAGTGCTGAGTACAAAGAGCAGGAAACTGAAAGAAATCAGCAAAATATGAAGATGTTGAGAAGAGATACAGAATACAAAGAAAGAGAAAACATCAATAATATGGAAAATATGATGAAAAGGAGAGAAAAAATATCGTATAGAGAAAAAGAAAGAAAAAATGATAAAATTTCTAAACAATTGTCTCGATGCAATGATTTATTAAAATTCAGAGAAACTTTCTACAATAATTTATTACGTACAAATTCAGAATATTCAAAATTACTTCTGAGTTTTATCAAAACGCGCGGACTTCTTCCCGACATGGTGTGCTGTTGCTGCGAAGGACTATTTTTCCCACATTCTGTCGTATCCTTCAACTTGTGCGTTTACGCTGAAGAACAACTGACCTGTCCTTGGCCATTTCTTTTACTCTTCCCCAGCTGGCATTTTTACTCGCCAGGATTACCCCACTAATATTCAATGAACATCTAGGTCTACTCTTTAACCTTTTCCCTACACTCCCATTTCCCACATTTTTTGAACATTGTTCTATTCTATTATTTAGCTCAAATTCCATATGGCCCCCATGGTCTAATTTAGCAACGGGAAACTTGAAATTCTCCACTTGATTTCACATAATATTTCCTACTGTGATATTATGGGTTTTCCTCAAATAATCTGTTCCACAAGTGTAAGGATTGAGCTTGCTTCACGTACATTTATTGATACTTCTCGGACTAGATCATGTAGGTATTTAAAGGATAAATAGTAAGGAACTTAGGATTCTATTTTTTAATAATATTTACAAGTTTTTTTTCAAAATTACATTAATACAATTTCTTTTTCAATAGGATAAATTATAGCCATCTCATGCATAAATCCTAGAGTCTATGGCTTCAATGTACATTCGGAGGACTTCACAAATCTTGATATCTGAACGAGAATTACGAAAAAAAGTATGTTTAAAAAACATTATTATTTTCTATTAACTAATCTTCAAAATTATTATGATGTTTGTATTATAATTATTAATATTTCTAAATGGCATTACGATTCTACTGACATTAAAATGTCAGTGTATAAATATATGGATCTTTATTATTATTTTCATTTATATTAGATGTAATTCCAATATTGCTATCGAAATTAAAACCTAAATACATATTTACACTACAAAATACAATTTCACTGCTAACTTAATATCTATTTGAGACTGCCTGAAACTGTTTTGAATGCATCTTAATTGTTCTATTCGTATTATTAAAAAGTCAAATTTTTATTTTTCAGTTTAGTTGCATTTAATTTTTAGCGACACATATTGCTATCTTTTTAAAACCAGTTTCTATAGTAGGCTGCGCGAGAAACAGCAATAGTGTGATGTAAAATATCTATATCAATATTTTAATTGTTACTCAACAGTTCATTATATAATTACGAGATCATATCCGAATTTTACTATCTAAACAAAGACCTTATACGATTTTATTTTGTGCTTCCCGTGTTTTTCATAATATAAATCAATTAACGCACTCAGCCACGCGTAAATATACCCCTTAATATCATATTAATAAATTTCTTAGGTACCCGAACTCGAAATAGCTCAAGAAATTGAGCTAAAAGTCCCAGATACTCAAAAGGCTGAAGAATAGAATACAGCCACTCGAATGTTCACATTTTGTTTGACAACTAGTAGAATCTGCGAATAATCCCTTAATTCAAGATAACCCTAAATCTCTGAAAAGGTTCATACCCACGCCAGAACCTTAAAATCTCTAAATCAACCAAATAAAGTTAATAGTGGGATCTCATTCGTTAAACAAAAGGTAATAATTAATTTTGTAACACTTATTACAATTTCTTTTATAATAGCAAAATCATTTTAGTCATTAGAAAAATTTGAAGCATCGACGAGATAATGTACAAACCATGGCATCTATAAATGGGAACACACAGTCTGCAGATAAACATAGCTAATGACGACTAAGGGGAGATTTTACCTCTCGCTTATTTTTATGATAGAGATGCCGTAATAAGTTACTTCATTGAAAGAAAAATCCAGCAAAAAATGCGTCATCATCGGTAAAGGACCAGAAATAGGAGATTAACATGGGAAATCAGTTTATTGCAGACTGTTCCCCCGTTTTGATTCTCAAGTTATTGGTTAAAACGAATTTTGACATATCTATATTCATACGAAGTTACAAAAATTCAACATTAAAATAGACATACTTTATAATTATTTGGTATCATTTGATACAGATTTTTTTATCTTTTACACCTTGAAAAAAAAACCTGTTTTAATAATTATTGTTGTTAATTATAATTTTTTTCAGTTCAAACAAAATCCCTTCCAAGTAAATGGTTCTTCACGAAAATTTTACACGAACGTAATCAAGTGTGATCAAATGTGGACGTTCAATATATTTATAAATATTTTCAAGATTCAGATTATGAACAAGATGAAAGAAGACAGGAATTGAATGAATCATTTTCCCGAAAACTGACTTGTGATACACGTTTTACACAAGCTGAAATGACGGTTTTATTTCGGCCGAAAACATAAACTTGTAAATTTTTTACGTTTTTCAAAATCCAGAAGAAATTTTCTGCAATACAAATATGAAATCGAATGAAAACAAAACAAATCACGGCTACTATAATTTCATAACAAGAATTAAAATTTGTTCTTCATTATTCTACATTGAATGTCAAAAAATCCCAGATTATTGTATCTTAATTTTGACCAAAGGAAAGCAGGTAATAGATTTTTTAATGTTTAATAATTTCTAATTAATAATTTACAAAATTTCAGGTGATGAATTTTTCGTATTTATATAATAAAATTGAACAAATATGGATTCAAAACTGTTTCACCATTTTTACGCCCACATGGTATATCTTCATCCTTACCGACATCTGCGTTCAAAGTAGATTGGCACACCAAGCAATGGGTTAAATGCCGTGATGAAATATATATTTCTTCTTTATATCTGCTTGCAATGTGAGGAGATTTTTTGTTCCTTTTTAATACGGAAGTAAGTATTCATTCAGGTAATTTTCAAAATTATTAAATAGTACAATTCTTTCATTTAAGATCGAAGAGACAAAGTAATTTATTTGTCACAATATTTGATTTGGCACCACACCGAAACGATAGTTGACCCAAGCCAGTCAAATAGAATTCTAACAAAAACATAATAAACATGTACAAATAAAATCTATAGAGATTGTGACGGTGGCCCCGTCGTGATCGGTGGTTGGGCCATCGTCGAATTGTCCCTTCAGCCGCCGGTCGGAATACTCGGGCGCCTTCGGTGGTGGTAGCTGAAAGGGGGACAATATGGGCCGGGATAGCTCTAGGAGGGAGGCCAAGGTTCGCTTGAAAAAGCACGTTTAACCCGTAATAAATAAATAACTTTTATTTCAGTTTTTTTCCCAATACAAAACAAATAAATAATAAGGATAGTAATAATGTAACAGTGTACGACAAAACTGTCGAGCCACAAACTGGTATTCTCCAACCCCAAAAGAATGGTGACTGTGCCCCCGCGGTACGGCAATGGCACAGTCTGTTACTAGCGGTAAGTAACCCCAAAAAAATGAAATATAAAACGTGTTTTTAAGAAACACACAAACGCCAAGTTTAAATACAAATTGACAACTTGCGCTGACAGTAATTTCCTGTGATAGCACAACGACGGAGTTGTCTATCACCCACAAGGAAATTCGGACGGTGATTTCACACTCACCAAAAACAACAGTGGCAAAATCCACGGCAAGACTTCTTCGACTCAAACGTTCGTACTCCAGTCGTGACCCTCAGAGGATCATTCAAGACGAGTTCGAGAACTGATCTCTCCAAGTGATGCTGCGCCTTTTATACCCGAAATCTGGTAATCTGGCATAATCTCGCCCAAAACTTGGAGGGGACTCTTTTTAAACTTAGTTACTGTAAAAAGGCGCTGATGGCGTTTGTACAATAAAAATAAAATATATAAAGATTACTAAAAGTCATTAAATAACCCGACTGTACCAGTTTATCACTCACAACAATCAAAAACCAATAATAAACATTATAACAATAAATATTGACAGTTGCTACACATTATTGTAACGGTAATACCTTCGACAGGACGTATGTCGCCAGTTCACGGGCTTGTCAAACCTGTGGCATTGTTGTGATTGAACTACGTGATAAATAAAAACCTGTACAAAGTAAATACATAAATGATACAACAATACAGCAATAAGGTAAGATTTACACAGTAATATCGCCAATCATTATTCAGGTAAACATGTGGTTTCAATCATAGACAAATTCGTAGGTTAGGAAGACAAAACATGCCCTACATACGATTTACATCGTGCGTGGTTTATTAACTGCCAATATATACAGTTCAACATCAATGAACAATGCTCAACATCCAATAGTTATGAGTTTTATTCCGGTTTGTGAATGATAACAAGTTCTGATCCTAAGCAAGAGCTTCAACCACGGATGGAATACTTTACTGAATTTACGACTGCTCGGAGATGGACATGAGAATAAGGTACGTATCGTCACAAGATGTACGGATATGTATGATATACATGCTCCTTTAAGGTAATGTTCAATTACGTATTTACATGTTATATTTTTTCAAATTTAATCTTATAAAAATGGGCTATCATTAACAATGCAATTAACAATAATTTGTAAAAAAATAGAACAATATCAAACGCCTCCAATGGCCAAAAAGAAGAATAATACACGAGAGAAGATTTGGCTAAGGCAACATTAGCTGTTCTAAACTGTGCTATTTTCTGGAGGAATACAATTTAGCTAGGCCATTTCTCTGCCAGTTTTTGCGGACGGTTTTTCCACTGGCGTGAAGGAGGGATCCTGGGAAAAGATGCATCCTCGCCGTCCTAGTTAATGCCTGGCGATGCATCAGGCCTAATATATTGTATTAATGTCACATTTAGCGATGTTTGTATTAGTTCATTTTGTATATATTATGCCACTCTATATATAAAAGTCACTCATATCCAGCATAAACTATAACAATTGACTTTAATTTATTTGCAAATTCGTATGTGACTAATAGGCGATAGGAAATAAGTGATGACATCTGATGGTATTTTTCGAAATTATAATTAATTAATTACAACAGATTATTTTATATATTATATTCCGTTTATCTCTAAATCTATAGAATATATATAAAAATATTTAAATGTAATTAATTGATGTGTATATATTTATTAATGTTATGATACTGTGATCTGTTGGTATTTTGAGTGGATAGCTTGCGTACAAGTTATTAATTTTAACCAGTCACTTATTTTACATTTAAACTAAAGATATAATAATAATAATATATTTATTTACCAAACAGCAGGCCAATTACTTTAAACGTGAAATGCTAACGCTAACATTTTCATTTGTACAAATTTCAAACAAAAGCCGGTCGACCTGTCAAAATTTTGACACTGATACCTGACAGCCCTTTACAAGATCACTGATTTGTACGCAAGCTATCCACCCAAAATACTAACGGCCGAATTCACCATTCCTTAATCATGAGTTGATTCACAGATCAACGCTGATCCTAAATCAATCCAATTCACCATTACAAATCAAGCTAATCTACTAATCAAAATCAATGATCAACTGATTCGTCATATTCCATGAATCAAGGACTGATCACACCTTTGAATCCCAATTTTAACATTTATAGCTAAGTTAGGATTCTGGCTGTTGTACCCATTTGTAACTTTAGCGCATCCTTTTTCTTTATCTTTATTTAGAATCGCATTGGTTTTATTATTTTAATTCTACTTTCACATCTTTCATTTTCACTATATTTAAAAACACTCCTTTATTGGAATCAGTGTAATTTCTACCTATATCGAAATAAAAATATAATATTATTATAGAAAAATTATAAAATATAAATTATATATAATTGATATTTTAAATATACCTTGTACTTACTTTGACATTTGAATTTAATTGAAAACATTTTTGTTTTCCAAGGCTTTTTTTACAAAAAAATTAAAATTCGCATTTGTTTTCCAAATTATATGTTATTCTTATATCGAGTGGTGAATTTGTGTGCTATACAGGGTGATTCATCGGTCTGTCCTCCCTTTATAACTCTTTTATTTTAAGTCAGATAGAAATACTCTTCAAATATAATTTATATAATATATTATTGTCTATCTACGTACTATATACATTTGTATACAGGGTGCTCCGTTGAAGCGCAACAATATATAATTTTATATTTCTTAATGGAACAGCCTATATATATTTATTTATTTTGATAGTAAATTAGATTCCCTTTAAAAAACTATTAAGTAATAAGGGGTCTAAAATTATAAATTAAGAAGTTATTTACGTTCATAAAAAATAGTAGTTCATAGTGGAAAAAACCATAATTTAATACAAAATTTTGATTCTTTTTTATTAATACTTATTTTAAACATTACACTAAGACAAAGAGGCTATTAAAATTTAGTGACAGACTAAATAATGCAAAATTATAATAAATTCGAAACAATTGATCAAATTATCCATAGCTTACTTTGTTAATAATAACATGATACAAAAATATCATTCATCGAATAAAGGTAAATAACTTCTTAATTTATAATTTTAGACCCCTTATTACTTAATACTTTTTTAAAGGAAATCTAATTTACTATCAAAATAAATAAATATATATAGGGTGTTCCATTAAGAAATATAAAGTTACATATTGTTGCGCTTCAACGGAGCACCCTGTATAAAAGTGCATATAGTAAGTAGATAGACAATAATATATAATATAAATTTTATCCGAAGAGTTTTTCTATCTGACTTAAAATAAAAGAGTTATAAAGAGAGGACAGACCGATGAATCACCCTGTATAGGAAATACAATGTTAATTTTTTAATATGTTTGTTGCTTCCCTTCACAATATATGTATGATTTTTACCTCTCGCTAAGAGAGGTATTGCATTCATGCTAAAAATCGCATATCCAGATTTTATTGAATAAGCATGTTTTAAGGTCCCTACAATCCGATTTTAACATTTTTACGATGATGTCTGTGTGTTTGTGTGTGTGTGTGTGGATGTGTGTGTGTGTGTGTGTGTATGTGTGTGTGTGGGATGTTGAAAGGACGGTTACTCAAAAACTATAAGACTTAAAATTTGTTTAACAACGTATTTCCCAATCGGACATTCATGGGAAGATCTGAAAAGGTTTTGGTAATAATTGGACAACCGGAAGTAGAAGATTCTTGAAAAAAAATCTTCTAAATATTATTTTTTGAAAATTTTTCTTGATAATATTAAAGAAAAATAAATTCTCTTTCTGATACATTTAAATATTTTTATATATATTCTATAGATTTAGAGATAAACGGAATATAATATATAAAATAATCTGTTGTAATTAATTTTACAACCGAAAGGATGCCATGAAAAATAGTTGAAAATTTAAATTATTCGTGACAGATAAATGTCAGTGTCAGAAATAATGAGTAATGAAAGAAAAATGTACTTGGAGAATCCCTTAATTCTTGATCTGTGACTATTATGGAGATGACAAGTCTAGGTTGAAGGACTTAAATTTGTTTCAAACATTATGGGACAATGTACACCAGCACTGTAGACTAGAGTAACTTTGAATTGCGAAAAAGCTATCAAATTCTTCTCAAGTAAGTTGTAAATATTGACAAAATTACACATCGATATAAGAATAATCGGAGTGCAATCTATCCGTCACTTTATTAAAGGGAATTAGTGTTATTTAGATATAACAAGTATGAAAAAATAAAATGTAAAAGAAGATATGTAAGAATAGATGCACAATCCAGATATATACATATTAGACCGCCCAAAATTAATGTTTTTACTAGAAGAATATGAAGAGAAAGTAAACAAGGTTGTTCGAATTGAAAATTGCTGTTACCAGCCTAATATTTATATATGGTAAACTCTACTTTGTAATTTATTGTAACATAATTTATGGTAAAATATCTTTATGTTGAGACATGCTATTATTGAATAATAAAGAAGTTTAAACGTCATAGGTTTATATGAATATATTATTTGTATTTATAAAAATATTCTTTGCTTTATGCATACAGCCAGGTAAAATATACGGCGAGAGGTTATGTGCTGGCCACATCAGATTTTTTATTTATTTATGTAACATAAAATGGCAATGCCGAGAGGTCATGTATTGGCCACATCAGATTTTTACTTCTGAAATTCATACAGTACATACTACAGTATTAGTAAATATGATATTCTGTTTATATTTCTGATCTGAGTGAACCAAACAGCCGATTCGAATGAAAAATATTTTGGACAAAGCTACCATGGACGCATCCACAGCCTAACGTTAGAAAATGTACTCTGAAATTTTATTTAGTTTTAAATTTGATAGATGGCGCAGGCGACGCTTTAGGCTTGATTTACATTAGACGGTACCACGACGGTACGAACATAATAAAATACCAAGACAATATAATTTTGTCTTTTATGTATTATGACAGTTAGCTGTGCATATGTCATGTGTAAAGTTCGGATTTATATGCAAGGAAAATAAGAAGAATATGCGCTATTATTGGAAAATATGCAGTTAGGTGTCCAATATATGCAAAAACATATGCAAAATATGCAGTACAAGAATACAAAAAATATAGCAAAAAAATACTCACCCATCTACATATCAGTTGTAATATCTACGAAAAGTTTAAATACAGTATAGAATTATTTGTATTATGTAAAATATAAACAAAATAATGTTTTTAACAAATTTATTTGCTTATAAATATAGTTATATTGACGTGCTTAATATTAATTATTTACAGAAATTTACAATCTATTACTACGAATTACGGAATATAAATTCATTTGCAATAATAATTTCCAAGTTACCCATTTTAAATGATTGCCTTCTGTCACTTAGCATGTGTTTATACATAGAAAAGCTGCGTTCTACGTCGACAGATGTAATAGGGGCATATTTTAATGATGACAATATTTGATGGTCAATTCTTAGCTCGTCTGAAAGTTCCCCATTCAAAACTTTTAATACAAGAGTTAAAGTGGTGAAACCTTCGTTTTTTTTGAGAACTTCCTCTAATTGTTTTGATACTGATTGAGCAGTAAGCCCCTGTGCTTCATTAACAGTTAACTTTAATTGTGCTACTAATTTCACTGATTCATTTAAAGGTACTCCCTGTCTTTCTAATTTTATCATTGTCTCAATAATTTATAATTGTTATTAATAAAACTCAAGTTTTGGCCTATTTGTGGATCATTTAATATTTTTTTTGCACCCTTTATTGCCGCAGAGGAATCATCATTATTCTTTAATTTATTGTAAATATTTGAAATAAAACAAAGCCGCGTCAAGCCATGTGTGGCACATTGTGCCCCTTCGTGTAACTACAGGTTTAGGGGGAAGTGGAACATCTGTTAGAATTTCTCTATATATTTGAACTCTTATAGGAACTTTAATAAAAACTTTTTTCATATTAATTAAATCGTTTACTAACGGAAATTGATTTCGTATTTCTTCGGCGACTCTATTTATGACGTGAGCGACGCAAGTACAATGTATTCAATTAGGATAAAATACTTTTAAATGTATTCCAGCCGTGACCATGTATGTAGCAGCATCAGTTAGCAACAATACGATTTTATCGAATGGTACAGCATTTGGCAAAAATATATTAGTCAAATTTTCTTGTATAAATATACTGATAGTTACGTTATTCGTTTTTTCTAATTCTTTAACTGCAATTAAATACGGTTTTGCTACAAAATTTTCAGATAAAATGCCAATTAATAAATTTGCTATATATCGACCGCATACATCTGTAGTTTCATCAACAACAATATAATAGAAATTATTTTCTACGAGTAAATGTGTCTTAATTTTGGACAAAGTTTCAGCGTAACATGTATCTAAAGTTCTTTTCCTTAACGTACTTTCATCCGGAATGCTCTTTTTACAATACTTTTCAAGAAAGATTCTAAAATTAGGGTTACTTAACTTATGTAATGGAATGTTCGATGCAGGCATGGAGTGACATAAATCGAACTTTAATGTATCGTATACAGTTTTTCTTGAATGAACCAACAAAGATTCCCGTATGGATGTCTGCGATATATTCGACGTATTTCTCTTTTCATAATTTCTTTTGTGAAGAGGAGTCCTGCAGTGCTGGTCAATCTATTAAATAACAAATAAAATCAATTAAATTTGTTATTAAAAACAAATGTATGTTAAACAACTTACCGACATGCCACAAGGTTTACAGAAAATATTGTCGCCGTCTATAGACAGTTCCGGGTAGGGACGAATCCACGCAAATAATTTTGAAGCCATTATTTTAAAAACGTTACTGTTCCGTAGGTAAAATCTGAATGAATGGTTTCAAAACGTAATTGAAAGTGATTAAATTAAATTATGGGTAATTTTTGGCGGCGTATCACTGGTTCGGTGACTTCAATGTTCTTCAATAGATATGAGAATTTTATTGAAATTAACATCGCATTGAAATATAGAAAAAAAAATGCAAGAATTTATTAGAATTTTATTAAAATTGATAAAAATAACCTAACATTTAGAAAATATGCAAAAATTAGGTGAAATTTGCAAAAATATGCATTTTGCATATAATCCGAGCTTTATATGTCCATTTGAATCTTCGTGATCCTTTACTCTAATGCTTTAGAATTGTCGAAACCAGTAACAAAAAATGTTCGCTGGGAATAATTATATGCCTTACAGATACAAACACTATAAAATACTTTATTCAGCTGTACATAATAAGATAAACATTGTCTTGATATTTTCTCATTATTTGGCATATGACGAAAACATAATTTATTTTCGTTAAATGGAATATTACAATATTAGTTTCGCTTATCTCTTGGTCGTGAGCTGATGCATTTTCATACGTCGTTTTAATAATTTCTTCATTAAATTTATCTTCTTTCGCAGTTTCATCATTTTTAATAGCGTTTTGACTCTCATCTGAATTATTATTTTTATTGGTATTATTTTCGGCTTCGCTAATTTCAATATCAGTTTCGGTAGTATTACCTATTGCACTATTTGGCTCTTTACTTTGGATTTCAATATCAGTCTCTTTTATTGTTTCTAATTGCTTACTTGCAGAACTACAACTTGGTGTAGGACTAAATTTAGAATCAGTAGTAATTGTTGTAGATTTGTTATGTAACGTTTTTATTTATATGGGTGAAGTGTAAATAATCAGACAAATATTATTAATAAAAGAATACGTTTATTAAACGATATATAATTAAGGATTCAATATTAAAAGATAATAAAAACAACTAACACTATGATTAAATAATTATAAACATTAAGAATATTATTAAATGCTTAAACACTACGATTATTTATCTATACCAATATTTATATCACTACACTACACTACACAGGGTCCTCTTTCCCCGCTAATTTTTCCAAGCCCGTTCCCTTGGCAGTGGTTTCGCTAGATAGTAGATAGGGACAGAGGGAATCTCGTTAATCCATTCATGCGCGTCACTAATTAGATTACGAGGCATTTGGCTATTCAAACTGTTTATTGTTCCATGGTTACAGCGTTTTGGCCTTTTAAAGTTACCTGGCCAGAAGGTGTACAAAGTATTTTAATCCAGCAAATCAGTTGTAAAAATACAAAATTTTTGACAAAATATATAATGATGAAGTTATTAAAAGTTGAAAAAGAAAGGGGGTCCATTGACTATGGGCGGGCCGGGGGATGTAGACGGATTCCTGGTTGGCTGGGATCAGGTCCCTCCCTCCGGGCAGCTGGACGGGTTGTGCCGCGACGTCGCCAGACGTGCGCCATGAACGTCCTGTGCAACGAACTGCCCCATTTCAGGGCCGAATGTACACAGGAGCTCCTCAGAGACTGTGGAAGTTGGAGCGCATTAACGGTTGGCAAATTAGCGCGTGGCCAGATTCCTCTGGCCCCGACGATAATGGGGAGGACGACGACTTCCTTCCCGAGCCAACGACGGTCTGCTGCCTCCCGGAACTTATCATGGTCGTACACGATACGCTTGTCGTCCCACGTATCGTACAAAGGCTTGGAGTGTTCCCAGCTAACCTGAACGTCAGCTATGACGACCTGGTTAGCTGAGCGGTGGACAGCCAAGTCCGGGATGTAGAGAGCGCCGTTAGGATGGTAAATCCGGGGCTCCACCTCCGTAATCCAACCCTTGGCCCGAGTATGACGGGCTACCTTGCGGACGACTTCATTGTGACGCTCCATCCTGTTTCGGTGGGGACAGGCCTGCAAAATATGGCAGGTCGTCTCGTCGACGTTACAGCCGGCTCGACACCGTTTCGCATCCTTCTCCCAGTAAGGGAGACCGACAGAAGGCAAGTTGTTCGTTCGAAGCTGGGTCGCCCTCACGAAGTCGCTGCCCGTCCATCCTCGCGGACAGTTGAAGAGCCACGACCTGCTGGCATTGTCGCCGCAAGCTTCTTCCAGGCCCGCACTGAAGGGCTGGGTCGAGATTTTCTCACGCCAATACGCCTCCGCTGGTCCCGGGGGTGCAAGGCGCTGGATGCGCTTTACGAACGCGAGCGTGGGCTCGGCTTGGAGGACTTGAGAGGACAGGCTTTCCTCCTCCTGGAGGTGAAGGATTCTATTGGCCAGGATCCTGGGGATGGTAGCCCTGAAGTTTGGAATGCCGAGACCTCAAGTTTGGAATGCCGAGACCTCCATCTCGCAATTTGCTCAGAAAGGTGTAGTATCCTCTTCGCAGTTTTACGCACGACACGGTCGCACTCGGCCAGGATTTTGCCGGTGATGGAAGGGGTTTGCAGGCCGTGGTAGAGACGGGGGAGGATATGGATCTTTAGAAGGGCGAATTTTTGCTGGGGCTTGAGGGGAGCTTTCTGCAAGCGGCCTAGCCAGGTGGTAAGGTTGTGCAAGGTTGGTTTAGCTGCTCCGGTAGCGGCGAAGTCCAAACCAAGGTAGCGGACAAGGTTGACGTCGGTGACCATGGGAACGGCAGCTCCTCCAACCTTGAAGATGGCCCTGGTGCGTGGCACACTCTTGCTGCGTATGGTGACGGCAGACAAGACCATACACTTCTTTGGATTCAAGGTCATCCCTCTCCGCTTGAGGAACTGCTCGGCCAGGTCAACGGTGACGCTCATCTCGACGTCGTTGTCCGCCAGCAGGACTAGGTCGTCTGCAAAGGCTAAGCAGGTTGCAGCGGTACCATGACAGAGTGTACCGCCGGGACGCAGGGTATTGAGGTCCTCCAGCAGTTCATCCAGGACGATGTTAAACAATGTGGGACTGAGCGGGTCCCCTTGCTTGACGCCTCTTCTAAAGTCCACCCTCGGGGAAGTCTCATTGCCCACAGAAATGGTGGTATGGGCCCGCAACGTGGACGCAATATACTTACAAGTATACTCGTCGAACCCCTTCCGACGAAGCCCACGGATGATGGAATCGAGGGCGAGCGTGTCGAACGCCTTCCTGAAGTCCAAGGATACTACATTATATGACTTACCCTGAAGCCTCCTAGAACGGATGTAATGGTTCAAGGTAAGGGTGTTGGCAAGGCAACCGTCAAGCTCGCGGAAGCCTCGTTGCAATGGATGGAGGTCGGCAGTGCCGCCTGGCGAGGATCCGGTGGAACAGCCGTTGGACGGCTGATCCGATGGTAATCGAGCGTCAATTTGCCGGGTCGCGCCTGTCGCCTTTCTTGGGGATGAGGACTGTTCTGCTTGCACGCCATGTGGTCGGGGTGAAGCATCGGTACAGCAGCGAGTTGAAAAGGACGGCGAGGACACCCCTTCACTTGCGGGTGGCAACTGGCTCGGCGTCGGCGGTGGCTTCCTCATACAGCGACCGGAACATGTTTTCACAGGATCCTGGAACAGGGAAAACCTCCTCCTCCAGTAGGGGGGCACCTGTAATGATATGCTCTGCCAGGAGAGCCCTCTTCCTCAGGAAGAGGTCCTGGCATTTCTTAAATTCTGCGGCCCGTCGCTCGCGCGTGGTTCTGGGCGCAGAAGGTGGTGGCAGTCTCTCCTTCCTGGGACTGGGAGATCGCTTGGCGGGCAGCTTGGACGCCACCCAGTTACTCACCGCGGTGTCGAGGGTCGGGAGGTCTCCTTTGGTGGCAGCCGAGATGAGATGTCGGGTGACCTCATCGGCTTCTCGGCGTGCGCTGAGGAGCTCTTCAAGGAGCAGCGCGTTTGCGCTGAGGTCATCCACCTCGGTGTCTTCGGCATCGGAGAGCACTCCTTCGACCCGTGGGGAAGTGCTACTAGGAATACCCGTGCGGTGGCCCTGGGACAGCAGAGGACGTGGCTCCTCAACTCTCGGCTCTGGAATGTTACGAGCCATGGGGGAGGAGAGGAGACGTGGTCGCTGCGTCTGGCTGAGCGGTGACGCTCCGGTTGGACTGGAGCGTGATTTCCGTTTCCCGGGGGTTACAGATGCCAACGGAGTAGAAGGGACAGTTTCCGGAATGGAAACCTCCGGAGGGGCCTGCACTGCGCGGCCTGGTAGACTGGCCGCAGTTGGTAGTGGGTCCGGTAGACGGATCCTAGTTGGCTGTGGCTGCGTCAGTGGGGAAGAGGACGGCCTCCGCTTTTGCCCGAGAATTGCCACCAAAGAGGTGGGCGGTACGAGGGTACTGGATGTCATTGATGCTGAGATGGAAGGCACAGGAAGGACGGGAGAGGAAGACGACGTACCTGGGATTGGCTGCAGGCAAATGCCTGCGGGCGGTGGAGGTGCAGGGAGGGGCCCTTTAAAAAAGGTACTAAGGGCCGTTTCCTTCTGCTCCCTCTTGGACTTGGCTAAGAGAGTCATAGTTACTCCCGTCGTTTACCCGCTTTACTTCAATCTTCTTGTCATACTTATCTTTTAAATTCTTCAGGTCTTCTTCGGTTTTTCTAGAATTTTCTTCTAATTTTTCTCCTAAACTTCTAGAATTATCCTCTAATTTTTGTTCTAATGCTCTAGAATTTTCTTCTAATTTTTGTTCTAATGTTCCTATCAATTCTTCTTTTAATGTTCTAGAATTTTCTTCTGCCTTTCTAGAATTTTCTGCCATTTCCAGTTTTAATTTTCCTTTTAATGTTCGAGAATTTTCTTCGGCTTTTCTAGAACTTTCTGTCATTTCCTGTTTTAATTCTTCTTTTAATGTACTAGAAGTTTCATCTGCTTTTCTAGAACTTTCCTCTAATTTTTGTTCTAATTTTTCTGTCAATTCTCCTTTTAATGTTCGAGAATTTTCTGCCATTTCCTGTTTTAATTCTTTTTACCTCTCGCTAAGAGAGGTATTGGATTCATGCTAAAAATCGCATATCCAGATTTTATTGAATAAGCACGTTTTAAGGTCCCTACAATCCGATTTTAACATTTTTACGATGATGTCTGTGTGTGTGTGTGTGTGTGTGTGTGTGTGTGGATGTGTGTGTGTGGGATGTTGGAAGGACGGTTACTCAAAAACTATAAGACTTAAAATTTGTTTAACAACGTATTTCCCAATCGGACATTCATGGGAAGATCTGAAAAGGTTTTGGTAATAATTGGACAACCGGAAGTAGAAGATTCTTGAAAAAAAATCTTCTAAATATTATTTTTTGAAAATTTTTCGTGGTAATATTAAAGAAAATTAAATTCTCTATCTGATACATTTAAATATTTTATTATATATTCCATAGATTTAGAGATAAAAGAAGTATAATATATAAAATAATCTGTTGTAATAAATTTGACAGCCGAAAGAATGCCATGAAAAATAGTTGATAATTTAAATTATTTGTAACTGACAGATAAATGTCAGTGTCAGAAATAATGAGTAATGAAAGAAAAATGTACTTGGAGAATCCCTTAGTTCTTGATCTGTGACTATTATGGAGATGACAAGTCTAGGTTGCAGGATTTAAATTTGTTTCAAACATTATGGGACAATGTACACCAGTACTATAGACTAGAGTAACTTTGAATTGCGAAAAAGCTATCAAATTCTTCTCAAGTAAGTTGTAAATATTGACAAAATCGGAGTGCAATCTATCCGTCACTTTATTAAAGGGAATTAAGGTTATTTAGATATAACAAGTATGAAAAAATAAAATGTAAAAGAAGATATATAAGAATAGATGCACAATCCAGATATATACATTTTAGACCGCCCAAAATTAATGTTTTTACTAGAAGAATATGAAGAGAAAGTAAACAAAGTTGTTCGAATTGAAAATTGCTGTTACCAGCCTAATATTTATATATGGTAAACTCTACTTTGTAATTTATTGTAACATAATTTATGGTAAAATATCTTCATGTTGAGACATGCTATTATTGAATAATAAAGAAGTTTATACGTCATAGATTTATATGAATATATTATTTGTATTTATAAAAATAATCTTTGCTTTATGCATACAGCCAGGTAAAATATACGGCGAGAGGTTATGTGCTGGCCACATCAGATTTTTTATTTTACTAAATTCGGATAGGTCAAATAAGTACTCTTCAGCATTTTCACCAGCAGCGGTTAATGCTTCCCGCAGACGAGATTGTAGAACGCTTTTCAGTCCTGTCGTATCTAATTCCTGTTCTTCCAGTTCTCTCTTGAGATCACTTACTTTTAATTCAACTAATTTTAACTGTTTAGTCGCCATTTTATTTATTTCTATTTATTTACACTTCACAGTTTAACAACCCAACACCTGAGACCAATTGTAACGTTTTTATTTATATGCGTGAAGTGTAAATAATCAGACAAATATTATTAATAAAAGAATACGTTTATTAAACGATATATAATTAAGGATTAAATATTAAAAGATAATAAAAACAACTAACACTATGATTAAATAATTATAAACATTAACAGCGGTAATAATAAACAAGGGTTAAGTTCAGAATAGCTTCTTTTTAACACAGGAATAGCTTTTCCTAGTTTATCACGAGCTTAACCAACAAATGTATAATAATAAACATGAAATAAGGCTTAACTGTAGAATAAACTCTCTATAAACGTCATTTTAACACAGGGTTAAGAGATATTCTCGGAATAACTAATCTGGAAATAGGAAATTATTTATTAATACCGCTGGAATATTAATAAATACTTAAACACTACGATTATTTATCTATACCAATATTTATATCACTACACTTATTTATATAACTACATTTATTTATGTTAACAACTGGTAAACTGTTTATTTATATCACTGAGTTCATTTCTGGTTGCTTGTATATATGAGACTGTCCTCCCGCTGTTCTCCCGGCGGTATTTATACACCCTATATCGTTCTAGAAGCCTCGGACGCGACAATGACCTGTATACAAAGGAATGAGGTCACGGCGTAATTTGCCTCTAGCCGCTGCGGCGCCAGGGATTACGTCATCGCTCTGGAACGTTCTGTCAGTGGCGGCGTTGTATACTCTTCTTCCGAGGGCGCACGTCACAGTTACATAAAAATTCATTAAGAGCATGTAGTCCTGTTGTTTCCGCAGCTTTTTCTAATTGTTTTTTTTCTTTTAATTTCTTTCTTTTCATGACCTGATTTAGCTCTCTTCTTTTCCTCTTTACCTTTTTTTTATTTCGTGGCGTGGGTAATTCATCTACGGGAATAATAATTTTTATTATCTGAAATACATTTTAAATTCGAAAAATTATACTTTTATTAAAATATATAGTTAGTAGATACTTACATTGTTTAGAAAACAGGACCTTCTAAATTTTACTAAGTATTTCATTAAACAACTCACTGCACTTGTGTTCATATAAGTATATATGTTATACAACCAAGTCGTATCAGAATTCAGCTAGCACCACAGCGAACTGCACACGCGCTACACTATGATGTGAAATTGCGCGGAATTTTAAATGTAAACTATAACTACGATCTTCCCCTTATTCGTCAGCCACCAAGTCTACAAAAATACAATAACAAAAGTATATAATACAAACAAAATAATGACATTTATAATTTAATATTGAATTATTTTATATAAAATTTAATTTTAAAAAAATCGGCTCGCCTAATGGCCCAAAAGAAGGCTAGGGTGGGTTCAGTGACCCATCCCAACCCCAGCTCAGAAGGATACAAGACGGGAGCAACTTTGAGACCACCACGGAGGGCTACTAGATGATTCCCCCTCTTTTTTTCTTGCACTTTTTACCTTCCGTCACCTTTAGGTAAGGACGGTATTGTCTTTGGTCAAAAATTCAATGATGAGCTTTTAGTGAATAAGTATGTTTTGGGGTCCATATAATACGATTTTACCTTTTTCTTTACGATGATGTATGTGTGTGTGTGTGTCTGTGACGAAAGTTTCGGATCGCATAATATCAATACCACGATTCCAAAAGTTATATATTTTTCATATTTCTCAAGTTTACATCCAGAAGAATAAGTGATTAGATTTTGGTTATACATGGTCCACCTAAAGTATCCTCATTTAAAGATTTTAACAGTTTTTCTTGAAAAAACACAGTTAAATATCATTTACTGACATTTAACGTTATTGTAACTTGAAGATTATATTATTCTCTATACGATTTGATCGCATTTTATACTTCATATTCAATAGATATAGAATAAAAGAATTATAAAGATATTAAATTTCATAAATTAGCCAGATATGCTAACCATGAAAACTGCTAATATATTCAGATAATTCAAAATGACAAATTTCAGTATCAATAGATGCGTTCAATGAAGTAAGCAGTTCAAGCAAATGGTAGGTAAGCAAGCGAGACTTGTTGCTTATTACACTGAAAGATTTACTAGCTATATGACGAACTGATATTCACAAATGTCATCGAAAAAGTTATACAGTTGTCAAATATAATATGTGTATCTCTCATATCCCTTTTATTGATCTAGAAAATTATACAAAATGCATTTATCGATAAATAAAATAAATAAATAAATATTTCATCACGGCATATTACCCATTGGTGGGTGTGCCAATCTGCTTCGTACACAGATATCGGTAATGATGGAATATTTGCACCGTATGGGCGCTTACCAGGTATCACCTCACGGGCACTCATTGCTGGCGTGGAGAGTGCGCCACAGGGGTCAATTGTGTGCCATTAAAATGCGATGTAATTTTTTTTGGCGTCGGTCGGGATCGAACCCGGGTCCCCAGATTCGCGACCAGACACTCAGGCACACGGCACAGTTATTTGCAGATAGTGGAATTAATTTTGAACATTTAGGTCTAAGAAAATATTTCAAATTTAACAATGTTATGAACATTCATCACAAAATTTTGAAAGCCTTTTTGACATGTAATTGATATAAACACACCATAAAATGAGATAGAAACAGTACAAGTTAAATTCATGTATGTATAATTTGCGTTTCCCGCCATTATATTTCATAAGTTAGCAAGACAAGCAAGAAATTTGGCGCTTTGTTTGCTTGCGAGCAAATCAAGCAAATGCTAGGCTAGCAAAGTCGTTCAACAAATTATACTTCCGATTGCTTGTTTTCCTAGGGCTTATGGAACGCACCTAATGAAAAGTAAATGAATGTCTCAGAGATGAGGATTGTGACGATACGTACCTCGTCTCAGTTTTGTTGTCGAGAAACAATTGTAGTCGATGTAATATTGTAAATTAATCGCAGCGTCCTGGAATGTAACAAGTCAGAGATTTGTAAATAAATGTATGTTTGACTTACCTGTGTAATGTAAAACCATGATACTAAGCGTGTACATTGTTGTATATTATTGTTATGCTGTTCATTGGTTGTAGATAGGATTTGTTACACATTTATTTGATCGCTAGAATTGTCATTGGGCGTATTCAGCAGGCATGTGGTCGCTGAACATGTTCATCATTTTTCTGCTAAATGCGCTGATCCCTAGAGACCGGTCACTGAACGGTCACCTACCAGCTGACCGTAAAAATAGTACGGTCAGATGTTCCTGGTCAGTTAGTCAGTTGTTTACGCGCGCTAATGCGAATCTTATTTTCTTAATATGGCTTACAAAAAAGATTATATTGTCGATAAATGAACAATTTACAATACAAGAAAAATTTAAGAATTTGATAAGTTGTACTTATTTAACTTTTCAATCAATTTACTTACCTATTAATAGCTGTTCGTATAATTGATAACAAAAATAATAAAATAAAGGTTATAACTTTTTGATAATTCAACCAAGTGAATCAGATTGAAACTAAAACTGCATTCAGCAGAAACCTCCTTGGTCGGTGACCGTTCGGTCAGGTGTTCAGCGACCACAGAAGTCTTCTGAATGCGCCCATTGTTTTCGAGGTTATGTTCAACGCCGTGAATTGAGTATGCTCAATTCTTATTATTGTAAAATATTATTTTATAATATTTGTTACAATGTTTTTATTATGTTTTACGATAGACTGTGACTGCCTGAAAGTATTACAATTTCTATTAAAGTAGTTTTTGTTGAAGGAGCGTTCGCAAGCGCCATCAGTCAGTTATATGCATGGAGCTAGGAATAAATATGGAGGTAGCTTTGCGAACTTCAGTGAAGCTGACTGCTCCCCACTACTAGTCGGGACCATCTGTCATACTGCCGCGTGGTAGCTGTTTTGCATCGTTGTTTACAACAAAGTTTCTTTGAGTTATTTAATTTAGCTGGTGTTTTGTGCGGAGTGATATATTGTGGACTATTTTTATTGTTATTATTTCTTTATTAAAAAGGTTTTTTACAAGAAGACGATAGGAAAATATACCACACAAAAATGTTATACTTCATATGTCTTTAAATGTTTTAAATTTTTTTATAAATACAGACATTTTTTTTACGTTGCATGAACATTGTTTGAACATGGGCCTCTGGAAATCATATAGTTCTATCTGTAATAAATCTGTAATAAATATTTTAAAGTTAGGTTGCATTTTTTAGCAGAAACAAATATTGATAATCCCTAAATATTAGAAATTGGAATAATAGAATGACATTGTTTACAGGTTACTAGAAGGCTGGTTTTTTTATAATAAAAATGATCTAAATCACAAATTTGTTTATTTTTTAATATACCCCTGTAACATGTCCGTGATATAAATTTACTAGAAATACATAATCTTTTACAAGAGAATTTTTGTATGAGATTTGTATAAAATAGATAAAATTTACGGAAAGTCATGTGCTGGCCACATCAGAGTTTTAAATTGTAGTGAAGAAAAGATAAGTAATTATTTATTAATGTAATTTAATATGTATACTTTTATTGTTTAATATTTGCAAATTGTATTAAATTTAGTTTCATAAGAAATATAATTATCACTAATTTTTTTTTTTTAAGTAATGACATTGTTACAGTTACACATTTTTCGCATTTCAAAAATACCGCGAGATCCAAACTCTAGTTCGGGACCAATACATGTATACGTCCGTCCCCACTAGGCTTCATTCCCCTCGCCTATAGTATCGGTATACGCTCCCACCATATTTATTCCTAGCTCCATGGTTATATGTTAAAGTTTAAAGTCTCCTAATAACACGCGAGATTTTTCCTGATGTACCAAATCTCGGGTATAAAAGACCGCGCACCGTCCAGAGAAAGCAGTTCTTCAGTTCGTCCGACTTGAACCTAGCAACTGCGTTCCGGGCTAGAGCTACTGCTCAGAGCGACTTGGCCGAGCTCTGAGAAGAACGTGTGAGTTGTAGAGTTATACCGCCGAATTTGGGTGATTGAAATTCACCACTCGCCGAGATAAACCGCCGTCCGTATCTCCGATACCTTATGTAGAGGAGTGCGTTTTGTACTTTATCTTTTATTAGATAATTGCATTTTTACTTACCGCCGTCAGAGACTGTGCTATTGCCGTGTCGCGGGAGCACAATTCCCTTGTAGATTAAACTCAGTCCGTTACAGTTTTCACAAAGGGTTTCATTCTTTATTTGTTTATTTGTTACATTTTAATTTTACATTACGTTGGGAATAATAAAGTACTTGGTTAAGATAACTACGTGATTTTCTGAGACAAACCCTAATCCACCTCCGCAGATACCTATCCAGCAATCCTTCCTCTCTTTCAGCATCCGCCGAAGGCGCCCGAGCAACTCGAACCCTGCTGGCAGAGAGGACAGGATGGTGCCTCAACCCACAGGACCGGCATCACAAATAGCGCCCGAACAGGGGCTGGGGTCACATGATGTTGAGATAGATGTTGGGGAAGACACGGAAAGAATGAATGAATGAAAGAATAAGGGAAATAACTCTAGCGTTAGAAGTTTCTAGAAAGATACAAGAGTTTGAACATGTCATGAGGAAAGATGAATAATATATTGGAAAAAAAATGAATAGCTTAGAAATAGAAGGTTTAAGAAACAGAGGAAGACCAAAGGAAGGACTGTATTGCGGAAGACTTGAGAGAAAAGAAACTGAATAAGAACGACACGCAAAACAGAAATGAGTGGAAGAAGAAAATAAAAATAGCAGCCCGTAACGAATGGGAAAAGCTAAAGAAGATGTCAGTGTCAAGTGCAATTTGCATACTTTGTTTATGAAATAATTTTTTACTGGAAATTTAGAATCTTGCAAGAAAATTTATGTATGGAATTTATATATAATTTACAGGATTGACGGAAGGTATTGTGCTGGCCACATCAGATTTTTTTCTTTAATGTATTACATACAGGGTATTGACCGCGGGGAACATCAGGATTTTGACATGTAAAATCATACTTTCGTGATTTCCTGTTTCCCTAACTACTTTAGATGAAAATGCTTCAAATAAAAGTTATAGAGCTTAAAATTCTGCATCTGAATCAATGAGCAAAATTAATTTTAAATGCTTTGTAACGGAAGTAATAAGGTATGTAAATGTCAAAAATCACCCCGAAAATAGCGATAGTCATGGAATTGAAACAGATAAATTATCGAAAACATATTAAATTAATAAATAAATATATCATTACGGCATATTACCTATTGCTGGGTGTGCCAATCTGCTTTGTACACTGATTTCGGTAACGATGATGACATATTGTACCGTGCGGGCGTTTACCTGGCGTCACCTCATAGGCACTGAATAATAAATAAATAATAATACATAATATTGAATGATAAAGCACTATATTGCAAATAAAGATACAAATTCACAAATAACAGTTTTAAATGTCAAAGAATTTCGAACGATGTAATAGAGAATTGTGCGAAATTTACAGCAGTTCTCAAACATATGTTGTCTTTTTACAGTATTTGGACGTTAAAGTTTGAGAATCACTATAAAATATGTACTACTAATGACATCTATGAAAAGGTCAGAAAGTATTTCCAAATGCTACTCGGTTGAAGATAAGTTATCACGGTTCTCAATGCTAATTCACCCCCTTGATCTGCATAACCTATGCGTCATATTGTGTGAGCTTTTGTTATCTATCTAGCACAGCGGCGTAGTCAAGGGCAAATAGGGGAGGGGTTTAAAGCCTTCACGCAACAATATAGTTTCAAATTCATATAATATTTTTTTCTTTTAATATTTATTTCAGACATATTTTGTAAAACTTGAAATGAAAAACGAAATTCAATTTCTGCATCGGTAAATATATATTTTCTCCTATTCAACAATTTTGTGCGCATGCCATTTCAGTACACATAAAAGATACATTATTGGTTCCACAGACGCAGGAGTTGCAACAATCCCGAAACCTTGTTCCTGCCTCGCAGGTAAATCCAGGTTGTCCAGGTCTACCTGGAAATACAAACTATTATTAGATATATTTAGTAACGACAATAATAATTACAGGTATACTATAGACATAATCTTGCTGCTAGGGATGTAATACCTAAACGAAAACAAAAGTTAAAAATCATCTCTTAATAGAAAATACATCATGTTTAATATTTTATTTTCTTTTAGTGGTAAGATTGCGGGTTTAGATGGAATTACAAACGAGATGTAGGAGGATATTGGAGGAGAAAAAGTATATATATATATATATATATATATATATATATATATATATATATATAAATTATGTTATTGTTTATAGTAGTATACTTTGCTATTGCGCATGACCGCCCCCTCCTTAGAACGTAAGATAGTTTGAATTAGTTAGTATATAATCATGTGTTAGGAGCTAAAAAAAAGCAATCGTTTGTTAGTTTTGTTGTAACCAACCAAATATACTTAATGTATGTTTTAAACAGAAAATAAATTTATATTTTTCAAAGTCAAAAAGGCTTTAAACTTAATTGGCGCAGTCGGTAGGATCAGTGAAAACACAGAGAAATCAAAACTAAAAATTTCATCTGTGGCACTTTTTTAAAAGTCTTATTTCAAACAAAAACCTACAAGAACTTCAACTTGGCTTCAACATTAGCCCATCAGGGTCTAACCACGACCCATCTCTAACAGAAGACATTCCACATCGACAACTTGCTGTTCCACTACAAGATCACGTCCTCATCATAAGAAGAAGTACTTGCTGTTCGGTAGCTGGTTCACGTCGTCGCGTCGAAGACGTCGCTGTTCAACAGAGATACCAGGTTCAACAAACTACAAGATTCCGGTGATGTCCGTAAAGCATCAAGTAATATTCATACTACTTACAGTAACTTTGTAAGTTAAAGTTTAAAACTATTTACTGTACATTACACAAAGGGGTACCTCTAGTTTTAGACTAGTAATAAAGGTACCGAGGGACCGGCACAGTCCCAACACACACAAATTAACTCATGTATGATAGTGAAACTAACTCAGAATCTGAACATTCTGATATTAGTGATATTACAGTAGAAAATAATCCCCTCTTAAATAAGAGTATTGAAAATTTAACCCTCGAATTAAGTAGATTAAACGTATCGAACGTTTCAAATAATCCCAACATGACAACTTCACTTTCCGAGATAAAAAACCTTTGTGAAATTATCCCTACATATAACGGAGACATAAAAATACTAAACAATTTTATCACTGCTGTCGACGACGTGCAGTCTACATTAACGAACGTTGCACTAACTCCCATCCAAGAAACATATCTCTTTGGACTGATAAAGAATAAACTCGCAGAAAAAGCTGCTGAATTATTATCCGAAAATAAATTTAAAGACTGGGATGAATTAAAAACTTACCTCAAAACTAATTTTTGTGACAAAAGTACCGCGGAAACAATTCTGCTTGAAATTTTACAGACAAGAAATAAAGCTAGTACAGAAAAAACATTAGAAATTATTTCACAAAAATTCGCACAATATAAATCAAAAATTTTGCTAAAGGAATACACTCAATTACAAAAAACTGCAATAATAACTGAAAATCAAAAACTAGCAGTTTCCCATTTCATATCCCTCCTACCCTTATCAGTAAGAGGATCATTCATAGTTAAAGAACCCAGCACTTTGGAAGAATGCGAAAGTTTGTTAAGAAACGAATTCAATTATTCTCATCAGAGTTCACATCAATCACCAATATTAAGAGATAAGCAAAATTTAAATTTTAATACACCACCCAGAAAATTCCCGGCTCAACAATTTCCATCCAAACCAATCCAGATTAATAATAATCACCAAACACAACCGAAACCTTTTGCCCCTCGACAAAATTTGAAAAATTACTACGAAACGAAACAAAAATTTCAACCACAACCAATGACAACACAGACTAGATTAACTCAACCTATGTCCTATCAAACAATTAGACAAAATTATAATGTAGAAGAACAAATTATTGACGAAGAAGAAGAAGAAACTATTGACCAGGAACCAGACCAAAAAAATGACACTTTTTTAGACATAGATCCAATAATACACGAGAACACCACATAATGTCTTCAATAACAACAGAATTACCCTCATTACAACAAAATCATTTTAACATACTTTTTGACACGGGATCCTCTATAAACCTTATACACCCAAAATTAGTAGAACAATTAAATTTGAAAAAATTCGACACTAAAATAACATTTAAAACAGTAAACGGCAAATCGAATTGTAACGAATACGTAGAAATCAAAATAAATAAAACCCTTATCAAATGTTATGTGTATAATTTTCATAAAAATTATAATTTATTATTAGGAATAGAAGCGTTTCGTATATTAGATATTCAATTAGATTTCAAAAATAATAATGTAATTATCAATAAAAAGACATACAATTTAACAAGTAACAAAGATTCAAAAGAAACAAATTCGATAGAAATTCGTAATTCACATTTGGACACAATAGAGAAACAAAAATTAAATCAATTAATTAAAGAATATGAAGATTTATTTCCTAAAGAAAATGAACCCTTATCCCACACAAACGTTCTTACACACAATATAATAATGTCCGATGAAACACCCATTTACACAAAAAATTATAGATTACCTCAAATCTACGAAAATGAAATTGAGATGCATGTAGAAAAATTATTAAAAGAACAAGTAATTCAGAAATCACAATCCCCTTGGGCCTCCCCTATTTGGATAGTTCCAAAAAAGGCGGATGCATCTAATAAAAACAAAACAAGAATGGTTATTGATTTTCGTAAAATTAATGCAAAAACCAAAGACGATAAATTTCCCATTCCAAATATTGAGACAATTTTCGACCATATCGGTAAATAAAAATACTTCACAACACTAGACTTGCATTCTGGCTTTCACCAGATATTGTTAAACGAATCTGACAGAGAGAAAACTGCCTTCTCCACCCCTTCAGGACACTATGAATACCGTAGAATGCCATTCGCTTTGAAAAATGCCCCGGCAACCTTTCAAAGAATGATTAATACAGCCCTAGGTGAATTAGTTAATAAAATATGTCTCGTATATCTTGATGACATAATAATTTTTGGCAAAACATTAGACGAACATATCAAAAATATAGAATTAGTATTTGAAAAATTACGTAAAGCTAATCTAAAAATTCAAAAAGATAAATCTGAATTCTTGCAACCTCAAGTTAAATACCTAGGCTATATAATAAGTGAAAACGGACTCAGTACTGATGAAAAGAAAATTGAAGCTATAAAAAAACTAAACATTCCAAAAACGAAAAAAGAAATAAAACAATATTTAGGCACATTAGGATGGTATCGAAAATTTATTCCAAATTTTGCAGAATTAACGAAACCTTTCACTAAATGTTTAAAAAAAAATTCCCACATTGATATCTACGATCCTGAGTACCGTGTTGCTTTTGAAAACAGTAAAAAGATACTCGCTGAATCATCACTTCTACAAACGCCAGATTTCGAGAAAGAATTCATACTGACAACTGATGCCTCGGACTATGCAATTGGAGCCGTTTTAACACAAACGTGCGACAATCAGGAAAGACCTATCTGCTATGCATCAAAAACCTTGAACTCTGCGGAACATAACTATTCAACAGTAGAAAAGGAATTAAAAGCAATTGTTTGGGCAGTAAAGAATTTCCGAACATATTTATACGGAAGAAAATTCAAAATTAAAACAGATCATAAACCTTTGGTATGGCTTTTTAATATGAGAAATCCGAATCCGAAGCTTATGCGGTGGAAAATTGAATTAGGCGAGTACAATTTCGATATAGAATATTTAAATGGTAAACAAAATGTCATAGCGGACTTGTTATCAAGACAGCGTCCAGAGTTAAAGATAACAGAAACAACGGGGAATGTATTAGATACAAATATTATTGCACACTGTGTGTCCCGCGACTTTGAAATGTCCAAGGGACTAGCAAAAGAAATAACAGAAAAATTCGATAGTAAAAATTATTGTAAAAATTATGATTCATTAAACAAACACTTAGTTATACAGAAACTGGGTGATAAAATAATAATTCATTTAATAACAAAGCAAAATCATTATGATCAGCCGTCTATTAAAAATTTGGATAAACCATTAAAAGAATTAAGAGATTTTTTAATAAAAAACGAATTACACGAAATTAACATCCCGAAATTAGGCTGCGGTTTAGATAGGTTATCATGGACAGACGTAAAACAAAAATTATACAAAATTTTTGAAGATACTAATATTCAAATTAATGTATTTAGTTTAAAAGAAAATTTTCATTTAACAAACGTCAGCGAAAACCCTAACAGCGAACAAGACGATAATACAGTGCATTCAGATAACGAGAACATCATAGCAGGAATTAAATACGTAAACAACCGGTTAAACGTTGCAGATAATCAAATTATATTTGATTCACATAATCAAGAAACGAGGATACAAATTACAAAATTATTTAATAACAAAAAACAAAGATTACACGTAACAATTAATGAAGACAATTTTGAACAGGAAATATTAGAATTTTTAAAAGATTATATTGTTCCAAAAATTAGATATTTTGCTATATTTAATAAAGATCTTGATAAAAAGGTAACAAAGGTTATATCGAAAAATTTCACTCCAGATTCAATAAATATAATATCAGTAGATAAATTAGTTTCCGATATAGAACAGGAAGAAGAACAATTAGAAATTATCCATGAATTTCATAATGGTATAACGAACCACAGAGGAATAAATGCCACTATTCAAGCACTGAAAGAAAAATATTTCTGGCCGAAAATGAATAAAGACATTATAGAATATATAAACAAATGCGAATTATGTAAATTAAATAAATACAATAGAAAACCGATACCCGCCATTGATAATATCACTCCAACCCCCGAAAAGCCTTTCGAAATAATTAATTTAGACTTGTTAACATTAGATGGCAAATACTTTTTAACTATTATGGATCAATTCTCAAAACATGCACAAGCATATTTTCTCATTAACAAAACAGCTAGAGCTATATGTGACATAATAATCAAATACCTCCAAACTTATAGGATACCCGATAAGATAATAACAGATAGCGGAGGAGAGTTTAAAAATACATTATTACAAGACCTACTAAAAAGGTATGGAATTAATATTCATTTTATTTGTGTAAATAATCCCAAGAGCAATGCGATCGAAAGATTTCATTCCACAATTATAGAATCATTACGAATAATTAATCAAAAAGAGCGAGTAAAAGATCAAAATTTAGTCCAAAAGGTAGATCTAGCACTAATAGCATACAATAACACAAAACATCACACAACCAAATTAACTCCCAATGAAATATTATTCGGACCTGACCAAAATAAATATTTTAAACAAAACACTACCCTAGACCAAATCTTAAACGAACATAAAGATAATATCAACACTGTAAATGAATTAGTAAAAAATAGAATTATGAACGAAAAATTAAGTAGATTTAAAGAAAATGACAATCCACTACAATTAAAAGACGAAATATATATTAAACAAAATCCCAGATTAATCGGAAAAATAAAGAAACCTTTATACAAAAAATATTCCCCAAAAACATACGATCCCTTATTAGGACGAATAAAAATCACTGACGAACACGGTGACAAAAACATTAGAATTAATAAAATCAAACAATAAAATAACATTAACTATTATTACAGACTATGCCACGGACAACTGACTGACATTTCTAAAAACCTTAATGAATTTTGTAAACAAATAGAAACAAGTCTAACCTTTTGCTCCTTAAACAAAATACATCCTAGTATTATTACGTACCAGAATTTGAAAAAAATCACCCAAAATGAAGACATATGGAATCTTAACGAACTTATTGAAACCCATTGTAAATTCGAAAATAAACAGATCCATTTCCTAATTACGATACCAAACTTCTCGAAAGAGTCTTATCCATTATTCCAATTCAGTCCCATTCCCACATATGATGATGAACAGAAATTAATCACAATAAATGAAAACCAAAAATTGTTTTTCAAAATAGGGAAGGAAAACTACATAATCAATAACTGTGTATTTGTAGAGAATAAGTATATGTGTGTTACACAGTATTTTGAAATAAGTAAATGTATGTTGAATTTAATAGATAAGAAAAAGGATGATAATTGTTTGTATCACTATATAAGTATGGAAAATGACATGGAACAAATTCGAAACACAAATGATATAATAATCATTAGCCCTAATAAACAACAGATACAAATTAACTGTCTAAATAAAAACATATATAAGGATATTAGAGGAATTTTTAAAATGAAAACGGACGAAAAATGTCAAATAAATAAAAATATTTTTGAAGTTGTTAATCAACAATACAAAGAAATACAAATCCAAAATTTAGAGATAAACTATGAAAATAAAGTTAATGGGACATTAAATTTAAAGAAAATTGAAAAAATGAAAGATTCATTAGCCATCCTACCAAAATTAAAGGACCTAGAAATAAACAACAATTACCATTCTTATGTTATTCATATACTAATAATCGTAATTATTATAATATGTATTTGTATTTTAATACTTAGGTATAAGAAAATATTATGTATAAACCTTTGTAAGAAAGATAAAATAGAAGAAAAAGAAATAGAATTGAACCCTTTAGCTTAAAAACATGCGACATAGCAAAGTCTTGCGAGGGAGGAATTATGTTATTGTTTATAGTAGTATACTTTGCTATTGCGCATGACCGCCCCCTCCTTAGAACGTAAGATAGTTTGAATTAGTTAGTATATAATCATGTGTTAGGAGCTAAAAAAAAGCAATCGTTTGTTAGTTTTGTTGTAACCAACCAAATATACTTAATGTATGTTTTAAACAGAAAATAAATTTATATTTTTCAAAGTCAAAAAGGCTTTAAACTTAATTTATATACAGAATGATCACGCGAAAATGAACAAGCAATTATCTTCGTTATTAAGCGAGATAGCGATTATATTCAAATAAACAAATTTACTATAGACAATATGGGCAATAAGATGTCGTATCAAGAAGCGTTCTATTACTTGCGGTTCCGGAGTATGTGATACCAACTTTGAAATTTCAAATGGAACATACTATATTTTTTATATTTTTTAAAAGTACATAAAATTTGCTTTACAATGATTGTAAATAAGTAGGACGTTGTATTATTAAAAAGTAAAATGGCGGACGTTTGAAATATCTTACAAAATAAGCTAAAAAAGTTTGGAATTTTCTTTTATTGGATTTGTTGCCTAGGTTACGTAATATAAATGAATTTATCTCAAAAAATATCACCATCTATGACAAAAAACAATAAAATTTCACCCTCTTGATTTTTTTTTATTCAATATGTTCATATTTCAAACGTCCGCCATTTTATTTTTTAATAATACAATGTACTACTAATATACCACCATTGTAAAGCAAATTTTGTTTACTTTTCAAAAATATAAAGAATATAGTATGTTCCATTTGAAATTTCAAGGTTGGTATCACATACTCCGGAACCGGAAGTAATAGAACGCTTCTTGATACGACATCTTATTGTCGATATTATCTATAGTAAATTTGTTTATTTGAAGATAATCGCTATCTCGCTTAATGACGGAGATAATTGCCGGTTCATACTCGCGTGATCACCCTGTATATATATATATATATATATATATATATATATATATATATATATATATATATATATATATATACATATATGTAAGATTCAGTTTTTGGTGGCACGCCACTGGGTTAGAAACGCAGGCAGGAACACTTGACATTACTAAATGCAATAACACCCCCGACTCTCGGATGGGTAGTTTAGTAGTGTTGTGACCACAGTGTCGTGTGGATCTGTGTGTGATAGTGTCCATAAGAAAAGACAAGATGCTATAATTTAAGGTGAGTGGTAAACCTCACAGTCATTCTGTACAGGTATGGCGTACAGGTGTGAATCGCCATTTGCTTGATTGTTATGTTGTACACTATTTGTGTATTTGATGTTGTTGTACATTATCTGTGTATTTGATACGCATGGTATATGTGAGATATACATTTGTATTATTGGTTTGTGGCCGCAAATATATGTAGTATTCTCCTATTATCCGAAGGGTTGTCTGGGACAACCCTGGGTCCATAGAGTCGTGTACTCTAAAGGTGGCTAGCGTACATAGCGCAGCAGCGCCAAATGAGGGGCTGAGGTCCATAAGAGGTCTGGGACCAACATGTCTGGGACATGTAGTGGCGGCTATGGTACGGCTAGTAGTGAAACACTAGGTGTGAGAAACACCAAATGAGAGGCTCAGTTCCATGAAAGGTATGAAAACCTACGTGCGACCGTAAGCTGAGCTCTCATAGGTCTGGGACGGACCATATACCTATCCCCCTCCTGTCTATCGTATATTGCACGCCTGTAGCAATTGTTGTGATTAGGACGACAATGTGTACGTTGTCGATTGTAAGCTAAGCTTTCATAATGGATTTGGGATTGGGACCCATATGGAGCTCTGGGAGCTCAACATGTCTGGGACATGTGTAGGTGGCTACGGTACCGCTAGTGGCTCCGAAGTGACTGTTCACGAGAGCCGTATTCCAGCAAATCGTCCCTGCACTGGGTGCATACCTTTGCGGATAGGGGTACCGGAACCCACGAGGTGTTAGGCCGCATTTAATATGTGGGGCACCTGCCCAAGTCTGGGATTTGGGAATGACCTTATTCCTGCTCCCTCTCCTGTCTATCTTATTAGATGATAATGCACGCCTATGATAATTGTTGTGATTGGAATGACAATGTGTACTTTATATCACTTAGGGGAACGTGTCCTAAAGGGCCAGTCCGACGCTGACGAATCTGTATGAGTGTGGAAGATGGACGCCGATAACAGGTCAAAAGGAATGTGAAATGTAATATTGGTTTAATGCTTGTATTGCCGCCTATATATTCTTGACAATAAATAGTTCTATAGTAATTAGACCAACTTCACATGCAATAAATATTAATAGTCCATAACAAATGAAAAAAATGAATTATTAATTAAGAAAACTTATAGCTTTTATATATATATATATATATATATATATATATATATATATATATATATATATATATATATATACAGGGTGGAAACGAACTTAATGTCATAAATTTAAGGGTGAGTAGTATGACATGTGTAGATTACGAAACTGAAAGAATTTTTTTAAAATTTGAAAAACGAAAATTCGACTTTTCTTAACGAAACTTTTTTTACTGCTGTTTTAATTCATATTTCATTAAAGATATGGTTATCAAAAATACATTCAAAATTAGTTGTATAAGATATTATTCTTAATAATTAACTTGAATGGCATTTTTAACGAAAATAATTGTGTAATAGATAAAATAATGCAAATGCGTTGCCAGTGGTCCAGTGGTACCAAAAATGTTAGTTTCATGAAAACTACCCTTAAATATGCGAATTTTTAAAAAAATCTTTCTGTTTCGTAATCTACACATGTCATACTACTCACCCTTAAATTTATGACATTAAGTTCGTTTCCATCCTGTATATATATACAGGGTGTTAATAAAAAAACTTTACACACTTTAGCAGGTGATAGTAGAGATGAAAACAAGAAAAAAATTCTAATACACTTAGGTCCAATACTCATTGGTTTTTAGAAAATTTATGTATGGAATTTGTACATAATACACAGGATTGACGGAAGGTATTGTGTTGGCCACATCAGATTTAACAACTAAGGACTCTAGGTGTTTACGATCAATTGTAAACAAAGTTGCAGCCGTCGTCGAAGAGACTCACGCACTTGATCGAGTCCTTAGTTGTTAAATCTGATGTGGCCAGCACAATACCTTCCGTCAATCCTGTGTATTATGTACAAATTCCATACATAAATTTTCTAAAAACCAATGAGTATTGGACCTAAGTGTATTAGAATTTTTTTCTTGTTTTCATCTCTAGTATCACCTGCTAAAGTGTGTAAAGTTTTTTTATTAACACCCTGTATATATATATATATATATATATATATATATATATATATATATATATATATATATATATATATATCCTGTTTAATACAAGGACGATGAAATCAAATTTCCATAAACTGGTTAATTATGTAAGTAACTACAACAAAACAATTTTGTACGACTGTATACTATTGTAAATTTTGTATTCCAGTTCACCAAATCTGTTTAGTATTAATGTTCTCATGTTCATAAACGAAACTATTGTAAAATACAACTTCACATTATTGTAAGTTACCACACCAAATGTTTAATACAATGTTGTTATATTGACTCAATTTACAGCATCCTGAAGAAGGATTAAATAAAATCCGAAAGCTTGATGAAATAAACCAGAACTAACTAAAATATTGCCCTTTCACTGACTCCCCACAAAATTACTACTACAGTTTATATCAGTGACGAACTTTCACCAATTATATATATATATATATATATATATATATATATATATATATATATATATATATATATATATATATACAGGTCTTCATTTTTAAATGGCTACCATTGCGATCTCGAGAACTAGAAGATATACGAAGTTAGTTAAATTAGCAAAGAATCTCTATTTCACATAGGTATTTCAATGATAAACTGAAAAAAGAAATTCAACCAGTGGTTCTCAAAATATGGATACCAACTTTTTATTTTAAATAGAAACATATATTTTTTACTTGCTCATTCAATAGAGTTCTTTATTCTGAATCCAACGATATAAAAATTTTCATACCCTTACATAACAAAATTTTCGAAAAAAAAATTAATAAAGTTTTGAATTAATTTTTCCTAAATATGATATTAATTAGAGTGCCATGAATGAAAAAAGTGAACATATTTTGTAGTTGGGAATATTCCTGTTAGGATATTGTTCCCTGTACATGTTAACTGCAGCACGAGAATTCTTATGACACAAAATGTAAATTTCGAACATATCTATCTTTTCGTCATGTGTGAATTGATCCAATTTTAGGTATTAAAAATGATATGAAGAACAATTTCTCATTTGACAGAAGTAGCAATAAACAAAATATTCACTTTTTTCATTCATGACACTCTAATTAATATCATATTTAAGGGGAATAATTCAAAACTTTATTAATTTTTTTTTCGAAAATTTTGTTATGTAAGGATATGAAAATTTGATATCGTTGGATTCAGAATAAAGAGCTCTATTGAATGAGCAAATAAAAAATATATGTTTCTATTTAAAATAAAAAAGTTTGTATTCATATTTTGAGAACCACTGGTTGAATTTCTTTTTTCAGTTTATCATTGAAATAGCTATGTGAAATAGAGATTCTTTGTTAATTTAACCAACTTCGTATCTCTTCTAGTTTTCAAGATCGCAATGGTAGCCACTTAAAAATGAACAACCTATATATATATATATATATATATATATATATATATATATATATATATATATATATATATATATATATATATATATATATATATATATATATATATATATATATATATATATATATATATACAGGATGGAAACGAACTTAATGTCATAAATTTATGGGTGAGTAGTATGACATGTGTAGATGATTAAACAGAAAGATTTTTTTAAAAATTCTCATATAAGGGTAGTTTTCCTGAAACTAACATTTTTGGTACCACTGGAACACTGGCAACGCATTTGCATTATTTTATCTATTACACAATTATTTTTGTTAAAAATGCTATTTAATTTAATTATTAAGAATAATATCTTATACAACTAATTTTGAATGTATTTTTGATAACCATATTTTTAATGAAATATGAATTAAAACAGCAGTAAAAAAAGTTTCCATAAGAAAAGTCGAATTTTCGTTTTTCGAATTTAAAAAAAATTCTTTCAGTTTCGTAATCTACACATGTCATACTACTCACCCTTAAATTTATGACATTAAGTTCGTTTCCACCCTGTATATAGGGTGTATGAAAGTGAAACATAGGCATTTAAGTGGATGTGCAACCCCCAGTCTAATGCGGACAAAAGATAGTTTTGAAAATACGCAATATTTTCTGCACTATATGTTCAAATGTAAGATTTAAAAAATCTGATGTGGCCAGCACATAACCTCTCGCCGTATATTTTACCTGGCTGTATGCATAAAGCAAAGAATATTTTTATAAATACAAATAATATATTCATATAAATCTATGACGTATAAACTTCTTTATTATTCAATAATAGCATGTCTCAACATAAAGATATTTACCATAAATTATGTTACAATAAATTACAAAGTAGAGTTTACCATATATAAATATTAGGCTGGTAACAGCAATTTTCAAGTCGAACAACTTTGTTTACTTTCTCTTCATATTCTTCTAGTAAAAACATTAATTTTGGGCGGTCTAAAATGTATATATCTGGATTGTGCATCTATTCTTACATATCTTCTTTTACATTTTATTTTTTCATACTTGTTATATCTAAATAACACTAATTCCTTTTAATAAAGTGACGGATAGATTGCACTCCGATTATTCTTATATCGATGTGTAATTTTGTCAATATTTACAACTTACTTGAGAAGAATTTGATAGCTTTTTCGCAATTCAAAGTTACTCTAGTCTACAGTACTGGTGTACATTGTCCCATAATGTTTGAAACAAATTTAAGTCCTTCAACCTAGACTTGTCATCTCCATAATAGTCACAGATCAAGAACTAAGGGATTCTCCAAGTACATTTTTAATTCATTACTCATTATTTCTGACACTGACATTTATCTGTCAGTTACAAATAATTTAAATTATCAACTATTTTTCATGGCATCCTTTCGGTTGTAAAATTAATTACAACATTATTTTATATATTATATTCCTTTTATCTCTAAATCTATAAAATATGTATAAAAATATTTAAATGTATCAGAAAGAGAATTTATTTTTCTTTAATATTATCAAGAAAAAATTTCAAAAAATAATATTTAGAAGATTTTTTTTCAAGAATCTTCTACTTCCGGTTGTCCAATTGTTACCAAAACCTTATGTATCAGAAAGAGAATTTATTTTTCTTTAATATTATCAAGAAAAATTTTCAAAAAATAATATTTAGAAGATTTTTTTTCAAGAATCTTCTACTTCCGGTTGTCCAATTGTTACCAAAACCTTTTCAGATCTTCCCGGGAATGTCCGATTGGGAAATACGTTGTTAAACAAATTTTAAGTCTTATAGTTTTTGAGTAACCGTCCTTCCAACATCCCACACACACACACACACACACACACACATCCACACACACACACACACACACACACAGACATCATCGTAAAAATGTTAAAATCGGATTGTAAGGACCTTAAAACGTGCTTATTCAATAAAATCTGGATATGCGATTTTTAGCATGAATGCAATACCTCTCTTAGCGAGAGGTAAAAACTATTGGTAAGTAAAATGTTCATTTTTCCGTGCGCATTGCTCCCCTAATTATTTTAGACAAAAAGTTTCAAATGGATGTTATAATGCAAAAATTTCTATATCCGAATCAATAAAAAGATACATTTCGGCTATATATATAGTATAAATTTTGAAAGATGTCAGATCAAGGTCATCTATGAATTGTATGAATTCAGGTATTTTATTATTATAAAAATATATATTGAAGTAAAAGCATTCAAAATTCAGTTAATTCTGGTAAGTTTATAAGCAAATGTAAAACCAAATATGTGAAAATAACGTTACTCGTATGGCTATGAATCAAGGTAATGTATCTGAATTAATATATAAATTTACGTTATAGCGAAAATTTTATCAACAACGAGCATCGTTTAAAAGTGGAATGTCCTAACTTAGTCGAAAAAATATGAATTTTTGTTATATCCATCCCTATCGCACACGCTTGTAGCCTTTGCAAAGGAAAAAGATAAATATATACCGATTTGTTAATTCGTTTATGATATACAGAGGGGGAAGGCGGGAGTTTCATAAAATTTGTGATAACATTACATTTTTTCAAAAAAGAAACGTATTAATGGACTGTCATTTTTGGAGGTTAAATGTGGGAGTACTGACAGACTGCGGCGTGCTACTCTGACGCTCTTGACTGAGAGAATCGTCAGTCTCGTCGTTCTTCCGTTTCTCTCGAACCCCTCGCACAACAAACCGGTCCATTCTCCAATCTTTCGGCTCCCGGTAAGAAAAGGCCGTCTTGTCATAACTTCGCTTCTTACGCGATAGACAAGGACCAGAATACCAACATACTGCGCGGTGCGCCGCGCCGTGGCAACTGCGCATAGCGCGGGTAGTTTGAAAATCAAATATTTTTGTAGGTTGATTTATTTGGTCAGATATATTTGTAGGTTGATTTCGAACATTACAAAAATTTTTTCATGTTCAAATTTCCAAGTGGGTACTTACCCACCGTTACATTTTTCAGGTGGGTAGTACTACCCATAGTACCCACCTGTTCCGCCGGCCCTGACTACTGTTATTTTATTATTATAAAAATATATGTTACAATAACAGCATTCAAAATTCAAAAATAAATCAACTGGTAAGTTTATTAGCAAATGTAAAACCAAATATGCGAAAATTAAGATACTGACACAATGTCATTGTCAGTGACACTGATAGAAAATAACGTTATTCGTACGGCTATGAATCAAGGTAATGTATCTGAATTAATATATAAACTTACGTTACAGCGAAAGTATTACCAACAACGAGCGTCGTTTTAAAATGGAATGTCCTAAACAATATAAATTTTTGAAAGACAAGCGTGTTATATCCATCCTTATCGCACACGCTTAAAGCCTTTGTAAAGGAGGAGGATAAATGTACGCCAATTTGTTAATTCGTTCATGATACAGATGACCTTGATCGGACATCTTTCAAAATTTTTACTGTAGATATATATATATATATATATATATATATATATATATATATATATATATATATATATATATATACAGGGTGTCCCTTAACTTGGTGCACAAACTTTAAGGGCATATAATACTGATCAAAATGAGTAAAAAAAGCTCAGTCAAAATGTGTCCGATCTTTAATAGTTTCCCAGATATAACGCAGTGAAAAATGAGTTTTTACGAGATTTACCTTTGCTATCTCGAAAACTATAAGAATTACGATTTTGATTAATTGAGACTTTTTGTTTACCTTTGAGAGGTAATCTTAGATGGCCTTTTGTTATTTTATAAAAATCAAAAGTAAAATGTTGTGGCGACCTTGGTCAATATTTAATTTTCATATAACTACGTAACTATAAGAAATTGAGAAAAATGTTTCATATAAAATTTTATTGTTTTTTATAGTCTTTTTACTGACAGACAAAATTTTATTCGATCGCTATCTTTGTCAGTTTTTCTTAGATTTTTCGCTTTTCTCGGAAACAGTTGAAGATCATTCCTATGTTGATGAAGCTTTTTTATTCATTTTGGTCAGTACTATATGCCCTTAAAGTTTTTGCTCGAAGTTAAGGGACACCCTGTATATATATATATATATATATATATATATATATATATATATATATATATATATATGTACATATGTATGTTGAGGATGTTCGATTGTGTAGCTGTCCAGTGAGTAAATGGATGGATGTAGTTGGTAGGGTGCTGAAAGAGAAAGTTTCCAAGTGGGAAGAGACGAAGAGCAAGTAGTATGAATGCGATTATGGGTGTGACCAAGGCGAAAGAAGTGTGCTTAGACAGAAATGTGTGGCGAAGGATAATTGTTTCGTAGCTATTATTGTGGCCCGAAGGTATTTCGCTACCGAAAATCGGTCGCTTTGATTGTTTTCGGGTTTGTACTAACCCAGTAAGTGGGACATGCGTGATTTTGTGTACGTATCCATAAAAGAATCCAAATCATTTATTTTTTGTAAAACATTTAGTAATAATAAGTCACTGATTTATATCAGAAAAAAATTATTATAAAAAAATAACATTAATTTACAAAATCTACTAACAAATACTTTACAATTACACTAATTATAAACTAATACTTACTAATTACATATTAATATTTATTTCGCGCTATAAAACTATTGTTCAACGATTACTAGTGTTTTGAATGTTCTATACAATTATATTCCAATATTTTTCGTGAAATATTTCTTGCTCTACCTCCAGAAGCTGTGATTTCTGTTTCCTAAAGATCAATTCTGCGCACAAGTCACCAGTGACTTGTACTACTATTACTTGCAGTCACGCGGGTAATATTTCGATGCATATAATGTTATGTCAAGTGACTCACGACTTCTGGAAGTATTACCTAGTTATTTGAATGACTATGACTTATAATGATACATAATTGTCTTCAAATATTTTTTGTTGTCAAAAGTAAGAGTAAGTTTTAGAATATCTAACGGGCCTATTCTGTAACTTTTAGTTAATATTTAATAACTGATTAAAAAATATTTCAGAACTCATATTTTATTAAGAATAATACAATAAATAAAACAGAATCTAAACTAAAAAAGGTTGTATTATTCTTAACTGATTAAAAAATTTCACCGATGAAGTATGTTGATATATAACAAAAAAATAGATTTTTAGTTGTATTGTATTAGATATAATTTTTAACCAGTCCTTAAAAATTAACCATTAAGTTACAGAATAGGCCCGTAAATTCATTTTCTATACATATGCAATAATTGGTTGTAAATTGTGAATATTCTTTTACTTTTGAAAGAATAAAAATTTAGCACAACAAAAATCACTAAAATGCTGCTGTTGCAAGTCACTATCGTGACAGTGTTAATAGACGCAACAGACTACAAATATTAATGATCATTAGTATAATTAATAATTTACCTTAATTCTTAATTATCAAAATAGCTGGCACACGAAATATAAATTTAATTTGATGCACATGCGCAGATTAACATCAAAATGCCATGTGATAAGATTTTCAATTTTACAATTATTCTGTTTTCTTTCACTTTATTAGTAATACATAACCTTTCTTGTTGTATTAAAATATAACTGTTGTAGTAGATATAACAAATTTAGAATATTGTTAATTTGTGACATTATTGAGGTTACAATTACAATTTAAAATCATGACGATATTTTGACAGTGTCAGTGTGGAGATTGCGATTATTACCGAATATTTATGATCGTGTTCTCGAGAGATCATCGTAACTTAATGATAATTAGAATTGAAATTACGTTCATAATGTTCATTAATATAATTTACATAAATAAATAAATAAATAAATAAATATTTCATCACGGCATATTACCCATTGCTGGGTGTGCCAATCTGCTTTGTATACAGATGTCGGTAATAATGGAATATTTGTACCGTGTGGGCGCTTACCAGGCGTCACCTCACGGGCATTCATAGCTGGCGTGGAGAGTGCACCACAGCGGTCAATTTTGTGCCATTAAAATTCGATGTATTTTTTTTTTTTATAATTTACATATGACATGCAAATTGTTAAATTAAGTATTGGAGTTTAATTATCATTAATTTTCTACTGTCCACTATGTACTACTTTACTTTGCTAATTTGTGTTGGGGAAATGGAACATTTACAGTATAACTCAGTAAACTCAATTTCTCATAAATTTATTTTAAATAACACAATTTGAAACTTATGAACGATTAATATGGTACATTTAGAATTTTCAACAATTCTAAAAGTTGACACGCTCCATCGGTAATTACTGTGAGTGGTGAAACTTTTTAATGTTGCTGGAGCACTTGTACGAGTAAAAAATTGTAGATATTTCGTCAAGCATAAAATAACCAGTATTCTTTTTCGACAATATGGTGGGAACAATCTTCACTGATCATGGCCACATGTCACATTATGAAAAAAAATCACTCGAAAAATCACAAATATCACTAAAACAATATGCAGCTGTGATTTTTAACAATCAATACATATAAAAAAAAATATGAGGATCCGTGTCAGAATGACGGCTAGTACTTATTTACATCCACATGGATTTCGAAAATCATGATGTTGTAATGAAAAATTATGATACTTGACACCTATGCGACGTAAAATGAAAATGGCGAGAGGTATTGTGCTGGCCGCAACAGATTTTTTACTATAGTTATTACTGACAAATAATTTTATAATTTTTTTTTTATTTCATAAATTACTTAATTTATTTCGAACAATAGCAGCGACATGAACCTGTTAGTGATATCTCTGGGTACACTAGGTACTCTCACTGCCTACTATTTTCTGCCAGTTTTCCAATACAATTGCACCGGGGTGATGTGACCTAAGTTAAATAGACATGTTTTGAATAGGGCAGTATCACTAAGTGAAATTGAAATGTTTTGATAATTATACTAATAGTATATCACATAAATAGTCTAATAGCAAATATAAAAGTCAAATTTATATCATCTTTTAATTAAAAATCGAAATTGAAAGTACCAATCAAAACTAGAAAGGATTCGATGTAGAGCTAATTGCTACGTCGGCACACATTGACTACATTGGAAGAAAACGTTCGAAAATTTCCCAAATTACATTGACCGTGTATCGAATAAAGTCAAAAGTTTTAACCAATTATCTCCAAATGTATTTCAATATATAGGCGAATCAAAAATATACAAGGATGTATTAACTATTTTGTTATGTATTTCACAACCAGGGACAAAGCAATATTTAATCTTTTTGCTGTAAAATAAAAACATACCACAACCCATTCTAGTACATGCTGCGGTCTTGCCATCCTTCGAACACCGACATGTATTACAAAGGTCCTTAAACGTTTCTCCTGGTTTACAATTGTAGCAGCAACCACAATAAACTACAAAAAAATAATATACGTTATTTATGTTTTACACTCTTCTACAGAATTATTATTAATGAATGGTGTAACTGTGATAGACGAGACCTCTATAATATATTGCTCAAAAAATTAGAGAATCACTTTTTAAAAATCTGTAACTTTTCAAATAAGAGCTTTAGGCAAACTAAATTAGGTATGGTCCAACGGCATATATTTTAGTCAAAAAATTAATAGCACAAAACAAAATGATTGGCATAGTATCGATGAGAATCAAGTTTTCTTTGGATTGACAAAGTTTAATACCGTGTACCGTGTATGTCCTCCACGAGCATGAATCACTTCCTCAAACCTACATGGTATGCTTCGCAATAGTCTGCGAAGGGATTCTCGAAGTAAGCTTTCCCATTCCTCAAACAGGCCTTATGTCACTTCCTGGATATTTTGTGGTGGATTAGAGCGCTTGCGAATACGTCCGTCAAACTGATCCCACATGTGTTCAATATGATTTATAACAGTAATTCATGCTAGCGCCGTTCTATGACCCGAATTCCACACCCTTGTAAAAATTTCTAGAGATGTCCGGCAGTATATAGCTTTCTAGTGTCCTGAATTAAGTCTGTTTTACATTTGTAAATGTTTTCGTCAGTTTTAAGAACTTGGCCAAGTTCTAGAAATTGAGCTTAAAATTGTGCAATAAATTGACCAATTTCCAGACAACCGTTTACATTTACTCTATATCTCCGAGTTAATCCCCACGTCTCATGCAAGAATTATTAAATTTCATCTAGCACCTTTTTCGTACAGAAATGGCATATACGAGACTTTTATTTGCTATTTCATTATCGTAGTTGTTCCAGAGAGTTATACGCTATCTCCGTCCAACCAACGGTAAAAAATGAAATAGGAACGGTATTGTAACCATGGTAACAATTGTCATTTTCACATATTTGAATTATTTAAGTATTTATCTTATTTTGTCACATATGTGATTAAGGTGAGTTTGGCGTCGATAAAGCAGGCTTTATAGGTGGCATAGAATAGCATGGAATAGAATAGAATATAATACCACAGGGAATAGAAATAACGTGAGTATTTTTTAACATGATACATGGGATTTGTCATATCCATGGTTACGACTTGACATTTGATTGACAGCAATGTATATTTGCCTGTCTCATTTAAAATGAAACAAGGGGATGAATTTGACAAAAGTGTTATATTTAAATATTGTAAGAAATTACAAAATAACGAACAAATAAACCAACTAACAAACAAGTAAACATAATAACGAACAAACAAACAATAATTACAATAAATTTTGAAAAATCTCGCCATTAACTGCTAAGCAATGACCCAAACTCTTGTACCACATTCGATAATTGGGCAACTGTAATATGTTGAGAAATGTTTTGAATTTGTACTTTTAATTGATTTAAATTTTAAAGATTTCCCCCCGTATAAAATTTTGATTTTAAAAATCCCCAATAAAAAAAAAATCTAAAGGTCTAAGATCGGGTGACCTAGCAGGCCATTCTACTTCTCCATCGTGTCCAATCTAGCGACGGGGAAATGTTCTGTTTACAAAGTTTCGTACAATTTGGGCATTGTGTGCAAGAGCACCGTCATGTTGAAACTATGGGACTTCAATGTTCAATCTGATCACAGGTATGACTTCATTTTCCAATAAATACAAATAATTTTGAGTAGTACTATTCCCGTTAGTAAAAAATGTCCCAATAATGTGGGTTCCTATTATGCCAGCCGAAACATTAATTTCTCGGGTCATTGAGTCTTCGTACTATGATACAAATGTAGATTTCATGTTAAAAAATACTCACGGTATAAATCAATGTACCTGCACGGAACCATTTATACTTGCATAGAATGGAACAGAATAGTACAGAATAGAATAGGAAATACCAAAATTTTATTTCTTATTCTATTCCATATCTATTCCTATTCCATTTGGTTTACTCCGATGCTATTTTTGTGATTTCTGTGTAATTTTTTGTAGTAAGTTCATAAATAAGGATACACTCGTACGGGTGTACATAAAAAACAAGTTGTGAACGTAAATAAATGTAGTTACATAAATAAATGTAGTGATATAAATATTTTTTAAATAAATAGTCTTACTGTTTAAGCATTTATTAACATTCTAGTCTTAAATTAGTGTTTATAATTATTTAATCATAGTGTTAGTTATTTTTATTATCTTTTATATTTATCCTAATTATTTACGTTATATAAACGTATTGTTTTAATTAATATTATTTCTCTGATTTTTACACTTCACCCATATAAATAAACGTTACAATTGGTGTCAGGTGTGGGGTTGTTAATAAACTGTGAAGTGTAAATAAAAATAAATAAAATGGCGACTAAACAATTAAAATTAAGCGAATTAAAAGTAAGTGATCTCGAGAGAGAATTGGAAAAACGAGATTTGGAAACAACAGGAAGGAAGTCAGTACTTCAAGAAAGACTGCGGCAGGCATTAACCGATGATGGTGAAAATCCTGAAGATTACTTATTTGACCCGTGCGACATTGCTAAACTAAAACAGGAAATGGCAGAAAGTTCTAGAAAAGCCGAAAAATAAACTCGAACAGTAAAAGGAGAATTGACAGAAAAATTAGAACAAAAATTGGAGGAGAGTTCTAAAAAGTCAGAAGAAAATTCTAGAACAGTAGAAAATAAATTAAAAGAAAATTGTAGAACATTAGAAAAAAATGGAAGAATGTTGATATGTACAATTAAACAATTAAATAAATCAATGGTGCTATGAATTATTCAATTATTATTATGCAATTTTTGAGTTGTCATTGTGTGTATGTTTACTAGTTCATTTTTCTATCTTGAATAAAATAAATCTATTTAAACTGAGTTATTTCCGTACTTATTTATTAATAAAGAATAAAAGATTATGGAACATTAAAAGAATTTAAACTTGAAATGGCAGAAAGTTCTAGAAAGGCAAAAGAAATTTCTAGAACATTAGAACAAAAATTAAAGGATAATTCTAGAAGTTTCGAACAAAAAATAGAAGAAAATTGTAAAAGTTTACAACAACAGGTAGAGGAGAGTTCTAGAAAAGCAAAAGAAAATTCCAGAATACTAAAAGAAGAATTAATGCAACATTCTAGAAAAACTGAATAAGACTTGAAGATGAGTATGACAAGAAGATCGAAGAAATACGTGAAAAATTCACTAAAATTACATCTACGTCAATGTCGAATTCCGATGTAGCAAAGGTAGCTGTACTAGAAGAAAGGAAAGTAGTAAAACCTGGTACTACTTCAACAATGCACATAAAAACACCGGAATTAGATGGAAAATTTTCGTGGTCGAATTATTTAAAACAATTTGAAGCGGCTGCGACAGCAAATAACTGGACGTTCACGCAGAAGGCTACAGCGTTGACTGTTTCGTTGCGTGGAGAAGCTGTCGCCATCCTACAAACGCTGAAGGAAGAAGAACAAGAGGACTACGACCAAGGCAATGTACTATAGTTGCCGTCAAATAAGTATGGAATGGAGATTTCTACAGTGTTGCTAGTTCAGTGGCAATGTTGTCTGTGTGTGCGTGGCAAAAGTTCCGGATCGCATAACTTCAATACCACGATTCCAAAAATTATAATTTTTTCGTATTCCTCAAGTTTACATCCAGAAGAACAAGTAATTAGATTTTGGTTATAATTGGTGAACCGGAATTAGCCTCATTTGAAGATTTAACAGTTAAATTTGATTTATTGACATTTAACGTTATTATAACTTAAAGAATATATTATTCTCTATACGATTTGATTACATTTTATACTTCATATTCAATAGATACAGAGTTAAAGAATTTTAAAGAAATTAAATTTTATAATTCAGCCAGCTATGCTAAACATGGAAACTACTAATATATTCATATAATTCAAATTAATAGATGTCAGTATCAATAAAAAGTAAATTAATGTGGCAGAGATGAGGATGTTGAAGTAGATGTTGGGGAAGACACGGAAAGATACGGTAAGAAAATAACTCTAGTGTTACAAGTTTCTAGAAAGATACAAGAAAGACGATTACATTGTTTGAACATGTCATGAGGAGAAATGAAGAATTATATTGGAACAAGAATGAATAGTTTAGTAATAGGAGGTTGAAGAAACAGAGGAAGACCAAAGATAAGATGGAAGGACTGTATTTCGGAAAACTTGAGAGAAAAGGAACTGAATGAGAACGGCACGCAAAAATAGCGACCCCTAACGAATGGGAAAAGCTAAAGAAGAAGTGTCAAGTGCAAATTGAATAGTTTGTTTATGAAATAATTTTACTGGAAATTTAGAATATTTTGCAAGAAAAATTATATATGGAATTTATACATTATATACAGGTTGACGGAAGGTATTGTGCTGGTCACAACAGATTTTTTAAAATAAAAACTAGAAAATAAAAACATATAGCATTATATTTATAACATAATAATATGCTGAATTTACTTGTGGCTATAATCTGCTGTATATGTGATTTGTTTTTGTAGTATCAAATGCTTACAAACAAGACAATATACATAGCAGTCAGTCACACTGACGTAACATTGACATTCGGGATCAGTTCAGAATCTTATTTGATGCTGTTTCAAAAGCGATGCTTCGTAGGGGCAGGGCAGAAGAAAATGGGTATCATTTACCCCCTTTTAAAAAGAACGGTTTAGGGTAGATACGTTCTACTCAGAGTTGATCATAGAAAAAGAAAGCGGCTACAGGGCTATATGTTTACTTCCACTCAGCTGATTTTGGCATGAGCGTCAATGTAACGTGCACGTGCTCTTTAAATGCAAGCTTCTACTCCCCTTTGCATGTAAATACTACGCTGTCACTATGATACAATGTTTTTCTACCTTTCGTCACCTATAGGTAAGGAAGGTATTGTGTTTGGTCAAAAAATTGGATGGTGAGTTTTTAATGAATACGAATAATTAACTATTTTGACGATGTCTGTGTGTGTGTGAGAGAGAGAGAGAAAGAGAGAGAATGTGTGTATGTGAAGATCGTTCCGTATCGCATAACTCCAATACTACAATTCCAAAAATTATAATTCTTTAATATTCCTCTTTCGTACGTCCATATGAAGAGTTGATTCGATTTTGGTTACGACTGGTTAACCAGAAGTACCCTAATTTAAAGATTTTTACAGTTTTTCTTGAAAAAACGCTGTTAAATATCAATTTTTGACCTTTTATGTTATTACAATTATTAAAGAATAGTTTATTCTCTATTCGATTTAATTATATTTTATTCTTCACATTCAATTAAATTAGAGATAAAGAATTATAAAGAAATATCTTGTAACATATGCTGCTAAAAGCTCTGCACCTTAGAAACATTCAAATATTATTAATTGACACGTGTCAGTGTCAAATAAATTTTATATAATATCTTTGTGAAAAGATTTTACTGGAAATATAAATATGTAAAATAATTTTATCTGGCAAAAACAAATCACTTAAGGTAATATAAGAGATTATAGCCTCAAGGAACACACACATCGTCCTAATGTTCATACATCGCCCCGTTCATTTCTTGTTTCCTTCAGTTTCCTAATGTTCAAATCTTGACCATGAAGTTGGCGTAGATGAATTTGGTGCGCTCACAATTTAAAAAGTACACCCCGGAATACAAAATGTACATGAAAATTATTTTTTCTACAGTCTACATAGAAAGTAGCCATTTGCGCTCTCTTTTGTCGCTCTAGCGCGACAAAGTAGAAAAAACGCTCGCTCTCCAAATTTATAACTATACAATGTTGAGAAATGTCACTTGTATACATTCTTAATGGAAACGTTTAGTCAGGAACTATTGGCACCGTAGTGACACATTTACCGCATTTACAAATCAATCTGACATATAACTGCTCTGTCGGCATATTACATAACCAAAAAAAAAAAATGCCGTACTATTGTGAAAATAAAATAGGCCATTCATTTACAAAAACGAAAGTATAAAATGTTTAGATTAGATTAAAGCAATAGGTCAAGAAGAATGAGAAATAACGATAAATTAAAATTAAATATAAAAGACGTTTTTTCTTCATATTAATCCTTATTAAATGAGTAGTAGTGTAAGTACAAAGTATACATTTTATTATTTTTTTGTTATGGTGGAGGACTCCACTGTGGCGACTGTATAAAAAATCTTGTGTGTTTCGAGCGCAAATGGACATTGTCGATTTCAACAACCTCTCAATCGACAATGTCCTATTTTGCGGTGTTAATACACAAATAGCTGCATTGAATTGGAGTAGGTAAAATTATTGTTAGTATTTTTTTATATTTGTATTGCGGAGTGTACTTTTTAAATTGTGAGCGTGTGAAGTTCATCTGCGCTAACTTCATGGTCAAGATTTGAACGAAACAAGAAATGCACAGGGCGATGTATAAACATTATGACGCTTCATACCTAGCCATAGCTACAAGCCAATTCAGCAGATTATTATGTTACGAGTATAAGTAAAATGCTATATACCTATGTTTTTATTTTCTACTTCTTAATTTAAAAAAAAAAACATACTGTTCTTTTTAAGAATAGTTCAGTTCAGTACGAGGTAAGATCAATTATTTTTTCCCCTAAAAAGAAAACCGCCCATAGAATAATGTACAAAAATTTCTCTGTGGAATTTGTACAAAATACTTAGAATTGGAAGGTAATGTGTTGGCCACATCAGATTATTTAAGACTATACTGTAACTGTACCATGGTAGTGTCGCTATTATAAATCAGTTAATATCAATGTGCTGTTATCCTACCATCATCAAACCGAGAACGTAGATACAAATGGGTCCATTAAAATATATTGGGCGCAAGACGTATCGTACCGTTATTGTACCATAATAGTACCGCTAATGTACCTAATTGTGCCTAATTGTGCATCCTGACAAATTTATCTAATCGGACATAAAACAATATAGACTATTTTAAGCAAGAAATATTGTAAAATTAATTATTTTTCATACCTGATGACACAAATACAAAAATTAGGAAAGTTACAAAAAATGTTCTGTTTTCCATAGCTGAACTGTGTACCGCAACGAATAGGTGCAAATGTGATAAAATTAAATATAGGGTTACATATTTATGTAAATTCTACAAATTATTTATTATACATATGTATTTTTGTAACACTTTTTTTATTATTTGTTATATATTATGTTGATAATATTATGGTAAACTATGTGTTATTCACAGAACGAGATAAGAATTGTGTTAATTATGTTTACGATACCAACGTATGTTTGAAGCGTTAAACAGTTTTACTGCTTATAATTATACGGATATACGAATAGAAGAATATGAAGAACGAATTTTATAAATGTTTCAATCAAAAATAATAAAGAAACAGATATATCAAACTTCAATTAAATTTAATAATTATTATTTTTACCTTTCGTCACCTTTAGGTAAGGAAGATATTGTCTCTGGCCAAAAAAATCGATGATGAGTTTCTAGTAAATAAGTACGTTTTAGGGTCCTTAGAATGCGATTTTACTATTTTTACGATGTCTCTCTCTCTTTCTCTCTCTCTCTCTCTGTGTGTGTGTGTGTGTGTGTGTGTGTGTGTGTGTGTGTGTATGAGTGTGTGTATGTGTGTGTGTGCATATGTGTGTGTGTGTATGTGTGTGACGATTTTTTCATAGACGATAACTCCAACACTACAATTCTAAAAATTATAATTCTTTCGTATCCCTTTTATTTACATCCATTTATGAAGAGTTGATTAGATTTTGGTTATAATTAGGAGGTTGTCAATAGTTATACAAACTTCAAAAATAACCATGAACCTGCAAAGCAATTCTTAGGGAATTTTAAATAGTTTTATTATTCCTCTTAGTTAGCTTCTAATTTTTCGTACGCATGAGCAGAAAGTGTTTGAATTCTTTATGTTTAATGTTTCATTTTAAAAACGGTTTGTTCACATTACACCCACAAGTTTCCAACATGTAACTAATACAAGATTAAGTGTACCACAAGCACTACTAAAATGTGATCTGTTCTCATTATAAGTTATCATTCAAACTGTGGTAACACAAAAATATTTTTTTCTTTTATTTTTGTGTCATCATTGACCTAGCGCTAAGATTGTGTCCCGAGGTGCAACCGAGCATTAATAGAAAAATATTTATTCTACAGGAAGGATGCGGGAAAATAGTCAGAGCTATAAAGAACGAGATAATTGATTTTATACAAGATGTTAAAACAGGCAAATTTTGATGTAATGAATCTCAATAACTCAAAACCTAACCTATGAAAATGTATGAGAATAAAGTTTCTGCACAGAATAGTGACGAAATACTAATTGGACTTATTCATCATTTTGTATATATATTCAGTGTCAGCCTGTATATACGGGGTGTGTCAGGGAAGACGCCCTCTCCCCCCTTAACTTTTTTATTATAAGTAATAGAAACAAATTGCTTATGTAAAAGTTTTTTATTTTAAATATATTATTTTATGGAAGATGTAGATATTTTTTTACAAGATACGACTATCAACTTTTATTTTTTAAATAGCAACCTATAATCATTTTACTAAAATATAAACCGCCAAAAAATCGAGATAAATAAAATAATTCAGATATATGGAAAATAATTTCTATTCAAATATTATAGGTGGCTATGTGAAAATAAACAAAATGTAACAATGTTAATATCAACAAAGTACAAATTTGTTTGTTACTTTTTTATTATAACATTTATTATTTACTTATTTATCTATTTATTTATTATTTATTTTCAAACAGTCACCTAGAATATTTAAATAAAAAATATATTTTATATATCTCAGTTACTTTTCTGGAATTTTTTCAAATACATTAATAAAAACTAATACATCGTTGAAAAGACAAAAAAATGGCGGTTTATATTTTAGTAAAATAATTATAGGTTGCTATTTAAAATAGAAATGTTGATAGTTGTATCTTGTAAACTTGACGTTATAACAAAATTTCGAATCTGGCGTTAAATAGTATATTTAAAATAATGAAACTTTTATATAAGCCATTTTTTCTATTACTTATAATAAAAAAATTAAAGGGGGGCGGGGGTCTTCCCACACTCATCCTGTATATACTGGGTGACACTGAAAAACGGGCCACTCATAATAACTTTTTTATTTATACTATTTTTTAATTCGCTTTACATATTTGTAAACTAGACTTACGGGCTCACAAATCATGGTATTCGGCATGATGGTAGCGTTTTCGGTTTAACCGGAAATGACATTAACTTTCATATTTCAAGTGGGATACCATATATGTTTTTATATATTTGGATTCCATGTAAAAGTACGAATTCAACGATATGGTTGAAGTGAATTTTTGTTGAAAAATAAATTATAAAACAAGAGAAAATTATGAATAATTATTAGCCTGGTAAGCCATATCAGGTACAGGAACATGTTGATCTTTTTTTTATAACAAAATATATAAAATCTTATAAAAATAACACTATTTAAACAATTAACTTAAATATTACTTAATATTATCTCCACTATTTTCGCATTTAAAGAGAATTAAAAAATAATTATAAATAATTTTGAGTGGCCCGTTTTTCAGTGTCAGTCTATATATATTTTAAAGTGTGCGCAGCTGGCGCCACTAAGTCTAGCCAGCACGCAACCGACGCCACTGGTCGAACGCTCTAGAACAATCGTTTCTCAGAAGGTTTTAACTGCCGCGCCTCAGGCGGCTAACGCGAGCTTAAACAAAGCGTGAGATGAGCTAAATTATTACTGGAATGTTCTCGAATTATAGAAATATATAAAAGTGACGCAGCTCTGTGCGATGAGTCAATTCAGTTGAGTCCAACATAGTGTTCAGAAGTTTAGTGACTGGAGAGAGTTGGTCAGTGGAATGCAGACAGTTGAATTGTGAAATAAATAAACAGTTGGTGAAATAAATATCGTGTAATATATAGTCTTATGTTATTGTTTAAATAACTAATCCTAGTGTTAAGTGTTTAATAATATTCTTAGTCTTAAATAGCATTTAATATATATTTAACCATAGTAATCGTTATTTTTATTTTATTACCTTTTCAATATTTACTTATCGTTTAATAAATACTTATTTTAATTAATCATAATTCTTTGATTTTTATACTACACCCAAATAAATAAGCGTTACAACATTTTTTATTCTATATAAATAGGTACCTACCTCAATTTCACCTATAAAAGTTAATTTACACGAAATGTCAAACATAAAATTCTTAATTTTAATTTCCTGCATAAACGACGTTATTTTAATTGTTTCGGTCATTAAATTAATTTTAAATTAATAAACCTAAGGTTGTAAGAAGAAAATATTCTAAATAATAATTTATAAAACACATAAAAGTTCTCATTTGCAATTGATTATTGCAAAATAAATTGAAATTAATATAATAATACTTTAGAGAGCGAAATATTGATAAATACATGTGGGAAATATAAAAAAGAGATGTAGAAAATATAAAAGATCAAGTATTGTTTTGATGTTTCTTCGATTATGATATGCAATGACATAAGTTCGTGAATACATTTAACTTATCTTTAACTGTGTTATTTGCTTCCTATATATACATTGAAAATTATTACAACTTATTTATAAAAAAAATACTTTGGTAATATTGTTAAATATATATTTATTTCAAAATATGTATGTAAGTTAAATATCGAGGCAATACAAGTCCCTTTTTTAAAAGTTTATGTATTCTTGAAAGCCTTATTTTACGTCTTTGCAATATAAGCCCTTCACAGAATAACTGAGATATTTTAATTCCTCAGAGAGGAACACACTACATTACATAATAAATCGAAACTAAGCATAATATTGTGACGTGCGCCGTTAATAGTATACGAGCGCCGCCACTAAAAAAATGTACCAGAGCGATGATGCAATCCCCGACGACGGAATAACCCATGAACGTTGAAACATGTTAATTACGCCGTGACCTAATTCTATTGTACTTGGTATCGCTGTGGCGCCGGAGGGTTCTAGAAGGATATGAGCCGTATAAATACCGTCTGAATGACAGCGGGGATATAGTCTGTGATATAGAAGCAACGAGTAATGAAGTCGGTGATATAAATAAGTAGTCTACGAGTTGTTAACATAAATAAATGTAGTTATATAAATAAATGTAGTGATATAAATATTGGTTAAATAAATAATATTAGTGTTTAAACATTTAATAATATTCTTAGTCTTGAATTAGTGTTTATAATTATTTAATCATAGTGTTAGTTACTTTTATCGTCTTCTTAATATTTAATCTTAATTATTTATAGTTTAATAAACGTATTATTTTAATTAATAATATATCTTACTTTTTACACTTCACCCATATAAATAAAACGTTACAATTGGTGTCAGGTGTGGGGTTGTTAATAAACTGTGAAGTGTAAATAAAAATAAATAAAATGACGACTAAACAATTAAAATTAAGTGAATTAAAAGTAAGTGATCTCAGGAAAGATCTGGAAGAACGAGAATTAGATACGAAAGGACTGAAAAGCGTTATACAATCTCGTCTGCGGCAAGCATTAATCGACACTGGTGACAATCCTGAAGATTACCTATTCGAAATTCCGGGTGACGTATCCGACATTGGTAAACAGATAGAAAAATGAGAACAAAAATTAGAGAAAAGTTGTATTACTAAAATCGTCATCAATGTCAAATTCCGATGTAGTAAGGGCAGGACTACTAGAAGAAAGGAAAGTAAGTAAAACATGATACTACTTCAAAAATGCATGCAAAGACACCGAAATTTGATGGAAAATCTTCGTGGCTGAATTATTTAAAACAATTTGAAGCGGCTGCGAAAGAAAATAACTGGACGTCCACGGAAAAGGCTATAGCGTTGATTGTCTCATTGCGTGAAGAAGCTTTCGATATCCTACAAACGCTGAAGGAAGAAGAACAGGAAACTACGACCAACTAGTCAAGCGGTTGAATATGCGATATGGCAATGCGCATCTGGAGCAGGTATACCAGACGCAGCTGAGGAACCGGGATGGCCAGCTACAAGGCTATGTGGGGGTGATTAGTAGGGTTCTTAGCTATAAAATCAAATATATTTTGAAGTGATACAATGCCGTATTTTTTTTCTTTAAATTATTTTTCAGACTGTATAAAGCAATGTGTATACGGTTATGTTTAAGGGTTACCTACTATACCCCTACGGGATGGCCAGCTACAAGGCTATATGGGGGTGATTATTAGTGCCCTTGGCTATAAAATATAAAAGTATTTGAAGTGGTACAATGCCGTATTTTTTTTCTTAAAATTATTTTTCAGACTGTATAAAGCAATGTATATGCGGTTATGTTTAAGGGTTACCTACAACACCCCTACGGGATGGCCAGCTACAAGGCTATATGGGGGTGATTAGTAGGATTCTTAGCTATAAAATCAAATAGAATTGGAAGTGGTACAATGCCGTATTTTTTATTTTAATTATTTTTCAGTCCTTGTATAAAGCAATGCATATGCGGTTATGTTTAAGGGTTACCTACAACACCCCTACGGGATGGCCAGCTACAAGGCTATATGGGGGTAATTAGTAGGATTCTTAGCTATAAAATCAAATAGAATTGGAAGTGGTACAATGCCGTATTTTTTATTTTAATTATTTTTCAGTCCTTGTATAAAGCAATGCATATGCGGTTATGTTTAAGGGTTACCTACAACACCCCTACGGGATGGCCAGCTACAAGGCTATATGGGGGTAATTAGTAGGATTCTTAGCTATAAAATCAAATAGAATTGGAAGTGGTACAATGCCGTATTTTTTATTTTAATTATTTTTCAGACCTTGTATCAAGCAATGCATATGCGGTTATGTTTAAGGGTTACCTACAACACCCCTACGGGATGGCCAGCTACAAGGCTATATGGGGGTAATTAGTAGGATTCTTAGCTATAAAATCAAATAGAATTGGAAGTGGTACAATGCCGTATTTTTTATTTTAATTATTTTTCAGACCTTGTATAAAGCAATGCATATGCGGTTATGTTTAAGGGTTACTTACAACACCCCTACGGGATGGCCAGCTACAAGGCTATATGAGGGTAAGTAGTAGGATTCTTATCTATAAAATCAAATAGAATTGGAAGTGGTACAATGCCGTATTTTTTATTTTAATTATTTTTCAGACCTTGTATAAAGCAATGCATATGCGGTTATGTTTAAGGGTTACCTACAACACCCCTACGGGATGGCCAGCTACAAGGCTATATGGGGGTAATTAGTAGGATTCTTAGCTATAAAATCAAATAGAATTGGAAGTGGTACAATGCCGTATTTTTTATTTTAATTATTTTTCAGACCTTGTATAAAGCAATGCATATGCGGTTATGTTTAAGGGTTACTTACAACACCCCTACGGGATGGCCAGCTACAAGGCTATATGGGGGTAATTAGTAGGATTCTTAGCTATAAAATCAAATAGAATTGGAAGTGGTACAATGCCGTATTTTTTATTTTAATTATTTTTCAGACCTTGTATAAAGCAATGCATATGCGGTTATGTTTAAGGGTTACTTACAACACCCCTACGGGATGGCCAGCTACAAGGCTATATGGGGGTAATTAGTAGGATTCTTAGCTATAAAATCAAATAGAATTGGAAGTGGTACAATGCCGTATTTTTTATTTTAATTATTTTTCAGACCTTGTATAAAGCAATGCATATGCGGTTATGTTTAAGGGTTACTTACAACACCCCTACGGGATGGCCAGCTACAAGGCTATATGGGGGTAATTAGTAGGATTCTTAGCTATAAAATCAAATAGAATTGGAAGTGGTACAATGCCGTATTTTTTATTTTAATTATTTTTCAGACCTTGTATAAAGCAATGCATATGCGGTTATGTTTAAGGGTTACTTACAACACCCCTACGGGATGGCCAGCTACAAGGCTATATGGGGGTAATTAGTAGGATTCTTAGCTATAAAATCAAATAGAATTGGAAGTGGTACAATGCCGTATTTTTTATTTTAATTATTTTTCAGACCTTGTATAAAGCAATGCATATGCGGTTATGTTTAAGGGTTACTTACAACACCCCTACGGGATGGCCAGCTACAAGGCTATATGGGGGTAATTAGTAGGATTCTTAGCTATAAAATCAAATAGAATTGGAAGTGGTACAATGCCGTATTTTTTATTTTAATTATTTTTCAGACCTTGTATAAAGCAATGCATATGCGGTTATGTTTAAGGGTTACTTACAACACCCCTACGGGATGGCCAGCTACAAGGCTATATGGGGGTAATTAGTAGGATTCTTAGCTATAAAATCAAATAGAATTGGAAGTGGTACAATGCCGTATTTTTTATTTTAATTATTTTTCAGACCTTGTATAAAGCAATGCATATGCGGTTATGTTTAAGGGTTACTTACAACACCCCTACGGGATGGCCAGCTACAAGGCTATATGGGGGTAATTAGTAGGATTCTTAGCTATAAAATCAAATAGAATTGGAAGTGGTACAATGCCGTATTTTTTATTTTAATTATTTTTCAGACCTTGTATAAAGCAATGCATATGCGGTTATGTTTAAGGGTTACCTACAACACCCCTACGGGATGGCCAGCTACAAGGCTATATGGGGGTAATTAGTAGGATTCTTAGCTATAAAATCAAATAGAATTGGAAGTGGTACAATGCCGTATTTTTTATTTTAATTATTTTTCAGACCTTGTATAAAGCAATGCATATGCGGTTATGTTTAAGGGTTACTTACAACACCCCTACGGGATGGCCAGCTACAAGGCTATATGGGGGTAATTAGTAGGATTCTTAGCTATAAAATCAAATAGAATTGGAAGTGGTACAATGCCGTATTTTTTATTTTAATTATTTTTCAGACCTTGTATAAAGCAATGCATATGCGGTTATGTTTAAGGGTTACTTACAACACCCCTACGGGATGGCCAGCTACAAGGCTATATGGGGGTAATTAGTAGGATTCTTAGCTATAAAATCAAATAGAATTGGAAGTGGTACAATGCCGTATTTTTTATTTTAATTATTTTTCAGACCTTGTATAAAGCAATGCATATGCGGTTATGTTTAAGGGTTACTTACAACACCCCTACGGGATGGCCAGCTACAAGGCTATATGGGGGTAATTAGTAGGATTCTTAGCTATAAAATCAAATAGAATTGGAAGTGGTACAATGCCGTATTTTTTATTTTAATTATTTTTCAGACCTTGTATAAAGCAATGCATATGCGGTTATGTTTAAGGGTTACTTACAACACCCCTACGGGATGGCCAGCTACAAGGCTATATGGGGGTAATTAGTAGGATTCTTAGCTATAAAATCAAATAGAATTGGAAGTGGTACAATGCCGTATTTTTTATTTTAATTATTTTTCAGACCTTGTATAAAGCAATGCATATGCGGTTATGTTTAAGGGTTACCTACAACACCCCTACGGGATGGCCAGCTACAAGGCTATATGGGGGTAATTAGTAGGATTCTTAGCTATAAAATCAAATAGAATTGGAAGTGGTACAATGCCGTATTTTTTATTTTAATTATTTTTCAGACCTTGTATAAAGCAATGCATATGCGGTTATGTTTAAGGGTTACTTACAACACCCCTACGGGATGGCCAGCTACAAGGCTATATGGGGGTAATTAGTAGGATTCTTAGCTATAAAATCAAATAGAATTGGAAGTGGTACAATGCCGTATTTTTTATTTTAATTATTTTTCAGACCTTGTATAAAGCAATGCATATGCGGTTATGTTTAAGGGTTACCTACAACACCCCTACGGGATGGCCAGCTACAAGGCTATATGGGGGTAATTAGTAGGATTCTTAGCTATAAAATCAAATAGAATTGGAAGTGGTACAATGCCGTATTTTTTATTTTATTTATTTTTCAGACCTTGTATAAAGCAATGCATATGCGGTTATGTTTAAGGGTTACTTACAACACCCCTACGGGATGGCCAGCTACAAGGCTATATGGGGATAATTAGTAGGATTCTTAGCTATAAAATCAAATAGAATTGGAAGTGGTACAATGCCGTATTTTTTATTTTAATTATTTTTCAGACCTTGTATCAAGCAATGCATATGCGGTTATGTTTAAGGGTTACCTACAACACCCCTACGGGATGGCCAGCTACAAGGCTATATGGGGGTAATTAGTAGGATTCTTAACTATAAAATCAAATAGAATTGGAAGTGGTACAATGCCGTATTTTTTATTTTAATTATTTTTCAGACCTTGTATAAAACAATGCATATGCGGTTATGTTTAAGGGTTACTTACAACACCCCTACGGGATGGCCAGCTACAAGGCTATATGGGGGTAATTAGTAGGATTCTTAGCTATAAAATCAAATAGAATTGGAAGTGGTACAATGCCGTATTTTTTATTTTAATTATTTTTCAGACCTTGTATAAAGCAATGCATATGCGGTTATGTTTAAGGGTTACTTACAACACCCCTACGGGATGGCCAGCTACAAGGCTATATGGGGGTAATTAGTAGGATTCTTAGCTATAAAATCAAATAGAATTGGAAGTGGTACAATGCCGTATTTTTTATTTTAATTATTTTTCAGACCTTGTATAAAGCAATGCATATGCGGTTATGTTTAAGGGTTACTTACAACACCCCTACGGGATGGCCAGCTACAAGGCTATATGGGGGTAATTAGTAGGATTCTTAGCTATAAAATCAAATAGAATTGGAAGTGGTACAATGCCGTATTTTTTATTTTAATTATTTTTCAGACCTTGTATAAAGCAATGCATATGCGGTTATGTTTAAGGGTTACCTACAACACCCCTACGGGATGGCCAGCTACAAGGCTATATGGGGGTAATTAGTAGGATTCTTAGCTATAAAATCAAATAGAATTGGAAGTGGTACAATGCCGTATTTTTTATTTTAATTATTTTTCAGACCTTGTATAAAGCAATGCATATGCGGTTATGTTTAAGGGTTACCTACAACACCCCTACGGGATGGCCAGCTACAAGGCTATATGGGGGTAATTAGTAGGATTCTTAGCTATAAAATCAAATAGAATTGGAAGTGGTACAATGCCGTATTTTTTATTTTATTTATTTTTCAGACCTTGTATAAAGCAATGCATATGCGGTTATGTTTAAGGGTTACTTACAACACCCCTACGGGATGGCCAGCTACAAGGCTATATGGGGATAATTAGTAGGATTCTTAGCTATAAAATCAAATAGAATTGGAAGTGGTACAATGCCGTATTTTTTATTTTAATTATTTTTCAGACCTTGTATCAAGCAATGCATATGCGGTTATGTTTAAGGGTTACCTACAACACCCCCTACGGGATGGCCAGCTACAAGGCTATATGGGGGTAATTAGTAGGATTCTTAACTATAAAATCAAATAGAATTGGAAGTGGTACAATGCCGTATTTTTTATTTTAATTATTTTTCAGACCTTGTATAAAACAATGCATATGCGGTTATGTTTAAGGGTTACTTACAACACCCCTACGGGATGGCCAGCTACAAGGCTATATGGGGGTAATTAGTAGGATTCTTAGCTATAAAATCAAATAGAATTGGAAGTGGTACAATGCCGTATTTTTTATTTTAATTATTTTTCAGACCTTGTATAAAGCAATGCATATGCGGTTATGTTTAAGGGTTACTTACAACACCCCTACGGGATGGCCAGCTACAAGGCTATATGGGGGTAATTAGTAGGATTCTTAGCTATAAAATCAAATAGAATTGGAAGTGGTACAATGCCGTATTTTTTATTTTAATTATTTTTCAGACCTTGTATAAAGCAATGCATATGCGGTTATGTTTAAGGGTTACTTACAACACCCCTACGGGATGGCCAGCTACAAGGCTATATGGGGGTAATTAGTAGGATTCTTAGCTATAAAATCAAATAGAATTGGAAGTGGTACAATGCCGTATTTTTTATTTTAATTATTTTTCAGACCTTGTATAAAGCAATGCATATGCGGTTATGTTTAAGGGTTACCTACAACACCCCTACGGGATGGCCAGCTACAAGGCTATATGGGGGTAATTAGTAGGATTCTTAGCTATAAAATCAAATAGAATTGGAAGTGGTACAATGCCGTATTTTTTATTTTAATTATTTTTCAGACCTTGTATAAAGCAATGCATATGCGGTTATGTTTAAGGGTTACTTACAACACCCCTACGGGATGGCCAGCTACAAGGCTATATGGGGGTAATTAGTAGGATTCTTAGCTATAAAATCAAATAGAATTGGAAGTGGTACAATGCCGTATTTTTTATTTTAATTATTTTTCAGACCTTGTATAAAGCAATGCATATGCGGTTATGTTTAAGGGTTACTTACAACACCCCTACGGGATGGCCAGCTACAAGGCTATATGGGGGTAATTAGTAGGATTCTTAGCTATAAAATCAAATAGAATTGGAAGTGGTACAATGCCGTATTTTTTATTTTAATTATTTTTCAGACCTTGTATAAAGCAATGCATATGCGGTTATGTTTAAGGGTTACTTACAACACCCCTACGGGATGGCCAGCTACAAGGCTATATGGGGGTAATTAGTAGGATTCTTAGCTATAAAATCAAATAGAATTGGAAGTGGTACAATGCCGTATTTTTTATTTTAATTATTTTTCAGACCTTGTATAAAGCAATGCATATGCGGTTATGTTTAAGGGTTACCTACAACACCCCTACGGGATGGCCAGCTACAAGGCTATATGGGGGTAATTAGTAGGATTCTTAGCTATAAAATCAAATAGAATTGGAAGTGGTACAATGCCGTATTTTTTATTTTAATTATTTTTCAGACCTTGTATAAAGCAATGCATATGCGGTTATGTTTAAGGGTTACCTACAACACCCCTACGGGATGGCCAGCTACAAGGCTATATGGGGGTAATTAGTAGGATTCTTAGCTATAAAATCAAATAGAATTGGAAGTGGTACAATGCCGTATTTTTTATTTTAATTATTTTTCAGACCTTGTATAAAGCAATGCATATGCGGTTATGTTTAAGGGTTACTTACAACACCCCTACGGGATGGCCAGCTACAAGGCTATATGGGGGTAATTAGTAGGATTCTTAGCTATAAAATCAAATAGAATTGGAAGTGGTACAATGCCGTATTTTTTATTTTAATTATTTTTCAGACCTTGTATAAAGCAATGCATATGCGGTTATGTTTAAGGGTTACCTACAACACCCCTACGGGATGGCCAGCTACAAGGCTATATGGGGGTAATTAGTAGGATTCTTAGCTATAAAATCAAATAGAATTGGAAGTGGTACAATGCCGTATTTTTTATTTTAATTATTTTTCAGACCTTGTATAAAGCAATGCATATGCGGTTATGTTTAAGGGTTACTTACAACACCCCTACGGGATGGCCAGCTACAAGGCTATATGGGGGTAATTAGTAGGATTCTTAGCTATAAAATCAAATAGAATTGGAAGTGGTACAATGCCGTATTTTTTATTTTAATTATTTTTCAGACCTTGTATCAAGCAATGCATATGCGGTTATGTTTAAGGGTTACCTACAACACCCCTACGGGATGGCCAGCTACAAGGCTATATGGGGGTAATTAGTAGGATTCTTAACTATAAAATCAAATAGAATTGGAAGTGGTACAATGCCGTATTTTTTATTTTAATTATTTTTCAGACCTTGTATAAAGCAATGCATATGCGGTTATGTTTAAGGGTTACTTACAACACCCCTACGGGATGGCCAGCTACAAGGCTATATGGGGGTAATTAGTAGGATTCTTAGCTATAAAATCAAATAGAATTGGAAGTGGTACAATGCCGTATTTTTTATTTTAATTATTTTTCAGACCTTGTATAAAGCAATGCATATGCGGTTATGTTTAAGGGTTACTTACAACACCCCTACGGGATGGCCAGCTACAAGGCTATATGGGGGATAATTAGTAGGATTCTTAGCTATAAAATCAAATAGAATTGGAAGTGGTACAATGCCGTATTTTTTATTTTAATTATTTTTCAGACCTTGTATCAAGCAATGCATATGCGGTTATGTTTAAGGGTTACCTACAACACCCCTACGGGATGGCCAGCTACAAGGCTATATGGGGGTAATTAGTAGGATTCTTAACTATAAAATCAAATAGAATTGGAAGTGGTACAATGCCGTATTTTTTATTTTAATTATTTTTCAGACCTTGTATAAAGCAATGCATATGCGGTTATGTTTAAGGGTTACTTACAACACCCCTACGGGATGGCCAGCTACAAGGCTATATGGGGGTAATTAGTAGGATTCTTAGCTATAAAATCAAATAGAATTGGAAGTGGTACAATGCCGTATTTTTTATTTTAATTATTTTTCAGACCTTGTATAAAGCAATGCATATGCGGTTATGTTTAAGGGTTACTTACAACACCCCTACGGGATGGCCAGCTACAAGGCTATATGGGGGTAATTAGTAGGATTCTTAGCTATAAAATCAAATAGAATTGGAAGTGGTACAATGCCGTATTTTTTATTTTAATTATTTTTCAGACCTTGTATAAAGCAATGCATATGCGGTTATGTTTAAGGGTTACTTACAACACCCCTACGGGATGGCCAGCTACAAGGCTATATGGGGGTAATTAGTAGGATTCTTAGCTATAAAATCAAATAGAATTGGAAGTGGTACAATGCCGTATTTTTTATTTTAATTATTTTTCAGACCTTGTATAAAGCAATGCATATGCGGTTATGTTTAAGGGTTACTTACAACACCCCTACGGGATGGCCAGCTACAAGGCTATATGGGGGTAATTAGTAGGATTCTTAGCTATAAAATCAAATAGAATTGGAAGTGGTACAATGCCGTATTTTTTATTTTAATTATTTTTCAGACCTTGTATAAAGCAATGCATATGCGGTTATGTTTAAGGGTTACTTACAACACCCCTACGGGATGGCCAGCTACAAGGCTATATGGGGGTAATTAGTAGGATTCTTAGCTATAAAATCAAATAGAATTGGAAGTGGTACAATGCCGTATTTTTTATTTTAATTATTTTTCAGACCTTGTATAAAGCAATGCATATGCGGTTATGTTTAAGGGTTACTTACAACACCCCTACGGGATGGCCAGCTACAAGGCTATATGGGGGTAATTAGTAGGATTCTTAGCTATAAAATCAAATAGAATTGGAAGTGGTACAATGCCGTATTTTTTATTTTAATTATTTTTCAGACCTTGTATCAAGCAATGCATAAGCGGTTATGTTTAAGGGTTACCTACAGCACCCCTACGGGATGGCCAGCTACAAGGCTATATGGGGGTAATTAGTAGGATTCTTAGCTATAAAATCAAATAGAATTGGAAGTGGTACAATGCCGTATTTTTTATTTTAATTATTTTTCAGACCTTGTATAAAGCAATGCATATGCGGTTATGTTTAAGGGTTACTTACAACACCCCTACGGGATGGCCAGCTACAAGGCTATATGGGGGTAATTAGTAGGATTCTTAGCTATAAAATCAAATAGAATTGGAAGTGGTACAATGCCGTATTTTTTATTTTAATTATTTTTCAGACCTTGTATAAAGCAATGCATATGCGGTTATGTTTAAGGGTTACTTACAACACCCCTACGGGATGGCCAGCTACAAGGCTATATGGGGGTAAGTAGTAGGATTCTTAGCTATAAAATCAAATAGAATTGGAAGTGGTACAATGCCGTATTTTTTATTTTAATTATTTTTCAGACCTTGTATAAAGCAATGCATATGCGGTTATGTTTAAGGGTTACTTACAACACCCCTACGGGATGGCCAGCTACAAGGCTATATGGGGGTAATTAGTAGGATTCTTAGCTATAAAATCAAATAGAATTGGAAGTGGTACAATGCCGTATTTTTTATTTTAATTATTTTTCAGACCTTGTATAAAGCAATGCATATGCGGTTATGTTTAAGGGTTACTTACAACACCCCTACGGGATGGCCAGCTACAAGGCTATATGGGGGTAATTAGTAGGATTCTTAGCTATAAAATCAAATAGAATTGGAAGTGGTACAATGCCGTATTTTTTATTTTAATTATTTTTCAGACCTTGTATCAAGCAATGCATAAGCGGTTATGTTTAAGGGTTACCTACAGCACCCCTACGGGATGGCCAGCTACAAGGCTATATGGGGGTAATTAGTAGGATTCTTAGCTATAAAATCAAATAGAATTGGAAGTGGTACAATGCCGTATTTTTTATTTTAATTATTTTTCAGACCTTGTATAAAGCAATGCATATGCGGTTATGTTTAAGGGTTACTTACAACACCCCTACGGGATGGCCAGTTACAAGGCTATATGGGGGTAATTAGTAGGATTCTTAGCTATAAAATCAAATAGAATTGGAAGTGGTACAATGCCGTATTTTTTATTTTAATTATTTTTCAGACCTTGTATAAAGCAATGCATATGCGGTTATGTTTAAGGGTTACTTACAACACCCCTACGGGATGGCCAGCTACAAGGCTATATGGGGGTAATTAGTAGGATTCTTAGCTATAAAATCAAATACAATTGGAAGTGGTACAATGCCGTATTTTTTATTTTAATTATTTTTCAGACCTTGTATCAAGCAATGCATATGCGGTTATGTTTAAGGGTTACCTACAACACCCCTACGGGATGGCCAGCTACAAGGCTATATGGGGGTAATTAGTAGGATTCTTAGCTATAAAATCAAATAGAATTGGAAGTGGTACAATGCCGTATTTTTTATTTTAATTATTTTTCAGACCTTGTATAAAGCAATGCATATGCGGTTATGTTTAAGGGTTACCTACAACACCCCTACGGGATGGCCAGGTGCAAGGCTATATGGGGGTAATTAGTAGGATTCTTAGCAATAAAATCAAATAGAATTGGAAGTGGTACAATGCCGTATTTTTTATTTTAATTATTTTTCAGACCTTGTATCAAGCAATGCATATGCGGTTATGTTTAAGGGTTACTTACAACACCCCTACGGGATGGCCAGCTACAAGGCTATATGGGGGTAATTAGTAGGATTCTTAGCTATAAAATCAAATAGAATTGGAAGTGGTACAATGCCGTATTTTTTATTTTAATTATTTTTCAGACCTTGTATAAAGCAATGCATATGCGGTTATGTTTAAGAGTTACTTACAACACCCCTACGGGATGGCCAGCTACAAGGCTATATGGGGGTAATTAGTAGGATTCTTAGCTATAAAATCAAATAGAATTGGAAGTGGTACAATGCCGTATTTTTTATTTTAATTATTTTTCAGACCTTGTATAAAGCAATGCATATGCGGTTATGTTTAAGGGTTACTTACAACACCCCTACGGGATGGCCAGCTACAAGGCTATATGGGGGTAATTAGTAGGATTCTTAGCTATAAAATCAAATAGAATTGGAAGTGGTACAATGCCGTATTTTTTATTTTAATTATTTCTCAGTCCTTGTATAAAGCAATGCATATGCGGTTATGTTTAAGGGTTACTTACAACACCCCTACGGGATGGCCAGCTACAAGGCTATATGGGGGTAATTAGTAGGATTCTTAGCTATAAAATCAAATAGAATTGGAAGTGGTACAATGCCGTATTTTTTATTTTAATTATTTTTCAGACCTTGTATAAAGCAATGCATATGCGGTTATGTTTAAGGGTTACTTACAACACCCCTACGGGATGGCCAGCTACAAGGCTATATGGGGGTAATTAGTAGGATTCTTAGCTATAAAATCAAATAGAATTGGAAGTGGTACAATGCCGTATTTTTTATTTTAATTATTTCTCAGTCCTTGTATAAAGCAATGCATATGCGGTTATGTTTAAGGGTTACTTACAACACCCCTACGGGATGGCCAGCTACAAGGCTATATGGGGGTAATTAGTAGGATTCTTAGCTATAAAATCAAATAGAATTGGAAGTGGTACAATGCCGTATTTTTTATTTTAATTATTTTTCAGACCTTGTATAAAGCAATGCATATGCGGTTATGTTTAAGGGTTACTTACAACACCCCTACGGGATGGCCAGCTACAAGGCTATATGGGGGTAATTAGTAGGATTCTTAGCTATAAAATCAAAGAGAATTGGAAGTGGTACAATGCCGTATTTTTTATTTTAATTATTTTTCAGACCTTGTATAAAGCAATGCATATGCGGTTATGTTTAAGGGTTACTTACAACACCCCTACGGGATGGCCAGCTACAAGGCTATATGGGGGTAATTAGTAGGATTCTTAGCTATAAAATCAAATAGAATTGGAAGTGGTACAATGCCGTATTTTTTATTTTAATTATTTTTCAGACCTTGTATAAAGCAATGCATATGCGGTTATGTTTATGGGTTACTTACAACACCCCTACGGGATGGCCAGCTACAAAGCTATATGGGGGTAATTAGTAGGATTCTTAGCTATAAAATCAAATAGAATTGGAAGTGGTACAATGCCGTATTTTTTATTTTAATTATTTTTCAGACCTTGTATCAAGCAATGCATATGCGGTTATGTTTAAGGGTTACCTACAACACCCCTAAGGGATGGCCAGCTACAAGGCTATATGGGGGTAATTAGTAGGATTCTTAGCTATAAAATCAAATAGAATTGGAAGTGGTAGCCGTATTTTTTATTTTAATTATTTTTCAGACCTTGTATAAAGCAATGCATATGCGGTTATGTTTAAGGGTTACTTACAACACCCCTACGGGATGGCCAGCTACAAGGCTATATGGGGGTAATTAGTAGGAATCTTAGCTATAAAATCAAATAGAATTGGAAGTGGTACAATGCCGTATTTTTTATTTTAATTATTTTTCAGTCCATGTATAAAGCAATGCATATGCGGTTATATTTAAGGGTTACTTACAACACCCCTACGGGATGGCCAGCTACAAGGCTATATGGGGGTAATTAGTAGGATTCTTAGCTATAAAATCAAATAGAATTGGAAGTGGTACAATGCCGTATTTTTTATTTTAATTATTTTTCAGACCTTGTATAAAGCAATGCATATGCGGTTATGTTTAAGGGTTAGTTACAACACCCCTACGGGATGGCCAGCTACAAGGCTATATGGGGGTAATTAGTAGGATTCTTAGCTATAAAATCAAATAGAATTGGAAGTGGTACAATGCCGTATTTTTTATTTTAATTATTTTTCAGACCTTGTATAAAGCAATGCATATGCGGTTATGTTTAAGGGTTACTTACAACACCCCTACGGGATGGCCAGCTACAAGGCTATATGGGGGTAATTAGTAGGATTCTTAGCTATAAAATCAAATAGAATTGGAAGTGGTACAATGTCGTATTTTTTATTTTAATTATTTTTCAGACCTTGTATAAAGCAATGCATATGCGGTTATGTTTAAGGGTTACTTACAACACCCCTACGGGATGGCCAGCTACAAGGCTATATGGGGGTAATTAGTAGGATTCTTAGCTATAAAATCAAATAGAATTGGAAGTGGTACAATGCCGTATTTTTTATTTTAATTATTTTTCAGACCTTGTATAAAGCAATGCATATGCGGTTATGTTTAAGGGTTACTTACAACACCCCTACGGGATGGCCAGCTACAAGGCTATATGGGGGTAATTAGTAGGATTCTTAGCTATAAAATCATATAGAATTGGAAGTGGTACAATGCCGTATTTTTTATTTTAATTATTTTTCAGACCTTGTATAAAGCAATGCATATGCGGTTATGTTTAAGGGTTACTTACAACACCCCTACGGGATGGCCAGCTACAAGGCTATATGGGGGTAATTAGTAGGATTCTTAGCTATAAAATCAAATAGAATTGGAAGTGGTACAATGCCGTATTTTTTATTTTAATTATTTTTCAGACCTTGTATAAAGCAATGCATATGCGGTTATGTTTAAGGGTTACTTACAACACCCCTACGGGATGGCCAGCTACAAGGCTATATGGGGGTAATTAGTAGGATTCTTAGCTATAAAATCAAATAGAATTGGAAGTGGTACAATGCCGTATTTTTTATTTTAATTATTTTTCAGACCTTGTATCAAGCAATGCATATGCGGTTATGTTTAAGGGTTACCTACAACACCCCTACGGGATGGCCAGGTACAAGGCTATATGGGGGTAATTAGTAGGATTCTTAGCAATAAAATCAAATAGAATTGGAAGTGGTACAATGCCGTATTTTTTATTTTAATTATTTTTCAGACCTTGTATAAAGCAATGCATATGCGGTTATGTTTAAGGGTTACTTACAACACCCCTACGGGATGGCCAGCTACAAGGCTATATGGGGGTAATTAGTAGGATTCTTAGCTATAAAATCAAATAGAATTGGAAGTGGTACAATGCCGTATTTTTTATTTTAATTATTTTTCAGACCTTGTATAAAGCAATGCATATGCGGTTATGTTTAAGGGTTACTTACAACACCCCTACGGGATGGCCAGCTACAAGGCTATATGGGGGTAATTAGTAGGATTCTTAGCTATAAAATCAAATAGAATTGGAAGTGGTACAATGCCGTATTTTTTATTTTAATTATTTTTCAGACCTTGTATAAAGCAATGCATATGCGGTTATGTTTAAGGGTTACTTACAACACCCCTACGGGATGGCCAGCTACAAGGCTATATGGGGGTAATTAGTAGGATTCTTAGCTATAAAATCAAATAGAATTGGAAGTGGTACAATGCCGTATTTTTTATTTTAACTATTTTTCAGACCTTGTATCAAGCAATGCATATGCGGTTATGTTTAAGGGTTACCTACAACACCCCTACGGGATGGCCAGGTACAAGGCTATATGGGGGTAATTAGTAGGATTCTTAGCAATAAAATCAAATAGAATTGGAAGTGGTACAATGCCGTATTTTTTATTTTAATTATTTTTCAGACCTTGTATCAAGCAATGCATATGCGGTTATGTTTAAGGGTTACTTACAACACCCCTACGGGATGGCCAGCTACAAGGCTATATGGGGGTAATTAGTAGGATTCTTAGCTATAAAATCAAATAGAATTGGAAGTGGTACAATGCCGTATTTTTTATTTTAATTATTTTTCAGACCTTGTATAAAGCAATGCATAAGCGGTTATGTTTAAGGGTTACCTACAACACCCCTACGGGATGGCTAGGTACAAGGCTATATGGGGGTAATTAGTAGGATTTTTAGCAATAAAATCAAATAGAATTGGAAGTGGTACAATGCCGTATTTTTTATTTTAATTATTTTTCAGACCTTGTATCAAGCAATGCATATGCGGTTATGTTTAAGGGTTACTTACAACACCCCTACGGGATGGCCAGCTACAAGGCTATATGGGGGTAATTAGTAGGATTCTTAGCTATAAAATCAAATAGAATTGGAAGTGGTACAATGCCGTATTTTTTATTTTAATTATTTTTCAGACCTTGTATCAAGCAATGCATATGCGGTTATGTTTAAGGGTTACCTACAACACCCCTACGGGATGGCCAGGTACAAGGCTATATGGGGGTAATTAGTAGGATTCTTAGCAATAAAATCAAATAGAATTGGAAGTGGTACAATGCCGTATTTTTTATTTTAATTATTTTTCAGACCTTGTATAAAGCAATGCATATGCGGTTATGTTTAAGGGTTACTTACAACACCCCTACGGGATGGCCAGCTACAAGGCTATATGGGGGTAATTAGTAGGATTCTTAGCTATAAAATCAAATAGAATTGGAAGTGGTACAATGCCGTATTTTTTATTTTAATTATTTTTCAGACCTTGTATAAAGCAATGCATATGCGGTTATGTTTAAGGGTTACTTACAACACCCCTACGGGATGGCCAGCTACAAGGCTATATGGGGGTAATTAGTAGGATTCTTAGCTATAAAATCAAATAGAATTGGAAGTGGTACAATGCCGTATTTTTTATTTTAATTATTTTTCAGACCTTGTATAAAGCAATGCATATGCGGTTATGTTTAAGGGTTACTTACAACACCCCTACGGGATGGCCAGCTACAAGGCTATATGGGGGTAATTAGTAGGATTCTTAGCTATAAAATCAAATAGAATTGGAAGTGGTACAATGCCGTATTTTTTATTTTAACTATTTTTCAGACCTTGTATCAAGCAATGCATATGCGGTTATGTTTAAGGGTTACCTACAACACCCCTACGGGATGGCCAGGTACAAGGCTATATGGGGGTAATTAGTAGGATTCTTAGCAATAAAATCAAATAGAATTGGAAGTGGTACAATGCCGTATTTTTTATTTTAATTATTTTTCAGACCTTGTATCAAGCAATGCATATGCGGTTATGTTTAAGGGTTACTTACAACACCCCTACGGGATGGCCAGCTACAAGGCTATATGGGGGTAATTAGTAGGATTCTTAGCTATAAAATCAAATAGAATTGGAAGTGGTACAATGCCGTATTTTTTATTTTAATTATTTTTCAGACCTTGTATAAAGCAATGCATATGCGGTTATGTTTAAGGGTTACCTACAACACCCCTACGGGATGGCCAGGTACAAGGCTATATGGGGGTAATTAGTAGGATTCTTAGCAATAAAATCAAATAGAATTGGAAGTGGTACAATGCCGTATTTTTTATTTTAATTATTTTTCAGACCTTGTATCAAGCAATGCATATGCGGTTATGTTTAAGGGTTACTTACAACACCCCTACGGGATGGCCAGCTACAAGGCTATATGGGGGTAATTAGTAGGATTCTTAGCTATAAAATCAAATAGAATTGGAAGTGGTACAATGTCGTATTTTTTATTTTAATTATTTTTCAGACCTTGTATCAAGCAATGCATATGCGGTTATGTTTAAGGGTTACCTACAACACCCCTACGGGATGGCCAGGTACAAGGCTATATGGGGGTAATTAGTAGGATTCTTAGCAATAAAATCAAATAGAATTGGAAGTGGTACAATGCCGTATTTTTTATTTTAATTATTTTTCAGACCTTGTATAAAGCAATGCATATGCGGTTATGTTTAAGGGTTACTTACAACACCCCTACGGGATGGCCAGCTACAAGGCTATATGGGGGTAATTAGTAGGATTCTTAGCTATAAAATCAAATAGAATTGGAAGTGGTACAATGCCGTATTTTTTATTTTAATTATTTTTCAGACCTTGTATAAAGCAATGCATATGCGGTTATGTTTAAGGGTTACCTACAACACCCCTACGGGATGGCCAGGTACAAGGCTATATGGGTGTAATTAGTAGGATTCTTAGCTATAAAATCAAATAGAATTGGAAGTGGTACAATGCCGTATTTTTTATTTTAATTATTTTTCAGACCTTGTATAAAGCAATGCATATGCGGTTATGTTTAAGGGTTACTTACAACACCCCTACGGGATGGCCAGCTACAAGGCTATATGGGGGTAATTAGTAGGATTCTTAGCTATAAAATCAAATAGAATTGGAAGTGGTACAATGCCGTATTTTTTATTTTAATTATTTTTCAGACCTTGTATAAAGCAATGCATATGCGGTTATGTTTAAGGGTTACCTACAACACCCCTACGGGATGGCCAGGTACAAGGCTATATGGGGGTAATTAGTAGGATTCTTAGCTATAAAATTAAATAGAATTGGAAGTGGTACAATGCCGTATTTTTTATTTTAATTATTTTTCAGACCTTGTATAAAGCAATGCATATGCGGTTATGTTTAAGGGTTACCTACAACACCCCTACGGGATGGCCAGCTACAAGGCTATATGGGGGTAATTAGTAGGATTCTTAGCTATAAAATCAAATAGAATTGGAAGTGGTACAATGCCGTATTTTTTATTTTAATTATTTTTCAGACCTTGTATAAAGCAATGCATATGCGGTTATGTTTAAGGGTTACCTACAACACCCCTACGGGATGGCCAGGTGCAAGGCTATATGGGGGTAATTAGTAGGATTCTTAGCTATAAAATCAAATAGAATTGGAAGTGGTACAATGCCGTATTTTTTATTTTAATTATTTTTCAGACCTTGTATAAAGCAATGCATATGCGGTTATGTTTAAGGGTTACCTACAACACCCCTACGGGATGGCCAGGTGCAAGGCTATATGGGGGTAATTAGTAGGATTCTTAGCTATAAAATCAAATAGAATTGGAAGTGGTACAATGCCGTATTTTTTATTTTAATTATTTTTCAGACCTTGTATAAAGCAATGCATATGCGGTTATGTTTAAGGGTTACCTACAACACCCCTACGGGATGGCCAGCTACAAGGCTATATGGGGGTATTTAGTAGGATTCTTAGCTATAAAATCAAATAGAATTGGAAGTGGTACAATGCCGTATTTTTTATTTTAATTATTTTTCAGACCTTGTATAAAGCAATGCATATGCGGTTATGTTTAAGGGTTACCTACAACACCCCTACGGGATGGCCAGCTACAAGGCTATATGGGGGTAATTAGTAGGATTCTTAGCTATAAAATCAAATAGAATTGGAAGTGGTACAATGCCGTATCTTTTATTTTAATTATTTTTCAGACCTTGTATAAAGCAATGCATATGCGGTTATGTTTAAGGGTTACCTACAACACCCCTACGGGATGGCCAGGTGCAAGGCTATATGGGGGTAATTAGTAGGATTCTTAGCTATAAAATCAAATAGAATTGGAAGTGGTACAATGCCGTATTTTTTATTTTAATTATTTTTCAGACCTTGTATAAAGCAATGCATATGCGGTTATGTTTAAGGGTTACCTACAACACCCCTACGGGATGGCCAGCTACAAGGCTATATGGGGGTATTTAGTAGGATTCTTAGCTATAAAATCAAATAGAATTGGAAGTGGTACAATGCCGTATTTTTTATTTTAATTATTTTTCAGACCTTGTATAAAGCAATGCATATGCGGTTATGTTTAAGGGTTACCTACAACACCCCTACGGGATGGCCAGCTACAAGGCTATATGGGGGTAATTAGTAGGAATCTTAGCTATAAAATCAAATAGAATTGGAAGTGGTACAATGCCGTATCTTTTATTTTAATTATTTTTCAGACCTTGTATAAAGCAATGCATATGCGGTTATGTTTAAGGGTTACCTACAACACCCCTACGGGATGGCCAGCTACAAGGCTATGTGGGGGTGATTAGTAGGGTCCTTAGCTATAAAATCAAATATATTTTGCAGTGGTACAATGCCGTATTTTTTTCTTTAAATTATTTTTCTGACTGTATAAAGCAATGTATATGCGGTTATGTTTAAGGGTTACCTACAACACCCCTACGGGATGGCCAGCTTTAAGGCTATGTGGGGGTGATTAGTAGGGTCCTTAGCTATAAAATAAAGTATTTGAAGTGGTACAATACCGTATTTTTTATTTTAATTATTTTTCAGACAGATAAAGCAATGTATATGCGGTTATGTTTAAGGGTTACCTACAACACCCCTACGGGATGGCCAGCTACAAGGCTATATGTACCACTTCAAAATATATTTGATTTTATAGCTAAGGACCCTATTAATCACCCCCACATAGCCTTGTAGCTGGCCATCCCGTAGGGGTGTTGTAGGTAACCCTTAAACATAACCGCATATACATTGCTTTATACTAAGTCTAAAAAATAATTAAAAAAAAAAATACGGCGTTGTACCACTTCAAATACTATTTGATTTTATAGCTAAGGACTCTACTAATCACCCCCATGTAGCCATGTAGCTGGCCATCCCGTAGGGGTGCAGCAGATGACTATTAAAATAAATTCTGTATTTTGATTTAAAATTCAATCGTCACATTTCTGTTTATAATTTAATAATATCTGCGGGCACTAGTAATTTTCCCTGCATCAAGTAATCACTGTATATTACTCCAGGATGCTTTATATCATCCATAATAATGAAGAATTTTGTTGCGATGTACTTGGTTGAACGGTAGGCCTACACTCGCCTGTCGCTGGGCGACGCATCGCTAAGTTCACCTCGATGTCTTCTGGCATATGTAAAATTTTATTCCAAAAATTAATAGTTTTCTTCACAATCATAGTTTCTTGGTTCCTTAATCCTATTTCTCGCCTTACTATATAATTTGGTACAGATTTTTGCCAATTGAGAATCGATTTAAAATAGTGTATTTGGGCTCTTTCAATACTTTCAAACTGAAATAAACCCCAAATTTCTGAACCATATAACAGTGCTGATATTAGTATTGAGTTGTATAATTTGAGATTTGTATCCCAGCAGTTTATTTGTGCCTTAATTAAGGTGTTTTTAGGGCTCCAGTGGTTCTTCTACTTTTGATAAGATTTTCTTGTATGTGGTTGTTAAATGATCCTGAAGTTGTGAACATTATTCCTAAATAAGTGTATTTTTTTACAAATTTTATTTCCTTATTTTGGCAAATATGTTTCATAAATCTATTAGGCGGTCGTCCTTTGTGGAAGTGAAGTATATTTGTTTTATCCCCATTAATATTAAGTTTGTGCGAGTTACAGTATTCGCTTAATGTGTGTAATTTTCTCTGTATGTCAGGTTGTGAATATGCAAATAAAGCAATATCGTCTGCATATTGAAGTGAAAGGATATCGACTTTACTGTTTATAGAGTATCCGTTTAGATTTTTGTGTCTCATAAATTCTTCCAAATCTGAAATGTAGAGTGCAAACAATATTGGACTCATGCACTCGCCTTGCAAGATTCCCTTCGTTATGAGTTAGATAGTTGTTTACGCTAACTCGCATTACCGCATTATTATAGATGTTTTTCAATAATCGTGTAGTTTTTCCACTTATTCCCAGTTGGTATATTTTATTCCAAAGAATTGAATGGGGTACTGCGTCGAAAGCTTTTTGAAAATCAATAAAGATTACATAGACTCCGTCTTTACAGGTGAGAAAAGAAGACTGAATAATGGAGTTTAGCACAAATATGTTGTCTGCACATGATCTTCGTTTTCTGTACCCAGCTTGTGCTTCCGGCAATAGGTTTTTGCTTTCAATCCATTTCTGTAGTCTTTATGAAAACAATAAAAAACATATATCCGGAAATGTCTAGTTTTAGAACTACAGCGATTTTAATGTCATATACAACTCATACTTTTAACATTACAATAAAATCATAATGAACGTTTACAATGGAAAATATATTAATCATTAAAATCGCTATAGCTCTGAAACTAGGCATTTCCGGATATATGTTTATATGAACTTGTTTTGAAATGTATTATCCACCTTTAAATCCGTGACCTCTATTTTTTGAACACCCTGTATATATATATATATATATATATATATATATATATATATATATATATATATATATATTTATATATATATATATATATATATATATATATATATATATATATATTTATATATATATATATATATATATATATATATATATTTATATTTATATAATATTATATTTGTAATTCTTAAATAAGGTGGACAATTATACGATTGCTAAAATATAGGTTATTAATAATAATATTACAAATTAACTAGAACATATTACCTAAATATAGAATTGAATAAAAGTCCTTTTATTATGCTTTATATTATTTCGAGTTTCTAACCTCGTCTCTGATATTCAAAACATATATTTGTTTACACAAATTCAAAGTTACCATATTAGCAATGACAGAACAAAACAAACTAAATAACAATAAGAAATGTCGCTAAATTTTAAATTTACATAATATTATGGGGTCTCGTGGCCGTGTGCCTGAGTGTCTGGTCGTGAATCTGGGGACCCGGGTTCGATCCCGACCGACGCCAAAATTTACTTTGAACTTTAATGGCATAAAATTGACTCCTGTGGTACACTCTCCAATCCAGCTATGAGTGCTCGTGAGGTGACGTCTGGTAAGCGCGCAAACGGTACAAATATTTCATCATTACCGATATCTGTGTACAAAACAGATTGGCACACCCAGCAATGGGTAATATGCCGTGATGATATATTTATTTTATTTATTTATATATTATTTTATAATTATTCTGACCGGCCTAATTTTAGTTCCGGCCCACCGGGCATTTGCCCGGTGTTCGTATCCGGGCTATCATCCAAATGTTGGGAATGCGGATGTACTCGTAGGTTTCAATGTCCTAGATTAGTGTGATTTGGTTTAATGTTACATCGTTAAGTTTGAGAGGCGATAGATTAATTGAGATTTTATTAATTGTTAGTTTATAGTTTAATTTAGGCGGCATTAAAGGTGATCCATATGTTTTATCGAGGAATATTAATTTTTGTTTTTTAATTTCACAATTGTTAACACTTTCTCAAATGTTATTTTTTCGCAATTAAAATTAAGAAATTAAAGATTCCATTTTCTACAGGTTTGCATTAATACTTTTTCTATATATTTTATGGATAAATATATAAAGTAATATAAAAATTATATCTCGGAACTTAGGGTTTAAACCCAACTCCATGGTTACACAGTTCAGCTCAAATGTATGTAACTGACAGATAAATGTCACTGTCAAAAAAATAATGATTTCAAATTAATAACAGCAACGTTTTAAAAAGAAAATTGTAAATAGAGCAATACTTATATGGAAAGGAATTTAATATACATAATTTCAAATTAATAATAGTAACGCTTTAAAACGAAAATTGTAAAGAGAACAATAGTTATATGGAAAGGAACTTCATATACATAATTTCTAGCATTAGTAACTGCATATTTACTAATGCTAGAAATTATGTATGTATGTATTTAAATAAATAAATAAATTATCACTGCATATTACCCATTACTGGGTGTGCTAATCTGCTTTATACACAGATTTCGGTAAAGATGATGACATATTTATATCGTGCGGGCGTTTACCAAGCGGCACCTCATTGCTGGCGTGGAGAGTGTAATCCGGGGGACAATTTTGTGCTATTTAAAATTCAAAATAATTGGCGTTGATCGAGATCGAATCGGGTTCCCCAGATTCGCAACCAGATATCAGGCAGGCGGCAACGAGACCCCGTATTTATGTATTTAAATTAATAAAAAATAAATGGCGGGAGGTATTGTGTTGGTCACATCAGATTTTTTGATAACAATTTTTGTGGCTTACTATTATTACTGAAAATTTTGTATATCTCATCATGTTTTTGTATTGAAAATTGTTTGGAAGCTTAGAAATTCTGCGGGTTTTTTTGCACGCATTAACTGCTCTGTTGGTTCTTTCAACCCTCTTAACAAAATTCGTCAAGCGTATCTTTGGAAATATTCTATTAAAACATTTGCTTCGGCAGCTGCAGAATTTGTTTGACTATATCATTCATTAAGTTATAAACCAATAAGAATGTGTAATTTTCCTTAGCTACCACGTATTACAGCGGTTATTATTGAGTAACCATGGTGAACGAATATACGAACCTTGGTATATTTGAATATACCTACCTTCGTATATTCACTTATAAGTGCGTTTGTTTATTTTGTTCTATGTACTCAGAACTGGCCTATGTCATTTTTAATTATATTTACGAACATGATCTTTTCATTCGATCACAGTATCGAGTATACGAGTATAAATGAATCTGTAGTTAGACTTTGAGTGAGGAGGAAAATCGTGCGTTGTATGCTTTAAGTAGACATTTAAAATCACACTGACTGCTCCAAGTGCACCGTACCAAATAATTGAACGCATCTATTATTTGACAGCAAGGAATTATGGCAGTAAAAATTTGACAAGTAAACAAATAATTATTTGGATCACAAATCTGGAACTGCACTATTGCTAGTTTATTTGAAATACAAACATTTATTTTGAAATACGAGCATTTCAATGTAAAATTACATACTACTATAACTATATTTAAAAAGATAGGTTATGTAGCATATAATTTGACGTTTCTGTCAAAATCAAATAGACCACAGGTCTACGTTAAATTTACTATTTATTTTTTAATTTATTTTTTATTCATGATATAGTCTACCTGTATACAACTCGACAATAGAAAATTCTCGACATACCCAACGAGTTGCCTAATGAAAATACCACTCGACCTTCGGTCTCGTGGTAGCAACACATTTCGTATAATCGAAAATTTTCAATCGTCTTGTTGTATAATATATGAATATATGCTACTTGCAACTTCAGTGAGTGTTATAATAACACAGATTCTTTTTCATTTTTTTTTAGTTCAGTCATCTCTATACACGTAGTATAGCCGTCGCGTTTATGTGCGTATGTGTTCAGTAAAGCGGTCGCGAATCTGGGGACCCGGGATCGATCCCGACCGACGCCAAAAATGACATCGAATTTTAATGGCAAAAAATTGACCCCTGTGGTGCACTCTCCACGCCAGCTATGGGTGCCCGTGAGGTGACGCCTGGTAAACGCCCGCACGGTACAAATATTCCATTACCGATATGTGTACAAAGCAGATTGGCACACCCGGTAATGGGTAATATGCCGTGATGAAATATTTATTTATTTATTTATTTTTACAAATTTTAATTACACAACTAGATATGTTTATAGCTGCTTCGGTCTTCACTTTTGACAATATAGTATTCATCAGATATTCATATTGAAAATCTGCTGTGGTAGTTGTATTATAAAATTTTGTGACTAATTTTGTACATATTTCAATGAATCTGGGTAGAAGTTCGCGCTCACCCCTAAATTCGGGTATCTTATCTAAGTATTCTTTCTTTAATTCGTTTGCCATTGTAATTTTATTTACGGTGGCTTGTAAAATAGATTGTTTCAAACGAAATGGGATTTTAGTTTGAGAATTTGGTATTTGGTTACGATCTTTAGGATCAGAGTCAGATTCAGAACTTGTGTTCGAGTCCGAATTTATATAAGAAATTTCTCTAAGTGACATAATTGTACTCACAGCAAAAATAGCAGCACTCGCTTCATTTGTCCTGAAGTCCATAATGCAATTCTTCGTATGGTGTAGGAGGTCTGAATTGCTGATGTTATAATAAACCTATTTTTAATCGTATTGGCGCTCAAATTTGGAGTCAAAATGGCGGCAAATCGCGGTACTTTAATAATCTAGGGACTTTACAATACATGCTAATACAGCTGTACACGAACACTCCCGAACGATCCGAAGTAGACCCGAGCATCTGCGTATTTAAGATGCGGCCTGTTATCACATTCGAACATAGTTAGGATTTAAACTGATCTCCCATTGCTGGTACAACTAGTTCATCAGCAAAATTGAAATGCTTTATTTCTTTTGCAACAATTAATTTATAATATGTTCTTTTGTTTTTTTCTTGCTGTTTACCGATCAACTTTAATATTTTTAATAAATTTTTAATATTGGTGATCATGAGAGAATACCGTATTATATTTTTCATCTCTTTATTTTTTTGGACTATATGAAAGGAAAAATCGTTATAAATATTTTAATTTGATTATAACATTTATTGTAAAATAAAAATACAATTTTTACACGAAAAAAATAATAATTTGTCTCTTTGAACCCGAAATCTCAATAGTCGGCAATAATAACTCGGCATTGGACTTGTCGGAAAAGAATTCGGCACTGCATCTCCCGTAGACCAAAACGTATTACATAGTTAGTTAAAGAGTTTGTTATTTTAAATAAAATGTGTCACTTGCTGACACGATTATATTAATTCCCAAGACACAACAAAATGTAATGTACATTCATAGCTAATACTTAATTTAGTTCCGATGTGTCATGTATCAACACTTCATAACGAGGAAACAACAGATCAAGTTTTAAAAATACGGACCGAAAGCGTTCGGTTCATAACGCATGCAAAATTGAATTGATGTGAGGTTTGATTCTTTCTTTGGAGCACGAGCTTGGAGGTTAATTTTTTTATAATATGCATTTACTATATAATAAGAACTGGTCTTTACAAAGACCGTGTGTCCCGGGCATAACACGCACGTACAAGTGGTGAACCACACAGCCAAATCTGGGACTTTAACATGTAAAATCAGGCTTTCCTAATTTCCTGCTTTCCTAATTATTTTAGGTTAAAAAGCTTCAAATAAAAGTTGTAAAGCATAAAATTCTGCAACTGAATCAGTAAGTAAAATTAATTTTGTATGCCGTGCAACGGCAGAAATTAGGTATGAATATATCGAAAATCACCTCAAAAATAGCTATACCATGGAATTGAAACAAAAAATTAACAAATGTTAACGATTTATCAATCAAGCTAGGTTAATTTATTTTTATTATTATTTGTAATTTCTATTCAAGTGAACAAATATCAATTTAAATTAACAGATAATAATTATTAACTGGAACAGAAATTATAAATAATACCTAATGACAAGAAATTACCCTAACATGACAAATAAACCGTTAAACATTTGTTATTTATTTTGTCTCAATTTCATGGTTATTGCTATTTTTGAGGAGATTTTTGATATTTTAATATTTAATTTCTGCCGTTACAAGGCATATAAAATTAATTTTGATTCAGATGCAGAATTTTATGCTCTACAACTTTTATTTGAAGCTTTTTTTATCTAAAATAATCAGGGAAGCAGGAAATTAGGCATGTCTGATTTTACATGTTAAAGTACTATGTTCGGCTGTGCCGGTCACCAGCCTGTATGTATTCCAAATCTCAATGCCGAATCTTGTGATGCCAACTTATCAGCCCCCCTTAAACGCATATGGTCTATATTTTGATTTACATTCTGTCCATATATTACATTTAACAGCTTTGAGTGCATGCCATTAAAGTACAAATAGCAGATGTCCCATCTTCACTACAAGTACAATAATTACAACAATATCGAAATGTTGATCTTGGTTTGCAGCAAAATCCATCTTGACCAGGTTTACCTATTCATTGAAAATTATTATTAGATATAGGTACTTCGTCCAAACTTCATTACGATAATAGTCATATCAGGTATATTCATTACGGGGCAAAATACCTGATAAATTCAAATTCAAATGATCTCTTATTTGAGATTTGAGGATATACTGACTCTGATCAGTAGAAATGGTGCCAAATGTCATGGGCTATGAAACGCACCGATCAAGAAGAGATACAGCTATAGAAAAGATCAGGCAATAGGAGTGAGAGAAAGAGAAACAAAGAGTTTTGCTTTCTGCGCATCACGTTTGACACGGACTCTACTTAAGAAAATTATCTTATTTTTCACTTAATTCCTATCTAATGCGCCACTGTCGACATGAAATTTTTATTACAAGTAATGACTTATCTAATCACGTAACAGACGTTGAATAGGAAATAAATTAATTCGTAATTATTTCCTATTCAACGTCTTTTACGTGATTAAACTATAATTTTTAATAAAAAAATCATGTTGGCATTGGCACAGTAAAAAAGAATTAAATGAAAAACAAGAATGAGCAAATCGAAATGTATGTACCTCAATTTTTTTACCCTTTTTTAACACCTGTATACATAAAGTAATTAAATTTTATAAAATACAATTTTTCAGATACCTACAATACGCACACAGGACGCACACGTAACCAAGAAAGTATGTACACAAACACATTCAAGCAGACACGCACACACACTCACGTGCACATGGACACATACAGTCATGCACTGATACAAATACACACATTCTAGATGTGTATATCGGAAGGAGAGGCTATATTTGATGTTGGCCATATTGAGGGAAGAAGTTATGCGGGTGTCCGGATTTCAAAGGCCATCATTGGAATTTCGGAAACTATATGAGATACAACTTCGGTTAAATGAAACATATGGTGCGCTTTTGGAGCGCCATCTTTAATGTGTTTTTGTTTTATCAAAAATTCACATAGACTAATAGTTAATGGCGGAAAACTGAATTTTTTATTTTGAAATTACTTCTAAACAATCAGTAAAGGAGAAAAAGATTTCTAATAAAAAAGTTAGATATTTTCATTGTCTATCCAGCGTTGGTTTGCTAAGTAAAGAATTATTAGGGGATACATTATGTTTCCAATGGACCCCCAAAAATAATGAATTAATAAGACTGGCTATATAAAATATTTTTAATTATTTTGTATAATAATACAAGTTTGTTTATTTTTTTAAAGTTTTTATATGTATGATACATAATGTATCTCGTTTATTTATATGGTTGCAATATTTTTTGTGATAATATAACTTATGTTTATTTTTCTATGATATTTTTATTACACATATTGTAATTCCTATATATACCTAATAAAATTTTCCACTAAAAATTTGTTTATTTTTAATATAATCAATATTGATTTCAATATGGTACATTTTTGAGAAAATGTGATACGAAGAAAAATTCCTTGCGACAGCATTGAAAACAAAAGCACATGTAAGATGGTCCATAAGATGAACCACATGTTCCATTTAATCGAAGTCGTATCTCTTATACTTTCCGAGATCTCAATGGTGGCCTGCGAAACCTGTATACATAATTTCAAATTTTTAGCAAAATAATTTTCTATTCATAAATACAACATTATATTGTTATTATAAAAAACAATATAATCTTGAAAACACAGAACAGTACAGAATTTTTTTACCAGCTATATTTTTATAAGTCGGTTTTAAGGCTGAGTGTCATTTTAGTTCCTTTTTTTTTCATTTTCTCCTCTTTTAGATATCTTAGGAATGATGCTGATAGTTTGGAATTCTCAGCCAAAACTGATGTAAAATACATCAATAACATGTGGAAGGCACGATAAATAACAGTCTAATTATATACTCTAAATAAATTTACCTCTCACTTTTCAATCCGCAACTTTATTGTCCAAGCAGTGCCAGATTAAATGTTTGGCGTGTCCTAGGCAAAATTTAGAGTCTGGATGACTACTTAGTAGTGTACTGAACTCCTACAACACACAATTCCCACAACCAAACACGTTTGTTGTGTATCGAAGCAACATTTTAAGCCCACAATACCCAACTAAAGTTTAATCACAAATGACAGTTGTTGAATCTCTAATTTAAAATTAATGCAATTACGTGAATTATTATATATTTTTTTCAATACAGTATACCTCAATATAACCTAAAACCTGTTTGTCCCGATACGATCTATAATTTTGTACAGAATTCTGAACAAAATTTTTATGAATAAATTTGTGCGCTTACTGGACATGGTAAGCCTACACGAGTCACACAAACGATACATCACGTTGTGATAGCAATGCGACCCGCAGAATACTGAGCGGCCAATGCTGCAGCGCAGAGATCCATCTCGCATCTAGTTTAAATGTTTTATATTTAAGTATTAACTACTTATGTTACAATAGAACCGCTTTATGCTTTACTATATGATTAAATTATATTCTTAATTTATAGTACCTGTTAATGAGACATAGCCATTTAGATTTGTTTTGTAGTTTTTAGTTAGTTTTCCATAGTTACTAATAACAAAAAATTGATAACAATACGACATATTAATATTTTTCTCCATAAAATTGAAATAAGTTTTATTTGGTCATTCAGAGCCGGATTCTTTATTATATTTCTATTAAAGGTACGTCAGATAGTCATAACATTGGTCCTTCGAAGTCATTAAAAGTCAACTTGTGGTAATTATGTCTACTGTTCGACGGAGTCAGCGTCTAAAAAATAAAAATATGTCTGAAAAAAAGAAGAATGAAGGCAGTACTGCGCAGTCCGTAAAATTAAAACAATCTTCAAAAAAAGAATATTGAAAACATTGAACACTTGTGCTAAAGAAAAATTGAAACTACAATTAGAAAACGAACAAAACAAGCAACAGTTAGAAACAGAACAGAAATTACTTGATTTAGAATTGGCCTTAAAATTAGCAGAAATTGGCAGTAATACACTAGATAGCGTAAAATTATCCGTATGTGAAGCCGACAAAAAACAACTAACTCTTTAATGGCTTAATACTACTTGCAATGAATATACAAAGCAAGAAGTGTTACTTGCGGACGGAACAAATTTGACAATTCCTGATGTTACAAAGATTTTGCCAAGACAGTCTATGTCAAAAGATTTGCCAATTTTCAATGGAAATCCGTTAGAATGGCCAAACGTTATTGCGCAGTACAAAAATTCTACGAAGATTTGTGTGTATTCTGCAGAAGAGAATCTAAACCGACTTCAGAAATGTCTAAAAGGAAAAACGAAGGAGATAGTTCATTCCTTGTTGATACCAGCAAGAAATATAATAAAGTTATTGAGACACTAGAAAGTAGATTTGGTCGTCCAGAATACATTATATTAACAAAACTAGAATTCCTACTGTAAAAGAAAACAATTTGGCAAATTTGATTGACTTTTCCGATGCAGTGAAGAATCTTGTTTACACAATAGATGCTCTACATGAAGAAAGTCATATTAGAAACCCAGTGTTACTACAAGAATTAGTCAGCAAATTACCCGTCGATTTTAAGATGATGTGGACTAAACACATCAGGAAATTAGAGTCACTGTTATGCAAGCTAAAAGAACTGTGGCTAGAAGAACAAGCAGAAGCAACATGTGATCTACAAATTCCAAAATACACTGAATATGAAGATATCAAGAACAACATTAATAAAAACTTGAAAACTACTGTATTGATTTTGATTACGTCTTCACAGTCAGCGCTAAAATGTTTATTTTGTAATACTGATTTTCATCATTTAAGCAAGTGTACAATATTCAAGAAATTAGAAGTCGACAAGAGATGGGAATTCGTAACGATGAATAAACTATATTTTTCTTGTTTAATTCCACAACACGGAGTTGCAAATTGTAAGACAAGGAAAAGCTGTGGTGTGAATGGCTCTATAAAACCCCATCATTTTCTGTTATATAAAGAATTTGAATTGAAATCTGAATCAAGTGTCACCTTTCAATCAAGAACTGAAATGTCAAATGTCAACTATCATATATTTTCACAGATGGAAAATAAAGTCCTTTTGAAAATTTTACCAGTGATACAAATAAAGAATATTCAGTTCATACGTACGCCCTGTGAAACGATACATCTACGATAACTTTAATAGACGAAATAATAGCGGAAGGCTTAAAATTAAATGATCCTAAACAGTCACTACACATTCAGTGGACGAATGAAGAATTCGAAAAACATGAAGATTTACGGCGTGTTCGAACAATGAAAGGATTGTCATTACCAGAACAAACTGTCGATATGAAACATTTATCAGAACATTACTTTTATTTAGAAATTGCACAATTTCCGACAATTATAAATGCCAAGCCAATAATAGCACAATATGCAAAAATATGCTCAAATCTACAATATACTATATATCGTTATAATAACAACGAAAATCGTTTAATGGGCTTATATCCATTTGCATAAACATTCGTAAAATTTAAAAACGGTTCGTTACAATTTCTGACAAATAGAATCAAACTTTACAAATTGTTAACTGTTCTTACGGGATAAAAATGATAAGCGAACCGTTTAAAATTTTACGAGTGTTTATGAATATTATATATATATATATATATATATATATATATATATATATATATATATATATATATATATATATATATATATATTATTCTGTAAACGTTCGATATGACATTATACATTGTTATATCGTTATTATAACGATAATCGTATAAGTGGTATTCTGTAAAGAATAATTTAATTCTAGGTAGGTATTGAAAAAAAATAAAGATAACGTTATTTTTCAACGACTGGAAAAATCATTTATTACATAAACGTTTTGTCAATATTTCAGTTTTTTTTATTCGTATCAAAATAAAATTGCTATTATGCTAAATAGTGATCTCAAAAACCCGTCATATTATATGTAGTGTTTTGTTGGATAATATAATATTTCTTGCGCCTAGCGCAAGTGTGCAATGTTCGTATAATACAACAAAATATAAATAAACTATTACAATATTGTAAAATATTCAATAAACGTAATTCTTTATAAATTTTACAGCATTTGAAAAGAGAATATTTACTATATTATATTGGAAATTCAAGTTTATTATTTCTTAAAATGTGTTACAGAATACGGATTACGATTATTGTGAAGTAGATATAACGAATTTCAAAATAATGATTTCGTTATGATAACGATAAATTAAGTGAATGTTTTACAGAATAGGCCTATTAGGCATATTTCTAATATGTGAACAAATAAAATAATGAATAAAAACACTGTTTAGATATAAATCCATAATTATTACTAATTAATTACCCTACGAATTATAAAATCAAGCAATCAAACAATATTAGACAATACAAAAATATGAAAGCTACACCGGGTAGTATGGTTTTCACCGCTAGATAACGAACCCCAGGCTGGCATCGCGAATGCGAATGGGTATGGGTACCGCCAATTCCTGTAATGTGAGTTGGCGTGAACCAGTATTTCTATCCTCTAGCAATCATCTTCCATTTTACATTTCTATTTAAATAGTACTTATGCGTTATACATATTTATAAAAAGCTTTCCATTTCCTCGTAGACGGAAACTTTCTCTCCTTCAGTACAAAATTATTAACATTCAAACTCATCCACTTATACGTATAGCAGGTATCTATACAAACGCAGATTCATCCTCATTCTTACATCACACAATAATAATATTATAATAGGTACGTTTTACTATAGCTCTTGCCATGTAGATATGAGAATGTCAATAATTTCTCACGCATTCTCTACGTGCCTATCATTACTTTTAGTCGAAAAACTAAATTAATACGTTCACTGTGAAGTGCGTAGAATTTTTTTCCAGTTTTACTGAAGTACGATTATATATGCTTGTACTCAAATGTACTAAATCAAATTCTGCGGTGTTATTTTCTTCCTAAATTTATTATTTTAAATATTGTCATATGACGGTATATAAACATACATATATTGACGAGAAGGAATGTTTTACCGCATACATTAAGTAGTATAATATTTCAATATAGTTTTTGTAGTAGAATTCTACTAAAAGTAGAATCGTACCTTATTTCGTTTACTCATCTCGTAGAAATGTGGATTTAAAACACAATAAAATATAATCGACACAAGTTTAATGATGATAAAATCATATTATGACTTGTAATGGTTTTAAGTACCTACTAATCGTCCTAATCGCATATGATTTATATTTTTGATTATTTCTGCCTCAAAGTAAACTCTAAAAATGTGATATCACTTTAATAAGCGTGAAAACGGTACCTTTTACTATTAATTGCGATAGAAATAACTGAAATTCCAGTCCGCAAAATTTTTTCATAGGATAATTAAATTAAAATTTTTATGGGCATATTACTTGCTAAGCAGAGATGGAAAACGTACCGTAACGATACCCGATAACGTTATAATAACGTTTCATTTAGTATTTTTTTTAATAACGTTATAATTACAAAATAACGTTATGTAACCGTAACACAACAAATAACGTTTCACTATAACTTTATCCAAGATTACAAATTTTACAAGATTTTTGCCGTTTGAAAGTATAATTTCCTGATAATTTATTTCGTATTAAGTGTGTAAGTTTTTTAATACATTGTTTTTAATTTTTAATTATTAATGACTTTCTATTACAAACTTGAGAAAAATACGATTATTGTAACGTTATTATAACCTTATTTTGTTTTTTATTAAGTTATTTGTAACGTTACGTAACGAATTAATTATTTTTATAACGTTATGAAATAACGTAACAATTCGTTAACGTTATCCCATCCCTATTGCTAAGACGTCAATGAATGCGAATAATTGCTTGTATTTTTGCTAAACATTAAACCATGTTTTTAAACAACAATATTACACATTTTCATTTCTTAAAGTGTCCACTACCGGTGCTTTTACCTTAACTGCGACCTGCGACGAATCTGTTTCTTGCCGAACTATGGTTTATTTCCTGATATTACATTTTGCGATAAGTATTCCGTAGTATTTTATATTTAAGAGTGTTTTATTCACAACTGTCAAATAATATACACATAATTCAACCGAATGACCTTCGTTACTGTTGCTAATTGAATAATATTGACAGTTCGATAGAACAATATTATTCAATCGCTATGTCAAATTTAAATCTTATCTTTCAAAGAGTTCAAACAAAATTACTTTTAATTAACTAGTTTTAAGCTGCGTTCAGAGCTACTGAATTATAAATTACAATTAGTAATCGGTCGGAGCGCCTTAAAACTATCGGTTTAAAATCTGAAATTGCGTTTAGAATTAGCACTTAGTGAAAGTGACATCTGTTGAAAAATCGATGAAGTGATCTAAATAAATAAATAAAATTAAATGATTTTTATTAAACAGTTGTAAATAGAATAGTATTTGTTGTTTGAATACTATAATTGACGGATAAAAATATTTCGGATCATAATATTTTCGATTGTGATAAAAATAGGGTTACGAAACGATAAACAATGAGACATTCTGTCGGTCGGTCTGCTGTGGCAAGTAGATACATGTGGTTAATCTTGAACTGTTGAACTTGGTTTTAAGATTTTCTGGGAAAATGGTAGATTTTAATAAACACGGTGAACACTTTATTTCATTAGTTCAACAACAAAGTATTTTATGGGATAAAAAAACATGAATTTTAAAAACACTCCAATGAAAAATGCTGCTGTTACTGCAATTCTTCGCCTTTGTACAATTTTATTTATTACAATATCCTGCATTGTAATTATATGTACAGCTATTGAAAATAGGTTATACGAGCTGTCGTTGTTGTTTGACGTTTCTGTCAGAAAGAGACAAAATGATAAGTCTGTCGCATTCTCGCACTAATTGTAAGTGAAAAGTTAGGAGTTTGTATACTTTCCACTTAATACTTACAATTAACGTCTTAATTTTGTCGCTGTGTACGCAAGCGTTGTTTCCCATAAGTCAAAGTGCGTGTATTAATTGTAAGTACTAATTGTAATTGATAAGTGGATAGCTCTGAACGCAGCTTTAGTTTTGTATTTTTTTCATACTTTTATTTTCTTTTACTTAAATTGTAGCCGAATAGTCGGTTTTAAAATTTTCCGTTAAATGTCGAATCACTTCATAATTTTGTTACAACGATAACTAGCCAATGGCCACACAGTTTCAAAGTTATTAAAAAAATCTGTTGTGGCCAGCACAATACCTTCCGTCAATCCAGTGTAATGTGTATATAAATTCCATACATTTCGGATGTTACCAATTCCTAACTTTGTCCTCCATTAACTTCAGTAAATTAAACACCAATACCCTATTTTACTATCTAATTTCATATTTGTTGTTGAAATGCATCTGCATATTATACAATCAACTAAATCGCTTGGTTATCGTGCGGTGGCTGGTTGTCATTCATACGACTCGAGTTCGTTTCCAACTGACACCCAATTTGAAACTTAAAAATTATTTCCAATTTGACTAAGTACAAAAATGTATCGGATAGAGAATTTTATGTTCTTTAATATTTGTAATAGCATAAATTTTCAAAAAATAATATTTAGAAGATTTTTTTTAAGATACTACTACTTCCGGTTGTCCAGTTGTTACCGAAACTTATTCATCTCCTCCCATTAACGTCAGATTGAGGAATCCGTAGTTAAACAGGTCTTTAGTCTAATAGAATTTGAGATATCGTACCTCCAACATCAATACACACACGCATACACACATACATCTACAGCCATCATCGTAAAAATGTTAAAATCAGATTCTAAGGACCTTATAACGTGCTTATTTATTGAAATCTGGATATGCGATTTTTAGCATGAATCCAATACGTCTCATAGCGATGGTTTATATGAAGGAAAGAGGCGAACAGTGGCGCGTTATAGCTTCATAGGGCCCCAGGCCCAGGCAAATTCAAATTTGGGGGCCCCATGTAATTACAATGTTTTACAAATATATCGTCATTACCAAAATCTGCTAACAAAAGCAGATAGATTGGCACATCCAGAAATGGGTAATAAGCCGTGATGGCATATTTATTTAAATTTATGTAAAACAAAATTATTAAGAAACATGAAAAAATCATTAATTTATTTTATCTCGAGATTTATAAGTTTTCAAAAAGTCTAATGACACCAAATGAGTAGAAAACGTGTTTTTGCCTGTAGCTCAAAAACAAATGAAGATAGAAAACACCTGTGGCGACTTTTAAACTTTTCTCTAAAAGTTGACCCTGTAATGAGCAAACTGTTTTGCTCTCCTACCGTTAATATTACCCGAGATATCTTAAAAATACCTTTCGTCATTTCTATGTATTTTATATAAATTCCACACAGAAAGTTTTTTGTATTCTCAGTAAAATTATTTCACATACATATAATTATATTATGTAAATTGTACTTGACACTGACATCTGTCAATTATGAATATTGAATTATTGAAACTGTTGCTATGGTGACGCAGCAAAGATTGCAATATTTATGAAAATTAATTTCTTCATAAATTTTTATCTTTAAATATATTGAATATGAAGAAAATAATTCTATCGAATCGGATAGAGAATATAATCTTTAATATTTATAACAGCATTAAATGTCAAAAAATGGCATTTAACTGTTTGTGTGTGTTTTTTTTTTTAAAGAAAAACAGTTAAGAGCTTCAAATTAAAGTACTTCCTGTTGTTCAATTGTAACCCAAAACTAATCCAGTCTTCATTTAGATGTAATAATGAGGAATACAAAAAAATGTAACTTTTGTAATTGTAGTATTGGAGTTATTGCGACCGAAACGATCGACACACACACAAACACACACACGCGCAAACCTACAGACATCATCGTAAAAAATAGTAAATTCATATTCTAGGGACCCCAAATCGTGCTTATTCATTAAAAACTCCATCGAATTTTTTGACCAAAGACAATACCTTTCTTACCTAAAGGTGACTGAAGGTAAAAACAGTAAAAATGATACACTCTGAACTTATAATAATGCCAAATTAGTAAATAATTTGTCCAAATGACTTTCTTATAGAACGATCGTTCTGCTGAAGCATTGGAAACAGGAATTAACAAATATACATATTTTTTGAAAATTATGTCATTGTGAAAGTTAGAATTAATCCTCCGTATCGATTTTCTTACTTAGTTTGTAAAAAAAATGGTTTGAAGCCCCTAGCAATAGAGGCGTTAAATTTAAATTTTGATATTTTTACTTCAATAATATATAAGAAAAACATTTGCTTAAGGCCCCTATGTTGATGGGGCCCTAGGCAATTGCCCAATTTGCCCTTTGCCCATAAGATAACGCGCCACTAGTGGCGAAGCTAAGCTATATATAATCCCTATGGAGATAAATAGCAAATGTAAATGCGTCTTTCGCATATCAGGATATTTCCTATATGGCACGAGCTATAAGTAACAATCATACATTTGACATTCATTCAAGATTACCCATACATTTTTTATTTTACTGCAGGCTGGAGGCACTCTTCTTATATACTTCTTTTCAAGTTAAAGTTTAGTATAATACATACGGCAAGCCATTTTAGTACATGCTGCAGTTTGGCCATCCCCAGAACACTGACATGTATTGCATAGGTCCATAAAAACTTCCCCAGGTTTACAATTGTAGCAGCAGCCACAATAAGCTATAACAAATAAATAATAATTGCATATTATTAATATATTGCCTGTCTAGAAAGGTAGTGCCGTACAGAACCTCAAGGGGATAGAGTTTAATAGTTCTGTGATATAAACATAGATGGCAGCATTGTACTTTTATTTTGTTATAATTTATTTTCTGAATCAAGATGACAGTTGTTAGTGCTAACCAACGGTTATGCTGCAAAATTGTTCTTACTACCTTTGATTAGAGCTAACTAGAAGTTAAAGGTATTGTTCGCATTGCTTCTAACCATCAGTTTAATTCAGCTCTATAAAGTTGGCTCAGCATTTTCATCTCACAACAATAAACATAGTACTAATATTTAAAGCTCATTTATTGCTAATTTATTACTCATGTTTAAAATTTATTGCTTTTGCCGATTCGGAGAAAATTGATGTGAGCTAGCCTAAAGACAAGCTAGCTCACAACCAAAAATTAAAAAAAAAAAACATGTTACAAGACAGAATACGATCTGTTATAATTTATTGCTCTATTTAAAAATTTATTGCTTGCAAATAATCATGGTTTTCGTTAAACAAACTGCATACCACACGTTTTAGCCTACTAAAAGAATATCTAACTTCAAAAAATGCTTTTCTACGGAAATTATATTTTATCGCAGGTCATTATTAGTTTTCAATAATATTTACGCGTGTGAGCTGCAGCAATAAATTATTTAAGGGGCGAATTTAGCTAAAACTCCAATTTTACAGGATTATCTCTCAACAAAAACTATCTGTCGCTATAGGGCACTTCAAAAATTGTTATTCTACGGAAATTATACTTTCTCGTAGGTCACCAATTTGTTATCAACAATATACACGTGTGTGAGGTGAAGCAATAAATTATTTTAGCCGCCAGTTTAGCTCAAACTCGACTTTTTTAGTAATATCTCGCAACAAAAACTATTTGTCGCTATAGGGCACTTCAAAAACTACTTTTCTACGGAAATTATAATTTCTCGCATTTCACAAATTTGTTATCAACAATATACGCGTGTGTGAGCTGAAGCAATAAATTATTTTAGCCGCCAGTTTAGCTTAAACTCGACTTTTTCAGGAATATCTCGCAACAAAAACTATTTGTCGCTATAGGGCACTTCAAAAACTACTTTTCTACGGAAATTATAATTTCTCGCATTTCACAAATTTGTTATCAACAATATACGCGTGTGTGAGCTGAAGCAATAAATTATTTTAGCCGCCAGTTTAGCTTAAACTCGACTTTTTCAGGAATATCTCGCAACAAAAACTATTTGTCGCTATAGGGCACTTCAAAAACTGTTCTTCTACGGAAATTATACTTTCTCGCAGGTCACATATTAGTTATCAACAATATGCACGTGTGTGAGCTAGAGCAATAATTTATTTTAGGCGCCAATTTAGCTTAAACTCGACTTTTACAAAAATATCTCGCAACAAAAATTACCTGTCGTTATAGGGCACTTCAAAAATGTTTTTCTACAGAAATAATACTTTCTCGCAGGTCACACATTAGTTATCAACAATATACACGTGTGTTAGCTGCAGTTATAAATTATTTTAGCCCCGAATTTAGCTTAAACTCGACTTTTGCAGAAATATCTCGCAACAAAAATTATCTGTCGCTATAGGGCACTTCAAAAATGTTTTTCTACAGAAATTATACTTTCTCGCAGATCACAAATTAGTTATCAACAATATGCACGTGTGTGAGCTAGAGCAATAAATTATTTTAGCCCCGAATTTAGCTTAAACTCGACTTTTACAGAAATATCTCGCAACAAAAATTACCTGTCGCTATAGGGCACTTCAAAAATGTTTTTCTACAGAAATTATACTTTCCCGCAGATCACAAATTAGTTATCAACAATATGCACGTGTGTGAGCTACAGCAATAAATTATTTTAGCCCCGAATTTAGCTTAAACTCGACTTTTACAGAAATATCTCGCAACAAAAATTACCTGTCGCTATAGGACGCTTCAAAAATGTTTTTCTACAGAAATTATACTTTCTCGCTGGTCACACATTATTTATCAACAATATACACGTGTGTGAGCTGGAGTTATAAATTATTTTAGCCGCCAATTTAGCTTAAACTCCACTTTTACAGAAATATCTCGCAATAAAAACAATCTGTCGCTATAGGGCACTTCAAAAATGTTTTTTTACAGAAATTATACTTTCTCGCAGGTTACTCATTAGTTATCAACAATATACACGTGTGTGAACTGGAGTTATAAATTATTTTAGCCCCGAATTTAGCTTAAACTAGACTTTTACAAAAATATCTCGCAACAAAAATACCTGTTACTATAGGGCACTTCAAAAATGTTTTTCTACAGAAATTATACTTTCTCGCAGGTCACACATTAGATATCAACAATATACACGTGTGTGAGCTGAAGCAATAAATTATTTTAGCCCCGAATTTAGCTTAAACTCGAATTTTACAGAAATATCTCTCAATAAAAATTAGCTGTCGCTAAAGGGCACTTCAAAAATGTTTTTCTACAGAAATTATACTTTCTCGCATATCACAAATTAGTTATCAACAATATGCACGTGTGTGAGCTGGAGGAATAAATTATTTTAGCCGCCAATTTTGATTAAACTCCACTTTTACAAAAATATCTCGCAATAAAAATTATCTGTCGTTATAGGGCATTTCAAAAATGTTTTTCTACAGATATTACACTTTCTCGCAGGTCACAAATTAGTTATCAACAATATACATGTGTGAGCTGGAACAATAAATTATTTTAGCCGCCAATTTAGATTAAATTCTAGTTTTTGTTGCGAGATATTTCTAAAAAAGTCGAGTTTAAGCTAAACTGGTGGCTAAAATAATTTATTGCGCCCCTAAAATAATTTACTGCTACAGCTCACACGCGTAAATATTATTGAAGACTAATAATGACCTGCGATAAAGTATAATTTTCGTAGAAAAGCAGTTTTTGAGGTCAGATATTCATTTAATAGGCTAAAACGTGTGTTATGCAGTTTGTTTAACGAAAACCATGATTATTTGCAAGCAATAAATTTTTAAATAGAGCAATAAATTATAACAGATCGTATTCTGGCTTGTGACAGGTTTTTTTTTAATTTTTGGTTGTGAGCTAGCTTGTCTTTAAGGTTCACATCAATTTTCTCCGAATCGGCAAGAGCAATAAATTTTAAGCATGAGTAATAAATTAGCAATAAATGATCTTTAAATATTAGAACTATGTTTATTGTTGTGAGATGTAACAAAGTAGAGTTTATGCTAAAGGCGCAGCTAAAATAATTTATTGCTCCAGCTCACACACGTGTATATTGTTGATAACTAATTTGTGACCTGCGAGAAAGTATAATTACCGTAGAAAAGCAGTTTTTGAAGTGCCCTATAGCGACAAATAGTTTTTGTTGCGAGATATTTCTAAAAAAGTCGAGTTTAAGCTAAACTGGCGGCTAAAATAATTTATTGCTTCTGCTCACACACGTGTATATTGTTGATAACTAATTTGTGACCTGCGAGAAAGTATAATTTCCGTAGAACAACAGTTTTTGAAGTGCCCTATAGCGACAGATAGTTTTTGTTGCGAGATATTCCTAAAAAAGTAGCGTTTATGCTAAATTGGCGGCTAAAATAATTTATTGCTTCACCTCACACACGTGTATATTGTTGATAACAAATTGGTGACCTACGAGAAAGTATAATTTCCATAGAACAACAATTTTTGAAATGCCCTATAGCGACAGATAGTTTTTGTTGAGAGATAATCCTGTAAAATTGGAGTTTTAGCTAAATGCGCCCCTTAAATAATTTATTGCTGCAGCTCACACGCGTAAATATTATTGAAAACTAATAATGACCTGCGATAAAATATAATTTCCGTAGAAAAGCATTTTTTGAAGTTAGATATTCTTTTAGTAGGCTAAAACGTGTGGTATGCAGTTTGTTTAACGAAAACCATGATTATTTGCAAGCAATAAATTTTTAAATAGAGCAATAAATTATAACAGATCGTATTCTGGCTTGTGACAGGTTTTTTTTAATTTTTGGTTGTGAGCTAGCTTGTCTTTAAGGTTCACATCAATTTTCTCCGAATCGGCAAGAGCAATAAATTTTAAGCATGAGTAATAAATTAGCAATAAATGATCTTTAAATATTAGAACTATGTTTATTGTTGTGAGATGAAAATGCTGAGCCAGCTTTATAGTACTGTTTAATTCTTAACAAATGGTTAATAAATTGCCACTTTAACTAGAGTTGGTAGTAGCGGGCCTAAATAAATTAGAAAAATCATTGTTTAATGATTTTTATTATAATTATATTTTAATATTTTAACGATTATGCATGTTATAGCATTTTAAAAGATATAATATTTAAAGATTTAAAGGTAATATTATACAGGATTGCTCCAAAAAATTGTCTTTAAATTCCAAAAAATATAATGGTGTCATTAATTTCTCTTGCAAGGGAAAGTAATAAACCAAATTTCTGAAGATGTCGCACGACAAGAAGCTCTTGAGTGGGCTATCGGACATGAAGAATCATGGGAATCCACAAATGATATGGATATTTTGGAACATATTCAGAATGTATCAAGCTCCGACGAAGAAGTAGAAGTGATACCAGGACATGTAAAGAAAAAAGAGGCAGTCAGAAGTTTTGAAACGTGTTTGAAGTGGGCTGAAGAAAATGATGAATCGGAACACCAGATTCTAATTCTATCGGAAATGAAAAAACGAGCCAAAAAAGCAGAAGAAACGAACATTAAACAAAGAAAAATCACCGATTTTTTCACAGTTTCTTAGATTTACTATTGATTTTAGTATAGATTTATGTAAAATGCCTATATGTACTTTATTTTGTTATTCATATGTAGTAAGTACAGTTGTTTTACCTCTCGCTAAGAGATGTATAGGATTCATGTTAAAAATCGAATATCCAGATTTTAATGAATAAGCATGTTTTAAGGTCTCTACAAACCGAATTTAACATTTTTACGATGATGTCTGTCTGTGTGTGTGTGTGTGTGTGTGTGTGTGTGTGTGTGTGTATGTGTGTGGGACGTTGGAAGGACTCAAAAACTATGTGTATAAGACTTAATATTTGTTTAACTACGTATTTCCCAATCGGACATTAATGGGAAGAGCTGAAAAGGTTTTGGTAACAATTGGACAACTGGAAGTAGCAGATTCTTAAAAAAAATCTTCTAAATATTATTTTTTGAATTTTTTCTTGGTAATATTAAAGAACATTAAATTCTCAATCTGAAACATTTAATTTTTTTATTATACTTCGTATAGGTTTGGAGATATAGTATATAATAATATAGAATAATCTGTTGTAATAAATCTCGTTGCCCAGAAAACAGTTAAGATATTTAAATGTCTGTAATTGTCAGATAAATGTCAGTATGTCAGTGTCAAAAATCAGATTTTTCTGGGAGGTACGAGTACATTTAATATATATATATATATATATATATATATATATATATATAAATATTGTTATTATATTTTTATATACATATATGTATACACGGTCAATCACGAATATTTTTGTATAAATTAATATTACTCTGTAATTGGGATCATCAAGTTAATAAAGATATTATTATTATATTATATATATTTATATATATATATATATATATATATATATATATATATATATATATATATATATTGTTGTATTATTAATTAAATATGTATTTAAATTATAGGTATGTTAATTTATATATATCCTTAAGAAATACTGTTAATACAGTCAATGAATTTGAAGAATTTTGAACATATTAGAACAGTAGGACAAAATTTCTCATAGAACGAAGGAAGAAATACAATTTCAATTACTTGTGTGTACAGGAAATGTTAAATTCGTTACTTATAGGGCGCGAGCAATCATGTCACTTTGTTGGCCTTGGCAAGCAGATAGGGATCCGTGTCAGAATGACGGCGAATAGTTATGTACATAGATGTCACAATTGTCATATTTTTTCATTCTGCTATTTATTTGTTATCAATTGTATGGAATATACTTGTCGAGGAAAGTAATCCACATGGATTTGGATAATCATAATGTTTTGAATGAAAACTTATGATACTTGACACCTATGTACATTATTACTAACTGCTCGCACCCTATGCAACATAAAATGATAATGTCGAGAGGTATTGGTATTATGCTGACCACAACAGATTTTTAAATTTTATATTTGAAAATAAAGCATTTTTTATTGTGAGAATGTGGAAATTCTTAGAGAATTAAGAAAAAGAACTGTTTAACATTGTTACATTTTGTTTATTTTCACCTATAATATTTGAATCAAAATTATTTCCCATATTTCTCAATTATCGTATTTTTTCAAATACATACATCGTTTACAAGAGAACAATATAGCGGTTTATATTTTAGTAAAATAATTACAGGTTGTTATTTATAAAATAAAAGTTGATAATTGTATTTTGTAAATCTGACTTTATAAAATATATCTACATCTGCCTTCAAATAATAGTATCATATTTAAAATAATAAAAAAATATATGAGCCATTTTTTTCTATTACTTATAATAAAAAAGTTAAAGGGGGGGGGGGGGCGTCTTCCCAGAATCATCCTGTATAAACTAACCAACGCACAAAACTAATAAACTCAAACATACTTTGTCGCCCTATACAGGATGATTCAAGGCTAGTGTAACAAACTTTAACAGCTTATTCCTGAGGTCATTTTGAGTAAAAAATGTTATATGAAGGTATGTCCGGAAACTTTTTGTTACAGAGTTACAACCCTTTGAACGTGCACCTCGTCAGGCACATTTTTATTAATAACTCTAGTACCTACTAGATGTACTACAATTTTGAAACTTGGTATGATGATACTATTATTTAGATACATGGTGCCGTTTTATAAGCCTTTCTAGATGTGCTTTTGCTTTATCTAAAATTCTTATAGAGATAATGACGAAAAACTGATTTTGGTTGAAATTTTCATTACTAACTTTTAAATTACCTACCTATTTGTAATCTAGAAACATTTCAGACAAAATGATAATACATATTTTTATTATTCATTCAGCGGCGTGCAAAAATCATTTTTCTATTGGTAAATTTTCGAGATATACATGTTTCAAATATCTCCTATTACCCATATTTTATTTTTACTTTTAAAACGACGTATTTTATAGCGAATAAAAATATTTTTGTCAATAAAATTGATTCAATATTTTTTTTTATATCAGCTTTGCGTACGTTAAATTAAAATGTAGAATCAAAAATAAATTATGAAGCAGAATATACAGAATGTCTGGGAAGACGCCCCCCCCATTTAACTTTTTATTATACGTAATAGAAAAAAATGGCTTATGTAAAAGTTTTATTATTTAAATATACTGTTTTATGGTAGATATAGATATTTTTTATAAAGTCAGGTTTACAAGATACGACTATCAACTTTTATTTTTTAAATAGCAACCTATAATTATTTTAGGTTATTTAGGTACCTATTATTTACTTATTTATCTATTTATTTATTTTCACATAGCCACTTAGAATATTTGAATAAAAATGATTTCTCATTTATCTCAATTATCTTATTTTTCTCGAATTTTTTCATATATACTAATAAAAACTAATACATCGTTAAAAAGAGAAAAAAATGGCGGTTTGTGTTTGAGGAAAATAATTATATGTTGCTATTTAAAAAAGAAAAGTTAAAAAATATCTACATCTGCCATAAAATAGTATATATTTAAAATAATAAAACTTTTATAAGAGCCATTTTTTTGTATTACTTATAATAAAAATATGTATACAATGTTCATATTCAGGGGCGTAGCCAGGTGGTATGATTGTTTTTAATTCTTAAGTTTGATCGATCAAAATCGATCATCTGTGATCCATAATGATCAGATCTATGATCGATTAAAAAAATGTAGTCTGTGATCATTTTGATCGATGAATAGATCACATATTATTATACCCTATCAATATAAGGACAAGCCGTATCACAACCACATTTGGTAATGTAGTTAACACAACTTCCCTGAGTAATATAATGTACATTCTGTTTAAATATTCAGGGGATGAGATATAAATTTTTGAGGGTTTAGGATATTAAAATATTATTGGTAAGGGTATGTTATATGTTCCAATAATATTTAACACTCTAAATTTGTCAAATTTAGTTCTCTGGCCTATTCATAGACGGCACTAAAACTTGTTATCACAGTTTATAAGGGAGATACCCATACCCAATCTTCTACTATATATTTTCCTTAATCTACGTTTTGTACATAGGTATCAAATGTCATAATTTTTCATTTAAAATTTTATGATTCTCCAATTGCTTGTGGTTTATTCCAGGGACCTGAGCCGAAACGTATTTGTAATAAAATAGACAGGATACGTATAGTTTATATAAATAACTTTATTGAATCTGCATTATACATATAACTAGTGTCACGCACGTGTCACGTCTGGCGCTCAACATAACGGGAATCGCCACTCAATGCTAACTAACGAACCTTGGTAGTTAGTGTTTCCCAAGTCCGCTAGAATGGCGCTAATATCAATTTTTATATTCTGCGCGCCTGTAAAAATATGTGAAATAAATACACAAAAGTTTTTATTGATATGTTTATATTAACAGAAATAGTACAAAGGTGTGATATAAAAATACAAAGAATATGCATGTATAAATTGAAATATATGTGAATTTGACAGAAATACATTAATAATGCACTAATTTATCACCTTGAAAATTTTCAGTTACTGTTATTAGTTTGTTACATTAATATTTCCTTAATTTACCATATTCAACAATGTCCATACAATTTTACAGAGTTGTGATATGAAAATACAAAGAATATACATGTGTAAATAAAATGATAGGTGAATTTTACAAGAACACATTTATAATGCACTTATTTATCACATAGAAAATTTTCAGTTACTGTTATTAGTTTGTTACATTAATATTCACTTAATTTACCATATTCAACAATTTCTATACAATTGTACAGAGTTGTGATATAAAAATACAAAGAATATACATGTATAAATAGAATATGTGATTTTTACAGAAATACATTAATAATGCACTTATTAATCACATTTTCAGTTACTGTTATTAGTTTGTTATTAATATTTCCTTAATTTACCATATTCAACTATTTCTATACTTATTCATTTTATTACAATTGGGTATACATTAATTTAGTGTGAATGAATATTAAGAAATTGTTTTCCAATGTGTAATACGAAAATAAATAAATTTTCAAGGAATATCATACCCCTGATCACATTCCTTATGTATGTACTCGTATAACATATGCATATATAATTTTCATGTAGAAAACAGATTACCAAATAATATTGAATTAATGCTGACAATTCTTATGAATCTGATGTTAAATGAGCAATTCATATTTTCAACGTAGCTATTAATATAGTATTGTATAAGTCAGTCGTTAAGTCAATCAGTAATTTCGTTTATTATTAACCAGTACTTACTGAAATTTATACACAACAGAATATTTTTAACAATAGTAAAAGTAAATAATTCGCATATTACATATGTTTCTTTGCATTGTAATATTTTTCTAGAAATTTTGTATTATATTACAAGATAAATAAATGTGCGACTTACAATATACAAAAATATTAAAGTTCAAGTGAAACAATTCAGTTTCATTTTGATAGTAACGAAGAGTTTTGAATTCTTCGTAACTATTTTGTTCCTGATGTGATACACCTTATTGTTTCGTCATAACAACTTTAGGATATTTCACCATATTGAATGTATAAAAACAAAAACATTATAAACCATAGTACATTATTGTTGATCTGTTGTATAAATGCTGCAATTCACAGCATTGGCTGATCAATAAATGAGTATTTCTACAGTACAATGGTTAAGAAAGAAACTTACTCGGAAGAGAACTCTGGTTGCACCAATATAAATTGGTCGTGGTAACACACAAACAGATGATGAATCCAAGAATAAGTGTAAAGTACACGAACAAGGATGAATTATTCAAGTTACTGCCCCGTGTGATGAATTCTGGAGTCAGTATGGAGAAAATGTAACTAAGTCGGTCGCAGGAAGAGCACAAGTGATGACTTTTGGAGCCAATATAATGAAGATGTCCTACAATATTTTCAAATGTTTATGTTTTGTAACACATCATATTGAGAATACTTACGTACTGTTTACTTGCGTTGTGTATACTTCAACGGCTTTCTCTAGTGATGAGCAGGTAAAGTGTTGTATGGGATTCAAAAAAGCTTGAGTACGTCTGTCTTGTACTTTCTGGATCTCGTTCCGTCCAAGCCAACGTCAAAGTCAAATACTCCAAATTCAAATCGAAGTCCAAAATGAAAAGCGAAGTCAAATATTTCAAGAAACACTATCTAAATGCACTCAAACTCACGAAAAGCAGAATCAGAAATGAAACAATATTATTTTATCACAATATTTCATGTCTTATTCAGCTCTTTACAATTTCTTGCCATTTCTCGTTTCAAACTAATTGAATTAATTAGATAATACACAATACAAATTACCTTGAAAAAATATAATTTTTAAATTTGGGACTTTTGTGCCATCTAGCAGGCATAAAAACATTTGTAGTCGTGATTCCCAAGTCCGATAGTTGTCGCTAGGTGAGTACCAAAACCGTACATCTAATGGTCATTTGCACCGCTTATAGTTAAAATCTTAACTGCAGATTAACAAAAAAAGTGCGTATCGAAATTTTGACAGTAATATTTAAAAACTAATTTGACATTTCGTTTCGATACGATTTTGTCAATTTAACCAGTAGTTAAAATTTAACTATAAGCGGTGCAACTGGCCATAAGTGAAACTTCCCGGTATTCCCTGCGCTCAACTGTCTTTTCTAGACATGGCCAGCTGGCCCACAGCTATCTCTAATATACAAGCCATGCTGTTCGAATGGCAACGGCGCAAAATCTGTTCTCGGTGGTCCTACCGTCATACTGAATCACCGCTCTATCGCTTACACTTGTATTTACAGAAACAAATACACATATTTATTATGTACTAAATCCTACATTTAATTTTAATAATGTAGTGTACAGAAATATATTTTTTGTATTAAAATTACAATTATTTTTTAAAAGTATCTAGTTTCCGTTTCTTATTTTTTGGACATGATTCTATATTTTTTCGTTGCTCATGTTTTGCAATTACTTTTATTTTTTACATAATTGTTATGTTAGCAAAAACACTACTTAACATATTCATAATATGTATATAGTCCTCACCACAAACACAAACATTGCGAAAATCGTCAGAGAAGGAATTATTTTTCAGACTGATAAATGATCAGTTCACATAATAAATTTTGTTGATGCTTACATCTAAGAAATTTATATTTTAAATCATTATCATTAATAATGTATTGCAAGATAGCATACATGTGTATAAATATTATCATTACAATTGTGGGTAATTTTTCGATTGTGACGTGAATTAGGTGTTAACAATTACTCGAAAGTTCAGTCAAGCAGCATTTATTCTTACTAAACCAATATTTCGGTGCACCCTTGCGTCTTCTTCTGGGTAGTAAGATCTTATAAATTGATACAAATCATGTACATAAAATACATTCGTACATGATTTGTAACAATTTGTAAGATCTTACTACCCTGAAAAGGTGCAAGGGTACACCGAAACGTTGGTTTAGTAAGAATAAATGCTGTTTGATGGAACTTTCGAGTAATTGTTAACACCTAATTATCATTACAGCCTCTGTAGGAATTGGCAATCGTCCTTTTTGCAAATGATTAAAATATTCATTATCCACGGACGGTACCTACTGCATTTCCACCAGCTTTGGTTGTCTAAGCAACAATTGTTGATTATGTTCCATCACTTTTATTCAATAATTTATCATTTTAGTAATATCACTTTCTCAAAAATGTTTTGCACACACTACTGATGTAGACGTAGGGGTTCATTGTTTTCGTGGATTAGCTTTAATCCATTTTTTGTATAATTCTTTGGAAAACTAAAAGTAGTTTTTGATAATCTTCTTTCTTTAATTGCGAACTGTATTTCGATTCACAACCTGGTACACATCAGTGATGAGGCATTTACCTATAAAATAATGCCAAAAGATGTAATAAAACACTAACAGAAACTAAAGGTATTTTCCTTTATTTTTCATTACTAATATGTAACTATTTTAATATCCGACATTGTAGCTCACAGTATGCATTTTACGATCAACAAAGATTACTTTACAAGTTTTGTTTAATTTTGAAGTAAATAAAATCCTTTACAAACTTGTTATTGTTAATATATTATTGAAAGTTATGTTTTTCACTCTTACAGCGGTAATAATAAACATGGGTTAAGTTCAGAATAGCTTCTTTTTAACACAGGAATAGCTATTCCTAGTTTATCACGAGCTTAACCCACAAATGTATACTAATAAACATGGAATAAGACTTAACTCTAGAATAAATTCTCTATAAACGTCATTTCAACACAGAGTTAAGATATATTCTCGGAATAACTAATCTGGAAATACGAAATTATTTATTATTACCGCTGTTAATTTGTTATTTAATTAAAAATTATTTTTTACATAGTAAGACAACAACGTTGGAAATTATAAAATTGAACAAAAACATACGTTTTTTGGGTTTTACTCAAAAATAAATACAAAAATACAGTGCACATACGAGTCGACGCGCGGAAATCTTCGACAGTAGGACTCTCAACAGCATTGCCAAGTTTCAGCAGCACGGCTTGTATATTAGAGAAGGCTGTGGCTGGCCACACCAATACGCATTCGTGAGAGGGCGCATGTGGTTCGACAGTCTCACGACAGATGGTGACACTAATAACTTTCATGACAGTATTTATAATTTCGGTTCAGGTTCAAGAAAAAAAATTCGGTTCAGATTCGGTTCAAGAAAAATCAACAACAACAATACAATATAATTTTATTCATGCAAAAATGACTTCGAAAATAAATTCCATCTGTGAATTATTTGATATTTACAAATTATTTTATATATACATATTATTTATTCAAGAAAAAGCAAATTATAACGGTTCATCGGTCTTGGGTTCGAGTTCGAATTTTGGTTCAGAACACAAGCTCAAAAAGATGGTAATATTTAAGATAATAAACACGAGTCTTTTCTTCACAAATTATTTATTTTCGCAAAATGTACGCGAAACTCTACAATAGACATAAATATAAAATGTTTTTAAAAAATAACACCACGTTGTCAACAGAAACGAAAGATACCACATACCGCAAGTTTATTTTTTCACAGTACAGTCATCATAAATTTTCCAATTTATTCAAGAAGTTCAATATTAAGTTAGCCTTTCATAACAAATATACCATAAAAAGTTTATTACAAACACATTCCGAACCAAAAAATGAACTGGACTATTCAGGGATTTATTCCATTACATGCCAAAGTTGTAAACAGATATATATTGGTCAAACAAAAAGAAAAATCCAAACCAGATTCAAAGAACATAATATGAACAATTTAAGAAACAAAAACATTTACAGTTCCGCAATAGCCCTACATTACCATAATACAGGACATAAATTCCAGAGCTCCGATGTTAAATGTATCAAAAAATGTAATAACAGTCGAAAATTAACAACATTAGAAGCCATAGAAATGCAGAAAAATTCCAAAATCTTGTTAAACACAGATATTATGTCACCGTTAGAAAATCCCCTTCTCAAGTTTGTCAACACCAACCCCCACCCGCCCGTATTATAATTTGTTTATTCTAACCCAACTTGTTTTGCAATTGGCTACTAGAATCCCCACCTATAATTTGTTTGTATATTTAAACCCCAGACAACGATGTATTTGTCAGTACAACTGAGGATGACTGCTTGGCAGTTGAAATGTACATTTTGCGAAAATAAATAATTTGTGAAGAAAAGACTCGTGTTTATTATCTTAATTTACAACTTCACACAACTCCATACATTCTTATATGGTAATATTTACTTTAAAATCATATTAGTAATTTAATTTGAATTCACAATTATATATTTAGCAGATCTAAACTGAATTTAAATTTAAAACAGTTTAAATTCGGTTCAGGTTTATTGAATTTGACAAATAAAGGTTTGGTTCGGGTTCAGATTCATAAAAATATCTGGGTAATTCGGGCTTTCGGTAAAGGTTCGGGTTTAGCTTCAGGTCCCTGGTTTATTTTCCTCGACAAGTAAATTCCACAATTCTAGTGACAAATTAACCACGTGAACTTATCTTGAAATTTTGAATGAAAAATTATGACATTTGACATCTATACTAGTTGTCATTCTAACACGGGCCCCCATATCTACTTGTCAAGGCTAAGAAAGTCACATGAATGCTCACGCCCTATTTTAAGATAATACGTACAATAAAAATGTATAAAGGGCTTGTATCTATATAAAAATCTGTATTAAAAGATTTTGGAATACCTTGGCAAATTCATGTTTCTTTGAAACTAATCCTTTGTAATTAATGAATTCTTATCAAAGTCCTTACTTTGGAGTCACAGGACATGGAATTTCTTCTGCCTGTCATAAATGACAGTGTACTAAACCACTAAATGAAAACGGCAGACACGGCTAGCTATATATTTTCTCAAATATAATGCAGCCGAAATAACCTCATATTTTTAAAAAAATGTTGAGGATTACTAAACGTAATCCATTATATCTATTTGTTGACGAGATTCATTCTAATTTTATTTATCATTGATTTCGTATCACAAAAATTCAAATTTTGTGATGCAGCTAAATAATAACTCCTAAAAATGACATATGACAGCTGTCAATTTGACACTACACTCTGACATCACATCCCGCTACATTGCTAGGTGCGCTAGATACTGCTGAACGCGGCCAATGATAACCTTTTTGACAGGTTGTCAATGTGACATATCAGAATTATTCCAAATTATTTGCTTCCAAAATGGTTCTTATTCAGTATACAAAATAAAGCTTTATACGACACTGTGTAGATGGTCGCATTTACGGCCTCGATACGTATGTACTAGCTGGGCCATAAATGCTTTGTTATCGCTGGCCTAATGTAAATATATAGGTATGTTGGACTTAAGATTACAATTATTATTTTATGCATATGATATTAAATATGAATTATTTTTCATACCTGAGGATACAAATATAAGCGTCAGAAACGTGACAAGAATTATTCTTTGCTCCATATAGCTGCCTTTTTAACTGTTTAGAACAAAGGGCACGTACAAAATGAAATTTAAGTGAAAGTTTTTATATTTATACAATTTTTTATCAAAATTGTAAGTAAGAAAATGTTTTGTAAAAAGTTGTCTTACATAATTATTTGTTATACATATTTCTATAATAATTTATAGATTATTTTTTATTTTGATATTTTGTTAAATTATATGAGATAAGAATTATTGCGTTTGTTATAGGTATATGTATAAAGTTACTTAAAATTATTTTATAATTGTATAATAATAAAGAAAATGGTATTAAACATAAATAAACAGAATAAATATTTATATAAATAAATGCAGGGTGTAACGGAAATAAGTACATTAAATTTAACCAGTGATAGAACTCGTCGAGTGCAACAATATATCTTAATAATTTTTTCTTGTAAACCTTCTAGATATTGAGTTAAATTCTTCAAAGTTTTGTTACATATTTCATTACCCGCCTATGGTTGAATTCAAAATGGACGCATGTGCAGTATTTTGCTCATGCGTCTACAAGCAATTATGTCGTTGTGACTGCGACAGAAAGATTGAATGAATTTGTCTACACAAAAGAAAGGTTAGAAACTGGTGAATAGATTGGCCGATACACCAGATGGTGAAACTATACACAAATCGGTAAAGATAAGAGATAGAACAGAATACCTCGACTAAGGTAACAAAAAGAAATCATATGTCAAATTTTTATGTTACAACAGGTTGGACAGTTCAAAAATTGTAGGACATTTATAGGTTGCAGTCGACCAAGAACAACTCTACAATTGATGGAACAATGTTCAAAATGGCTACCATCATTGTCAATACACTCTGAAGGCGTCGACGAAATGATGTAACTATTGTTCTTTCAATATCCTACAAATTGTCATATGTGACATTTTATGTTGCAGTGCTATTCTTCGAGTACTAAAACCTGGTTGAGAATCAACACTTATTTTATTTACATACATGTAAAAAGGTACGAACGTTTGGAATTTATACTTATTTAAAAATTCTAAAAAAAAGAGATTTCGAAAAAAAAGTTATTAAGAAATATTGTTGCTCTGACGAGTTCTATCACTGGTTAAATTCATGGTACTTATTTCTGTTACAGCCTGTATGTATATCATCATGGCATATTACATATTACTATGCGTGTGTATGTCGAGTTTATACAGCTCTCATTAAGAAATAAATCAACAGTAAATTAACATTAGCACTAACACTAAGAAAAAATGAAAGTGTTTATACAGAAAATTACAATTGTTTTACGTCCGCGCAGCAAATATATTATTTAAAAATTTGGATGCATTTTATTGTACAAATGTATATATTGCTCTATTATAGAAATTATTTGAGTGTCATCGTTGTTTGCATCCATTATATATAAATTAAATAATGCCAACGAAACTAACCTATAAATAAAATAACGCTTCACAAACGTCAAAACAACATCAAGCATGGTCGTGCATGCGTAGAATACATTACACTAAGGATTAAACTAGAAAGATAAATGTTGGTTATCTTCTAAGTTTAGTTTTTAATTTAGTTATTAATTTTGTTTATGAACGTGAATACATACATGTGTATGTGAGCATTACGTAAACTATTTTGATCATGGATGATTGCGTCACCACCTGGGCCTGCATTTAATAAGATTTATTAATTTGTTTTTATGTGGTTTGTCAGGTTATTTAATTAATTAGCATATAAATATAAATGCGTAAGATTGTAAAGCTGCGTACACACTTGAGCACGAATACGAATGAGGCAGATCGAGGCTGAACAGAATGCCTCGTGTGGGATAAACCTTTTTCCACATAGCAGCGCATGAGGCATGCCGCGGTAGTGCTCCGTTTTGTGCGGCGAATAGGCGAAATGTTGAATGAACACTTACTACCCGTGGCTTGTTTCAGTGTTATACTACTTTTAACGTTAATAAAAATCAAAAAACGTAAAAAACAGAGGCGAAGATGGTCTTCACAACTTTATTTGAGACGAAGCCGCATTAATAATGTTAATAGTACTTTTTTTATTAAATGACTTACGTGCTGACGAAGATTTTGGCAAATTTAAAAATTTCACGAGAATGTCAAAAGAAGATTTTAATTTTCCTTTAAATGGTATTAAAAGTAAAATAAAGAAAAACGATACAAGATTCAGAACCTTTTAAACTATCCATTTTTTTCTTTATTTCTTCTGCACTTTTTACTAGAGATGCTGCTATTTCTGCCCACGCATCTTCTTTTCTTAATTTATTGTAAAAATTGGAATCCCGAGGGTTCCATAATATGTCCTTCTTTCTATATTTATTTATAAGATCGAAACATAACTCTTGAGTCCACTCCATTTTTACAATGTATTCAAAATCATGTGTTCAAATGTTTTGAACACGTCCACACTGAGCACGAATCCCTTTGATAGACCGACAGCAGTTGGCTCGTTCCGAACTGTTCGGCGAACAGTTCGTCGTGCCTCGGGACAACGTCCACACTGCATGCCTCGTGCGGCCGCGGCCTGCCTCATTCGTATTCGTGCTCAAGTGTGTACGCAGCTAAATATTCTATTCATTCTGTTATTGAACACGATACAGAGCAGTGAATAAAGATATTTAAATTGAATTCGACCAGTATTGTGTTTAGTTAACCTTTTCCTACTCTAATTTCTGACATGTACATTTATCTATAAAGTGTTACTTCTTAGTTTAATGCTTAATTTAACTTTTACTGTATAAACCTGGCATTAATTTTATTCGCAAAATTAGGTAATGACGACATATAGTCTGTCTCTACAATTTTCATATATATTACATTATATTACATTTATATGTACAAGATCGATCGTAATCATGTGTTTTAAATCGCCGGGGTCAATGATGAGTGTAGGGGGATTAATGACATCATCTTTTCGGGTGAAATCGTGTAATTTCCGAAGTAGATATTATAAATGTCAAAAGAGGCGGGGCACATCATTTGTCCCAACCCCAAGGCGCATGACACGCAAGTTGCATTCTACATAGAGATGTAAAAGCTAAATTACCAAATGAATCACCGCAATTTACAGTAAATTACCAAATCATGTTTACCGTAAACTACCAGAAAAATTACCGAAAATTTACCAAAAATTTGAGATATTATGTATGTTGTTTACGCGCAATTACCTTACGTATCTATTACTATGCGGTGCAGTGCTTATTGAAATGTAGAGGGGATAATAGATGGTCTTTTTAACTATAATGGTATCTAAACAGCTATTAAGATACCTATTGTAAACAGGCAATAGACGTTAGATTTTAAAGAAAAATGGAGAGAATTCAAGCATTTTTTTTATTCTTCTGATGATTCTAAACCCGAATCCAATATCAATAAGATTGAGAACACTTCAGATTGATATTCGTATTCACTTAAACCTGTTAAATATGTGTCATAACATTTACATATTTTAATATTTTTTGTTTTAATTTTGTATTTAAAAGAAATACTTTCTTGTAAATTTCTGAACGGATGGTAATTTCTATTTGATAATTTCTCGGATATTTGTTGATAATTTACGGAAATTTAATAGTTATTTACGCATAGAAGCAGGGCTTTTTATCAGATTTTCGGGCCCTAGTCCAAATTTTCTTTTCGGGCTCCTTCCCTATTTATAGTAAAAAACATCTTTATATATATATATATATATATATATATATATATATATATATATATATATATATATATATATATATATATATATATATATATATAAGGAAACTGGATAGTGGGTTTGACAGTCAGAAAATTGTAGGCTTAAGTGGAGTACACTCTTTTTAATTTGTCAAGCTTTCGGTTATAATTTTAACCATCTTCAGGACACTGTAATACAATAAAGACTTACAATACGATCAAAAATAGTTTGGGTAATAAGTACTCACATTAGTTGAGATTTTTTGAAAAAATCTTTTGATTTACAAACATGTTATGTTAAAACGTGCACACGCACATGGTACAGTGAAATGATAAAATGATGTAGTGGTTATCACAGTAATGTTCAGCAATTACGTAACACTAAATTAGACAATTTGGTTAAACATTTGTGTAAAACTATTTTAAATTAGTATGAGCTGTCGAAGTAAGCACGTGAACAACACCATACTCATACTAATTTAAAGTAGTTTTACACAAATGTTTAACCAAATTGTCTAATTTAGTGTTACGTAATTGCTGAACATTACTGTGATAACCACTACATCATTTTATCATTTCACTGTACCATGTGCGTGTGTACGTTTTAACATAACATGTTTGTAAATGTAAAAAAAAAAATTCAAAAAATCTCAACTAATATGAGTACTTATTACCCAAACTATTTTTGATCGTATTGTAAGTGTACATTCCATGTACCCCACTTCTTGTTCATTTGCTTGGGGTAGGGGTAATTCGCCCCCTCCCACCCCCTAGCTCACAGAGTTAAAAACTACTCTGTGGATTTATTCTGTTAACAATCTTTGAGCCTTAAACATCTCTAAATATTTTGTTACGTTATTGTATATATGTAGTTAGTATTTGTGAATTAAAGTGTTAATAGTTCTCAAATCCATTATTTCAACTACCCGCAATCACTCATTAACATTCAACCCCAACGGGGTTAACAGTAAGTCTTTATTGTATTACAGTGTCCTGAAGATGGTTAAAATTATAACCGAAAGCTTGACAAATTAAAAAGAGTGTACTCCACTTAAGCCTACAATTTTCTGACTGTCAAACCCACTATCCAGTTTCCTTAACTAATTACAGTCGAAATTACCTATATATATATATATATATATATATATATATATATATATATATATATATATATATATATATATATATATATATATATATATATATATATATATATATATATATGTAGTAATTTAATAGAGTTGTATTTAATTCCAAGTATGTAGGTTTACAAAGCACAAAATAAACAGGTATTTCAAATATTAACAATTATATTCACACAAAAATGATCGACAGTTCTTAACGTTACCCAGGTTAAACACACACTGTTTGGTTTCGCTCGTGTTTGGGGACCGCCAGTACGTGATGGGTGAGACGGACTCACACCAGTGTCGTCGGTATAGTTTTTTCCTACAGCTCGGCTCTCCTGCAGGTCTCCCGCCTCGGAAGGACAGCTGACATCTTCTTCATCGGGAATGTTGCTGGTCGTCTGAGGCCAGGGCTTCATATTGTCGGCACTTGACATTGTTTTGTGGAGGCCCTCTCTAGCTACTGCTCGCTCTACATGGTACCGGTCATGGGGGTGTACTCCAACCACTCGGTAGGGGCCCAGAAACCTAGAACATAGTTTTAAACCAGACCCAAATTGAGTTCGTTTAATGGCTACGAGATCTCCGATCTCGTATTTCTTTGCTTCTCGTCTATTTCTGTTGTAGTAGGTCATATTTTCTTCTTGAATTTTTCTTATTTGTTCTTTCGCCATCTTCCTCAATTCATCTCTGTCTTCCGTGAATTGTTTTTGATTTTCTTCCTGTATGATTTCATTTACTTTCAAGTCTTCTTTTGTTCTCATTTTCGTACCAATTAATAATTCAAATGGAGTTGTAGCGATGCTACGTTGAAATGTACCATTCATAGCTCTTTGAACTCTGTTTACATGTTTATACCACGCCTTTGGATCATCTATTGAGAGTTTCGTTAATACTCGAATAATAATTTGGTTTGTTCTTTCCACTTGTCCATTTCCACGCGGAACTCCAGTTGTTATAAGTAGATGTACTATTTTTTCCATTTCACAGTACCTTTTAAAATCTTGAGAAGTGAAAGCGGCACCTCTGTCAGTAATAAATCTTGCTGGGTTGCCGAAAGTTTGCTGAACAACTTCTAATTTTTGGAGAACTTCATGAGTACTCGAAGTTTTAGTTGGAAAGATCCAAGTATACTTCGTGAACCCGTCTGTTAAAACAAATAAGTATTTATAATTTTTGTTGCTTGAGGGCAGTGGACCTAGATGATCCAAATGCAAAGTATGTAGGGGTCCGTCACTTTTATCAATCGGATTCAGTAATCCTTCCCTTTTCCCTAACTTAGCATTTGTCAAAATACATGGCACACAATTTTCTATCACATATTTCATCTTTTTCTCCAGTTTCGGGATCCAATAATCCCTTTGTATGATTTCTTTGGTCTTCGCTACGCTAAAGTGACCAAAATCATGGACGTTTTTAATTATTTCTACTTCTAACCTTTTAGGTATTACTCATAAATTAGTTCCTTCATGGTATTTGTAAATCAAACCATTTACTTCATGGTAGACGTTATTCTTTTGAGTTGCGATTCGTTGTTTACTGTCAAGTAGATCTTCATCTTTTTCTTGTGCCTTTCTTATTTGGGGAATAAGACTGACAGTAGTGATGTGTAATATCGAAAATCTTGATAAAGCGTTTACGTGTTTCAATTTGTCACCAGGCCTGTGTTCTATAACATAATCATAATCCTCTAATTGAAGTGGCCATCTTGCAATTCTAGTACTTATTTCTCGTTTCTTCATCGTCATTTTAAAAGCAGCGCAGTCCGTGACTATCTTGAACTTCGTTCCGTACAAATATACACGAAATTTTCTTAGTGCAGCTATTACAGCCAACACTTCCAACTCATCTCATAGCTGCTGTAATTTTGTTCTGCTGGTAACGTTTTCTTACTATAATAAAAAACTGGATGGAAACATTGATCGTCAACATTTTTCTGCATCAATATTACTCCAATCCCGAATTTTGATGCATCCGTATGTAGCTCTGTTTCACTTTCTTGTTTGTATATCTGAAGTACAGGCTGTTCTAAAAGACAATCTTTTAATCTCTGGAATGCATTATTTTGTTCAACTCCAAACTCGAATTTTGCACTCTTCTTTAACAGATCAGTTAGTGGCTTAGCAATCATACTATAGTTTCGAACAAACTTTCTGAAGTAACTAGTCAATCCGAGAAATCGTTTGATTTGTCGAATGTCTTTGGGCTCTGGATAGTTTCTTACAGCGATAGTTTTTTCTTCACTTGGGCGAATTTGACCACGTTCTATTTCGTATCCCAAATATGTAATATTAGATCTCAAAAATTGACATTTGGACCAGTTTATCTCCAGTCCATGACTTGCGGCGGTATCCAGCACAAGCTTCAATCTTGATACAGCATCATCTTCATTATCTGCTATAAGTCGTCCATGTAAACGGCTACGATTTTCTGTAGTACTAATTCATGAAAAACGTAATTAATAAATCGTTGAAATGATGCAGGCGAGTTACAAAAGCCAAATGGAGTCTTCTTATATTCGTAATGGCCAGTTGGGGTTACAAAAGCCATATATTTCCTACTTCCTTCCGCTACTGGAACATGGTAAAAACCGTTTTTTAAATCCAATGTACTAAATAATTTAGCACTTAGTAGCTAATCCAATTGGTCTTCGATCAATGGTAGCGGGTAACAATCTCTAATTACTTTGGCATTAAGTTGTCGATAATCGATACACATTCTTATGCTGCCATTTTTCTTTTTTACTAGAACGATTGGGCTGCTGTATTCAGAGTTACTGTGGATAATAATATCCTTATTTGACAATTCATCTATTTGTTTGTTTACTTCAGTCAATTCTGCTGGAGCAAATCTTCGTGGTGTTTGTTTCACTGGCTTTTCGGTCTTCATAATTATTTTTGTTACTATTGGCGTCGTTTTTCTTGTCATCGGGTTATAATTCTCTGTTAATTCTTCTATCTTCTGTTTTATATCCTTACGCAAGTGACTTAAATCTATCTCGCAACATTTGTTTTCGGTTGTAATATGGATTAACGGATTATCAGTCACGTTCTTCTTCACCTGTACTTCCGATTTTATAACTGCAATATCGGCCTGATCTAAAATATTGTTACCGATGATTCCGTCAAATTTAATTGCATTAGATGGTACTACGTGAAATTTCAGTTTATACTCTTCATTGTCAATATTCGAATTAATGTCGAATGACGCTTTAGTTTGGATACAATTTTCTCCAATTCCGTTCAATGTGAATTTTTCATCTGTTAACTCAGTGTTGTGAAATAAACCTTTTAAGACAACCAAACTAAGGTTTTATTCAACATTAAATATAAATACATAATGAGTGATAAATTAAATATGAACAGTAAACAAATTAAACAAAATGAACGGACTTCTAGACTAGATAAATTAATTACAAAACAAAGTCAACTATATACTCGTAAATATATTCCATTCTTCCCCTCATCATTTGTGAACATACTCTTTCAAATAAATCGGCGATTGTTTTTGTCTTGAAGATCTACGAAGTGTTGGATTTGTCGAATTTTCATTTGTAGAAACTTCTTCAACAGCATTTCATGCGAATTTGGTGAATTAACTGTAAAAGGTATTTCATAATTTAGAGGTGATTTAAGATTGTGGGTAAATTTATTATTAGTTATTTCTTCAATTTCTTGTTCTTCGAACTGATAATTCTCTAAATTATTTCTGGCCGGTGCGAGATGCCTTAAATTTACAGTAGTTTCTCGACCGTCAAGCAGCTATATTAGAGCATAATCAGGATTTGCTTTTAAAAGAGTCACTTCTCCTACTAATGGATCGAATTTACTTTGTCGAACTTGCTTCTTCATCAATACTTTACCTGGATTTGTTAACCATGAAGGTAGACCAACTCCTGAAGCTAATTTTCTTTAATGATGAAACATTCGGTCGTGTGGAGTAGTATTTGTCATACTACAAAGTAAAGATCAAATAGAATTTATTACTTCTGGTAGCACTCTTCCCACTGTGAAATCTTCATTTCTTTCGATTTTAATGCTAAACAAATTGTTCTCCATATTATTCCATTATATCGTTTGACTTGTCCGTTACCACAAGGATTGTATTTTGTAGTGTGACTGGTTGCTATGCCTTTAGAGAATAGATAGGACTTAAGTTCTTCTGACATAAATGAAGTTCCTCTATCTGAATGAATATAAGAAGGGAAACCAAACATAGCAAAGATATTAATGAGAACTTTAATGACAGTAGATGCAGATAAATCTGAACAAGGTACAGCGAAAGGATATCTAGGATATTCATCTACAACTGTGAGAAAATATTTGCTTCGTGTTTCTGATGGTACTGGGCCTTTGAAATCAATACTGAGTCGTTCAAAAGGAGATGTAGCTTTTATTAAAATACTGCGTTTGTTATTGTAAAAACAAGGCTTAATTTCGGCACATGCCTTATAAGCTGATATTATTTTCGTAACTTCTTCGATAGTATATGGCAGGTTTTGACATTTCACCCAGTGAACCATTCTTGTCACTCCGGGATGACATAAAGAGTCGTGTAAAGAAACTAATTAATCTATATGATGTGTAGCACCACACACTCGTGAAAGCGCATCAGCTGCTATATTTTCCTTGCCGGGGCGATATATTATGTCATAATTATAACTTGAAAGTTCCAAACGCCATCGAGTATTTTTTTCATTTTTAATTTTTCCAGAAAGTTTAGTATTAAACATGAATGAAACTGATTTCTGGTCTGTAATAAGTCGAAAACGTCGTCCGATTAAGTAGTGTCTCCATTTTCTCAACGCTTCAACAATAGCATATGCTTTTTTTCCACAGTCGAATGATTCTGTTCGTTTTTCGACAGCGTTCTTGAGAAGCTACAGGACGTTTATTTTGTGTAAGAATTTCTGCAATAGCGAAATCTGAAGCATCAGTTTCAACGCAAAAAGGTATATCATCTTCAATGTTTAAAACAAATGCATTTTGTATACAGGATTTCAAATCTTTAAAATCCTTTACTAATTCTGAACTCACAGGAAAAAGCTTGCAATTTATTAGTCTATGAATTTTGTGTGAAAATCTAGGAACCCATTTTGAATAATAAGAAAACATTCCGAGAGCTCTCTTTAATGATATTGCTTTTTTGTGGAATAGGTAATTCTATTAATGATTTCATGCGATTAGGATCAGGTTTAAGTGTATTGTTTTCGATGCAATACCCTAGTAATTTTATTGATCCTAAGTGAAATTTTGATTTGTCTTGATTTATAGTTAAATTATACTTTTTACATACCTTCATAAATTTATTTAAATTTTTATCATGTTCTTCTTCATTCTTACCACTAACTGTAACATCGTCTAAATATACATGAGTACCTTTTAAATCTTCTTTCTTCACTATTTCATCAATTTTCCTATGAAATGCTGCAACACCATTAGTTACTCCCATTGGAATTCTTGTAAATTGCCAGAGTTTTCCACCTGCTTCGAATGCTGTAAAAGGCTTGTCTTCTGCACGAATTGGTATTTGATATTAAGCACTTTTTAAATCAATAGTACTAAGGATAGAATATTTAACAACTTCTTTTACTACTTTTTCGATTGACGAAACTGGGTAAGCGTCGAGCATCGTATACCTATTTATTGTTTGAGAGTAGTCGACTACCATGCGTTTTCTGTGATTTCCATTAACTATAAGAACTTGTGCTCTCCAAGGAGAACTACTTTCTTCTATGATGCCATCTTTTAACATTTTATCAATTTCTAAAAGAATAAGCTTTTCATATTCAACTGAATGTCGTCTTGATTTAATAGCGATTGGTTTATAGTTTGAGGTAAGATAAGGATATAAAGAAACTGGGGATACTTTAGTGCAAGCAAGACTACAAATTCTTAGAGAAGTTTTCTCTCCACCAAACGTTATTGATAAATTTGAGTGTTGTTTCAAAACATCGTGTCCTAAAATGACATCTGCACATGACTCAATTAAAGCATTTAATTTTATATTGTGGAATTCATTTTTCAAAATTTCCAATTTTACTATACAATATGTTTTACTAGGTGTTGTAAAAGACGAAGATGCCATAGAAACTTTACTATTAGTTGGGTATTGTTTAAATTTGTGTTTTAGAATAAACCAGTCACTCACAAAGCTTTCAGAACTACCAGTGTCAATCAAGCCATCAGCAGTAAATCCGTTGACTTTAATTTGTATAGTTGATTTTGACAGACAGTTAGGAGATGCAGCGGATATCATGGTAAGAATAACTTGACTTTCATTATCGTTTAGCATACAAAAAGTCGATGATTTATATTTATTTTTAGATGATTTACATACCTAGGCATAATGACCTATCTTACCACAAACTTTACATATAGCATCACGAGCTGTGCAGCAGCTACTGGGATGTTTATTGTACCTACAAAAATAACATTTAGAAATAATTGTAGCTGCCAGTTTTTCTTTATCTTCCAATATCGAAATAGTTTCTGTTGATGCTAATTCGGATGGTTGTGGAGTACTTTATGATTCTGAATACAAATAGGCAGATTCAAGAAATCTTGCTTAGTGTAGGCTTCATCTAATGTTCGAGTAATATTTTCTAACAGTCTTTGGCGTATGGAATTTGAGGATAGTCCATTAATAAAAGCATCGCGAGTATATTCTTCTTTATAATTTTCGGCTGTAACAGTTTTAAAATTACACTCTACTTAAAATGCGTAGAGCTTGTAAGAACTGATCTATTGATTTATTATTTTGTTGACGACGAGTTATAAGACTATGCCTTGCATAATTTTTATTCTTTGGTTTATTGTATAGGGCATCAAGTTTCTTTATAGCTGTAGAATACTTAGTACATTCATTTATTAATTCATATATAGAGTAACTGATATAGTTAAAAAGTAATGTTAACTTATCTTCCTCTGTAGCGTTAATGACTGTTAAAAAGTTCTCGATAGTTCTTTTCCAGTGAATCTATTGAGGTCCTGCATTACTAGATGTATGTTCAACTTCAAATTTGTCAGGCTTGAAATATCGTTCCATATTTTGAAATTATATGTTGAATAAATTTGTTGTGAAATAAACCTTTTAAGACAACCAAACTAAGGTTTTATTCAAGATAAAATATAAGTACATAATGACGTGATAAATTCAATATGAACAGTAAACAAATTAAACAAAATAAACGGACTTCAAGACTAGATAAATTAATTACAAAACAAAGTCAACTATATTAATATATTACAGTTACATAAGTATAGGGCGCGAACAATCATGTTACATTGTTGGCCTTGACAAGCAGATGTGGGGGCCCGTTTCAGAATGATAATTAGTAATTATGTACATAGATGTAAAATGTCAGAATTTTTCATTAAAAATTTCAAGATATTCTAAATTCACGTAGTTAATTTGTCACCACGACTGTGGAATTTACTTGTCGAGGAAAATATACCACATGGAATTGGAAAATCACTAAATTTAGAATAAGAAATTATGATATTTGACATCTATATACATAATTACTTGCTATCATTCTGACATGGGCCCCCATATCTGCTTGTCAAGGCAAACAAAGGCACATGACTGCTCGCGCCCTAATGTATTTAACATTTCTTGTATACCTACACTCTACACCAAAAATTCTACTTACATCTATTCATTATATTTAGATTTTTTAAATTTAAATTCATTGTCGGAAGTAACAATATTTCTGAAGGGTATGTGTAATATACCTATAATATTAAATATTTAACTATTAATACATTAAGAAATAATATAACGTATGTACTATCGACCCTACAAGAAGAACTTGGTTTCAGTAGTTATGAAGATCTAGTGTGCACTGCAGAGGACCGTAATTTGTGGAGGTTCATGGCCGCCGACGTCTGCACCAGACATGGCACCTAAATGATGATGATGATGTACTTCCCAGAAAAAGTCTTCAGTAATGTCTCCGGATTTCTGACACAGACATTTATCTGACAGTTACAAACAATTTAAATTTTTAACTATTTTCCATGGCATTATTTCGCCTGTAAAATTTATTACAACAGATTAATTTATATATTATATTTCTTTTATCTCTAAATCTATAGAATATATAATAAAATATTGAAATTTATCAGATAGAGAATTTAATTTTCTTTAATTTTACCAAGAATATTTTTCAAAAAATAATATTTAGATTTTTTTTCAGGAATCTTCTACTTCCGGTTGTTCAATTGTTACCAAAACCTTTTCAGATCTTCCCATGAATGTCCGATTGGGAAATACGTAGTTAAACAAATATAAAGTCTTATAGTTTTTGAGTAATCGTCTTTCCATCATCCCGCATACACACATACATACACACACACACACGCACACACACACAAACATCATCGTAAAAATGTTAAAATCGGATTGTAGGGATCTTAAAACGTGCTATTCAATAAAATCTGGATATGCAATTTTTAGCATGAATCCAAAAATTTATAAAATTATTTGTCGGAAATAACAATAGTAAAAAATATTGTTTGAAAACATTCTCATTGGCCTAAAAAATATACATTATGGCTTATGATAAGTATGTAATTTTATTTTATTTCAGTGTATATTTTCTAACAATTACATTTTCAATTTCAATCGTTATAAATTTAAATGTCGGCATTTACAGCGAGAAAATCAGCAAGAGGTCATTTGAGGAGACAAGCCTAAGTCCGATACTTTATCTGTACTTAAAACATATTAAGGCAACATCTGTTCCTATTCACGCACATTGACGACAGGAGCAATACAAAATTTCAAGAATTTCTCCAACTCTTCCTATGAAGAAAACTGATACAACAGCTCCAGGTCCTGGTGTGATTGTGTTATCCTCGTCCAAATAACAGCAAAACCGACAATTTGGAAACTAATTTCAACGACGAATTTTAATAATGAACCTAGGTGAGATAAAATGCTGATCAACCACTAAATTTGCTGAACGCAGATTCCACGAGGGGCATCTCCTTGCTTAACTGTAGGCAACAACATGATAATGTAAGAAAAGCAACTCGAATGGTACAGTCTCAGTATCATTTCGGCGGAAGACCAAACTACTGCTGGCAAGATAATCAGATATAAAATAGAAGAACCTACGTCCCAAAAATGTATGCGATCGTATGAAAATGACACTTCAAAATCCACGTAGAACAACTTTCGTAGGAAGACCAAATAGATCGACTACAATTGATACATGTTTAAATAATGTGTAATCAATATGAACATGCTCACTCGGCTATTCCAAGTAATCAAGAATGAGAAAAAAATGCTTTTGTTATAAAATATTTCGTTTAAATAAAGTAATTTGTGCATATAATAAAAATAATGAAAAACAATTTTTATTTGAATATACTGAAATTATAAAAATTAAGTAATTACTGAATATTAAACAAATGACCGTTGACAGGTTTATATGACATATATTTGACATTTACTTGACATGTATTAGACACATGTCAAAAGTAGTGTACCCAATGACACCCAGGGGGCAATAATTCCGTGCTGCCCACTTGATTCATTGACTTGTACTTCTCGTTTACGTTATTGTTTATGGTTCAAACTAATTCCTTGGTTCGTAAAAGTATTTGAGTGTACTTGTCTAGCTCCAAAGATCGAGCAGTATTAAAAGCTTCGTTCAAATCAAGGGATGAATTTTCTAAAAGTCTTTGTCTAATAAGAGGGGAACTTAAACCAGCAATAACAACATCTCTAATAAAATAATCACGATGTCGTTCAACAGTTACACTTTTAAAGTCATAGTTTTTAGAAAGCAGTTTTAATGATTGCAAATAAAGATTAATACTCTCACCGGATTGCTGTCGTCTGATTGCAAGGCAATGTCTAGCATATATTTCGTTAGTAGGTTTCGAGTAGATCTTATCCAGAGCTTCTATCACTTCTGTATAAGTTGTGTTTCTTCTGCTGATGATATGAAGTTTACAAACGTTTCCTTCCAATGCTTCCATTCAGTATGTCTGAGATTGAGGGATCGAGTTCAAACGATCGGGACGCAGGTATTTATCCATTATGTATTAACTTAATAAATTGTAATGAAAGCTTGCGAATAAACGTACAAAAGTTTAAGTTAAGTTAAAACATTGACATAAAGATTGACAAATTATTTTGACACAAACAATGTATATGATTAATAAATGAATTAGATAACTTAATAAACTATTTTCATAACAAAATGGAAATGGCGAGAGGTATTGTGCTGGCCACAACAGATTTTTAAAAAAATATTTACTGATCAGGTTTCCAAGTCAGTACGGTTTTATTTACAAATTAGAAGGCGGTAAGTAAAAAAACAACGGTCGAAGTTTACTAACATAACTATTTTTTTAAAATTTTAAAATAATGTTCAAATCTTATTTTTTAAAATTCTGCGCGTCGATCAAGCAAAAAACTTAATAAGCATTGCTGTCAATAAATGTTCTTCTACCGCCGGTATCGGATGTATTGAAGATCTCGACTTCGTCTCGATTTCCAAAATCATCCTCAACCGGTAGGAAGCAATTATTGCCCTTAATACTTAAATAACTATTACTCTATGTTTACAATTTTAGCGATCATTTATTATTTTTATCAACATCACGCAAAAAACTAAAATATCGAGGGCAATAAATTTTATATTGAGAAAGTAGATACCACTCGTATAAATTATTTTTACCTGTTAGGAAAATAATTAATACATATACAATACACGCTATGTAGGCCTTGGAACTTTTAACTTGTAAATAACTTGGTCCGATAAACTATCTCCTCGACCAAAAAAAGTTTACTTACGCTGCGTAAGTAAAAAAAAATGCAGTGTAAATAACCATTGTTCAGGGCCAATCATATAAGACGTAATCCAGTAATTTTAATTATATGTATGTTGTAGACTACTTTATCACCTGCTCCTAAACCTAGAGAATGAAAACAAATGATAAATTATTTACACAGTATAATTTGTGTTCATTTGTTTCGAACAGCAAAACTGCAACAATTATTAAATTTATAAAGTGATACAATGGTTGTAGCTATGGTAATGAAATGAATTAAATCACCAGTTACGTATTATTATCTTTTTATTTTCTACATTTCCATAAATATTCTGAACTTATTCAACACTGGAACACGTGTCCACCCTAAAAAACCTAGTGCTATGTGATGCACGCGAGACGAAACGAGACGAGAAATGTAAAATATCGACCTCGTCTTGTTTTCAGCTCTGTAATCTCGCTTTCGTTCTCGCAATTTTTTGTGTGTCCCGTATCGTTCTCGCGCGAGAATCTCGCGAGAGTTTCGCTATAAAAGTAAGCGCTTGCGCACTGCATATATATATATATATATATATATATATATATATATATATATATATATATATATATATATATATATATATATATATATATATATATGTCACAGTGGGGACTCGTGGCCCTGTGCCTGAATGTTTGATCACGAATCTAGGGATCCGGGTTTGACCTCGACCGACGCCAAAATTATTTCGAATTAAAAATGGCACAAAAGTGGCCCCTGTGGTGCATTCTCCACGCCAGCGATGAGTATTCGTGTGGTGACGCCTGGTAAACGCCCCTACGGTACGAATATGTCGTCATCATAACCGATATCAGCGTATAAAGCAGATTAGCATACCCAGCAATGGGTAATATGCCGTGATGATACATTTATTTATTTTATTTGTTACTTACTTATAAACTTCATTTATTGATACCGCCTACTACTTTTGAAAATGAATCTTTACTAGTTACTAACTTGAAAAATTGGTTGCCAACGTGTTAAAATTTTATAAGTTATTTACCATGTTAATAACGTTGGTGATATGTGAAAATTGTGTTTTGTTACTGTCACACGTATTAAAAATAAGTGTCAATTGCTATTGACAGGTTTAGGTTATAAATTTAAATTTGCTTTGCAAGTGAGTAACAAATAAAATATTGTACAGTACTCGCCAGATAACTATTTTACTGCCTCAAGGAGGTGACAGGCTCGCAAGTCATTTCCTCCTTTCAGCAGTAAAAACCGTTTTACGTGGCTTGTATTGTAAAATACAAAGTTACTAATTTGCAATATTGGCAGCTAACGTTAGTTTTACAAATTAGTAATTACTAAAATAAACAATATTGTACAATACACGCCAGGTAACTGTTTTACTGTCCCAAAGAGGATACAGGCTTGCCTACTCGCTCGTCAATCACTTTCTTCTTTCAGCGGTAAAAACCGTTTTACCTGGCTTGTAATGTAAAATACTATTATTTATTTCTTCATTATATTGTTATCTGCCTATAGTCGATAAAAAAAGCTGTGTCTTGCCTCCCGGTGTCGGTATACGTATTAGTCCCGGTTTTGTAATTATATCGTAACCAAATTGTAAAGTTAAAAACACCTATCAAATCAGTGGCATTAAAAATGTTTATATCAAATAAACCGGCCTTAATTTTGCGAATTTAAAAAAAAATTCTATTATCAATGCAGCATGATATAATACCCTAAAGTTTGAATCATTTGTAATTTATTTATTGCGAGACACTCGCGAGAGTTTCACGAGGTTTCTCGAATTTTATATCCCAATCTCGCACTCGTTCTCGTCTTGCATAACACAGCGCGACGAGACGAGATGCGAGAGTACTCTCGCTTCGTCGTGCATCACCAACTATGTATGTGTGTATGTGTGTGTGTGTCTGTGTGTGTATGTGTGTGTGTGTGTGTGTGTGTGTGTGTGTGTGTGTGTGACGAAAGTTTCGGGTCGTATAACTTCAATACCACGATTCCAAAAATTATATTTTTTTCGTATTCCCCAAGTTTACACCTAGAAGAACAAGTAATTAGATTTTGGTTATAATTGGTGAACCGGGGAAGTAGCCTCATTTAAAGATTTAACAGTTAAATATGATTTATTGGCATTTAACGTTATTATAACTTAAAGAATATGTTATTCTCTATAAGATTTGACTGCATTTTATACTTCATATTCAATAGATATAGAGTTAAAGAATTAAAAAGATATTAATTTTCGTAAATCAGCCAGCTATGCTAACCATGCAAATTGCTAATATATTCAGATAATTCAAATTGACAGATGTCACTAACAATAAAAAGTAAATGAATGTGGCAGAGATGAGAATGTTGAAGTCGATGTTGGGGAAAACACGAAAAGATACGGTAAGAAAATAACTCTAGTGTTACAAGTTTCTAGAAAGATACAAGAGAGAAGACTACATTGGTTTGAACATGTCATGAGGAGAAATGGAGAATATATTGGAAGAAGAATGAATAGCTTAGATAAGATGGAAGGACTGTATTGCGGAAGACTTGAGAGAAAAGGAACTGAATGAGAACGACGCGCAGAACAGAAATGAGTGGAAAAAGAAAATAAAAAATAGCGACCCCTAACGAATGATGGGAAAAGCTAAAGGAGAAGAAGATTTTAATGTCAGGTGCAATTTGCATAGTTTGTTTATGAAATAATTTTACTGGAAATTTAGAATCTTTTGCAAGGAAAATTATGTATGGAATTTATACATTATGCACAACAGGATTGACGGAAGGTATTGTGTTGGCCACAATAGAATTTTTTTCACTTAATTCTTTTTTAATGTGGCATTGCCAACTTAATTTTTTATTAAAAATAATTAATTATTAATTAATTCGTAGTTATTTTCTAATTAATATATTTTTATTTATTTCGATTGTTTCTGGCTGTTGTTGTGATTTCTCGAAGGAACATTTATTATGTTTTTAATAATAATAAATACGTGTATTTGTTGATTATGTTTATTGAATGATAATGTTACACTAGTTAAGATTGTTTCGGTCAGAAGTAAGACTGGCCACCCTTATCATCATAAGGGTGGGTAGAAGAAGAATAGGTAGAGGTGGTGACCACACGTAGATAAAAGAATAAACATATATATATATATATATATATATATATATATATATATATATATATATATATATATATATATATATATATATGTATGTATGTATATACCGGGTGATCATTTGAAAACTTCCCACCTTGAATAACTCTTTAATTAATAAAATTATCAAAAATCACTAAAACAAGTCAATGTTATTTTGGAGGGGGACATTTAATAACATATTCCAATCAGTTGGGAAACTTTCACCCTCCCCTCCAGCCACCCCCACCCCAAAATTTTAAATGGCACTACACCATGTGTGATACATCATTTTAAAGGTTGTAAAATTCTCAATATTTTAAAGCAAAGAAAATTAAAATCGGCCGAGCCGTTCATGAATTAGAGACAAAAATGTATGCCCATTTTGAGTGGTTGATCAAGCCATCTACCTACGTTTTGCTTTGAAACAAAAGAATGTGCGTCGTACAAGTTCAAAGTGTCAAGTGTTGTAGAATTCAGGAATTAAATATCGCCGCTTCAGATAACTTTAAATTACTTTGATTTGGGGTAGCGTTTGTGCCAATTGTGTCACTGAAATGACATACACTTTAGAAGAGAGAATTGAAATAATTTTCATTTATGGAGCTGAAAATCAGTGTGCTCGACGTACAGCCAATGAATTTAATGCAAGACATCTAAATAAACATGTATCCCATCGATACGTTTTAGATTTGGTAGAAAAATTTGAAGAAACTGGATCAGTAGCAAATAAAAAAAGGACACAACCTCGAATTGTGGATGAGGACTCTCAAATAGAAATATTAGGACAATTTGCTGCAAATCCTACGAGCTCAATTCGGCAAGTGCGCAACATAACTGGTTTTTCGTATGGGTCTGTTCATAAGGTTTTAAAACTTCATAAATGGCATCCATACAAACTTCAAAATCACCAAGCTCTAAATGAAGATGATTTCGATAGACGAGTTCAATTTTGTGAACAAATGACTGTGATGATAAATACCACTCCAAATCTAATTCAAAATATTTGCTTCAGTGACGAATGTACTTTTTTTTGAATGGCTATGTTAATCGTCATAATTGTCGTTATTGGGATGATGAAAACCCGAATCTATTTAGAGAAACGCATCATCCACAATTCGAGGTTGTGTCCTTTTTTTATTTGCTACTGATCCAGTTTCTTCAAATTTTTCTACCAAATCTAAAACGTATCGATGGAATACATGTTTATTTAGATGTCTTGCATTAAATTCATTGGCTGTACGTCGAGCACACTGATTTTCAGCTCTATAAATGAAAATTATTTCAATTCTCTCTTCTAAAGTGCATGTCATTTCAGTGACACAATTGGCACAAACGCTACCCCAAATCAAAGTAATCTAAAGTTATCTGAAGCGGCGATATTTAATTCCTGAATTCTACAACACTTGACACTTTGAACTTGTACGACGCACGTTCTTTTGTTTCAAAGCAAAACGTAGGTAGATGGCTTGATCAACCACTCAAAATGGGCATACATTTTTGTCTCTAATTCATGAACGGCTCGGCCGATTTTAATTTTCTTTGCTTTAAAATATTGAGAATTTAAAATGATGTATCACACATGGGGTAGTGCCATTTAAAATTTTGGGGCGGGGGTGGCTGGAGGGGAGGGTGAAAGTTTCCCAACTGATTGGAATATGTTATTAAATGTCCCCCTCCAAAATAACATTGACCTGTTTTAGTGATTTTTGATAATTTTATTAATTAAAGAGTTATTCAAGGTGGGAAGTTTTCAAATGATCACCCGGTATATATATATATATATATATATATATATATATATATATATATATATATATATATACAGTGTGTGCAACGAAACGTGGAACATAGGACTTTAACATGGGATTTTAAAAATTTGCAGAAATGGCTCTCCTGTACAATTTAGAGCAAAAGTACAAGATTTAAAAGTTGTTTAGAATTAATTTTTACTTAAAAAAAGTCCTCATTTAATGCAATAGAATATCTGTAGCACTACTTAGAAAATAAAATATGACATTTTCATCAAAATTCAGATAGCCATGGAAATAAAAAACAAATAAAACAAAATATCAATTAAGATCATAATACTTTAATATTTAATGTTACTATAATAATAGACACAATGATTACTACAATTAACATCAATAACACTGAACTCAACTGAGATTTCGGTGAATATTAAAAATGGGAAATTATCAAATATTTAATAATAAAATAAATTATACAAATCGGAAGAAAAGAATAGCAGCAAAATAGAAAAGTTTTATTTCAATTAAATGTCCAATATGTCTCCATTCTGCGCCAAATAATAACCTAATCTATCATAAAAAGAACGCCTAACATTCGCTAATTGGTAGCACGATATTTTAGTACATTCCAGGATATTCTGTTTTTTAGTGTTTCTAAATCTGAATTTTTGTAAACACTGTAAATTTTTGATTTTAGATGTCCCCATTATACCTCTCGCCGTTTTCATTTTATGTTGCATAGGGCGCGAGAAATTATGTGACTTTGTTGGCCTTGGCAAGCAGATTTGGGGGCCCGTGTCAGAATGAGAGCTAGTAATATACATAGGCGTCAAATATCATAAGTTTTCATTCGAAACATTATGATTTTCCAAATACATGTGGATTATTTTCCTCGACAAGTATATTCCATACTGCTCCCGCCATATAAGTACACACAAATAATTGAAATTGTTTTTCTTTTTTCGTTCTATGAGAGATTTTATCCTACTATTCTAATATGTTCAAAATTCTTCAAATTCATTGTCGGTATTAGCGGTATTTCTTAAGGATATATGTAATATTAACATTAACCTGTAATTTAAATACATAATTAATTAATATTACAATAATATATATTAAATGTACTCATACCTCCCAGAAAAATCTGACACTGACATTTTGCATTTATTTGTCAATTACAAAAATTTAAATATCGCAACTGTTTTTCGGGCAACGAGATTTATTACAACATATTATTCTATATTATTATATACTATATCTCCAAACCTATACGAGATATAATAAAAAAATTAAATGTGTCAGATTGAGAATTTAATTATCTTTAATATTTGTAGTAACAAATTTTCAAAAAATAATATTTAGATTTTTTTCTGTTAGAAACTACCACTTTCGGTTATCCAATTGTTACCAGAACCTATTCAACTCTTTCCATTACTGTTAGATTGAGGAATCCGTAGTCAAACAGGTCTTTAATCTTATAGAATTTGAGAAATCGTGTCTCCAACAACCATACACACACACACATCCACACACACACACACACACACACACACACACACACACACACAGACATCATTATAAAAATGTTAAAATCGGATTCTATGGACCTTAAATCGTGCTTATTCAATAAAATCTGGATATGCGATTTTTAGCATGAATCCAATACCTCTCTTAGCGAGAGGTAAAAATCATTTGGCGCTAGATCCGGGGACCGTGCGGGCCAGTGAATTGGTCCGTCTCTACCAATCCATGTATCGGGAAATACATCATTATGATATTCTTTTACAATTTTTGTATTATGACCTGGACAGCTGTCTTGCTGCAACCATACTTCACGATCATCGGCCAGTACTTCAATTGCCGGTCCAATATCATTTATCAGCAGATTATAATAGGACTGACCAGTTAAAGTGCCGTTAATGAAATATGGCCCAATAATATGGTTTTTTAAAATTCCAGTCCAAACGTTGATTTTCGGGGATATTGTGTATGAGTCATAACTTACAGATGTACATTATTTTTACGCCAATATCTAAAAATTTGAATATTTGGCTCATTATTGAGTGTAAATGTGCTTTCGTCGGAAAAACAAATATTTTCAATAAAATGTGAATCTGCATTTACTTTATCCAGCATTAATTCACAAAATGTTGCTCTCAGAAACTTATCTTATTTATTCAATTCCTGGTGTTTGCCATATTTAAAAGATTTATATTTTTCTTCTTTTAAATAATTTCTTACAGTACTAAATAGAATTGAAGTGTCTTTTTCTATTTGCCGCAAACTTAAATTTTTATTATTTTCAATGGCTGCAATTACATTAATTTTATTTGCTTGTCTTTCTTCATCTTCATCTACAATTGGCCTTTGACACTTGCATGGTTTTAAAACACTTCCTGTTTTATTAAATCTCTCAATTACACGAAATATTGTCGTTTTACTTGGAATTGGACGATCAGGATAAGAGCCACCAAAAAGTGCACGAATTTCTTCATAACTGTTTCCTCTGCAGTGTAATTTGACAATCAAATTTTTTTCTTCGGTACTGACCATATCCATTTTATTATGCACAAACGAACAGTGATGCAATTTATTGATTACAACAGTGTAGACACAATGGCTGCTAGTATAAACAAGTGATTAAGGGTGATTAGCGAGCATTTGATTAGCATTGTTTTATCTCTATCAATCGTTCATGGATTAATTTAGAGAAAAATAGTTTAAATAAAAAATGCGTAGAATTACTTTTTCTATAACTTTTATTTGAATTATTTTGCTCTAAAATAATCTATAAACGATTGACAGAGATAAAACAATGCTAATCACATGCTCGTTAATTACCCTTAATCACTGTTCATACTACCGACCATTCATTGCAACAATTAACATCAATAACACTGAACTGAACTGACAGAATGAGATTTTGTTTTATTTGTTTTTTTATTTCCATGGCTATCTTATTTTTGACGAAAATGTCATATCTTCTTTTCTAAATATCTAGTGCTAGAGATATTCTATTGCATTAAATGAGGACTTTTTATAAGTAAAAATTAATTCTAAACAACTTTTCATTCTTGTACTTTTGCTCTAAAATGTACAGGAGAGCCAATTTCCGCACATTTTTAAAATCCTATATTAAACTCCTATGTTCCATGTTTCGTTGCACACACTGTATGTGTGTGTGTGTGTTTTATAGTTATAATCTAACAATCATGTGATCGCCAAATACCAACAGCTTTCTTTTCCGTCATTTTTACCCCTACACGAAAACCATATAGCATCTTCAGCTGCGAGTTACTGACTATGTATCTATCAGTGAAAAAGTTTAGATATTTCGTAGAAGGAAGAAACTTTTTAATCCTAACAGATCATAAACCTTTGACTTTCATCGCTCACAAGATTTGCCATAACTACACCTCCAGAGAAATTAGACACATAGATTATTATTATTATTCTTTATTTCACGGATACAGGTTATAGGTACAATATATATATATATATATATATATATATATATATATATATATATATATATATATATATATATATATATATATATATATATGTAACGTTTTTATTTATATGGGTGAAGTGTAATAAATAACAGATATATTATTAATTAAAAGAATACGTTTATTAAACGGTAAATAAATATTAGAAATATAATTAAAAGATTATAAAAGTAACTAACACTATGATAAACAAATATTAACACTAATTTAAAGACTAAGAATATTATAAGACACTTAAACACTATGATTATTTATTTAAACAATTAACACCACTCTTTATGTCACTAATTACATTTATTTATGTTCACTTGTCGACTGTTGTTTATATCACCAACTATTCACGACACTTATTTATATCAGACTTCTGTACTCGTTGCTTGTATAATACAGAGTGTGTTCGCTGGCTTTGGCGGCGGGTTATATACCTGGCAGATTATTTCTAGGCCCTTCTGGAGAACTTCTAGAGGTAAACAACATAACACAATAGATTAGCACCGCGACATGTTCCAACGAGCGCGCAGACACCGAGGCGCCAGCCATGGCGCAGCGGCGGCGAGGGCTACGGAGCGGCGACGTTACACTGCCCCCTCCTTAAGACTGTTTCGTCCCGGAACAGTCCGTGATGACGAAACCTGCATGTATAGTTCATCCAGAGATCATGTTCCGAAGACTCGTTATCGTTGTGTTACGGCAGTACAATAGAGGGTCCTAATAGCCTGGCATGTGCCAGGGCTGTAATGAAAAATTTAAGTAGGGGTTTGAAATATTTCATTTCACACATTTTACTTTTCAAAACAGTAAAAAAAAATTGTTTAATATTTAACTGTTTTAAAAAATATATTGTATAATCAGATTTCCGTGACCACCCAGGAGGTACTAATTGCGGACCGTTAATCTTTGTTTATAGTGGCGATTTCCCCAAGAGGCCTATAACCACATGTCATTTAAAAAAATATATGAATATTTATTCGGACATCGTGCACTCGTCCTCGTCTTCAGAATTGTTATCGGACATATCTGAATCCCTTAAAGATATAATTAATGGATTCACGTCTTTGTAAAGTGATATAAATTTATTTTCTTCTTTTATGATATGTTGAATACAGTTACTCCATTGTTGCTGGCCAATATTTTCAACTTCTTCCCTGACTAATTGAACTACACTAGAATTTAATTGTGGTGATATATTTTTTGATCTAACATTGTTACCTTCCGTCACCTCTAGGTAAGGAAGGTATTGTCTTTGGTCAAAAAATTCGGTGGTGAGTTTTCATTGAATAAGCACGTTTTAGGGTCTTTACAATACGATTTTACTATTTTTACGATGATGTCTGTATGTGTGTGTGTGTGTTCGTATGTGCGTGTGTGTGTGTGTGTGTGTATGTGTGTGTGTATGTGACCGCTTTTTCGTGGACGATATCTCCAATACTAGAATTCCAAAAATTACAATTCTTGCGTATTCCTCTTCCTTACAACCATATGCAGACCTGTTTAGATTTTGGTTATAATTGGTCGGCCGGAAGTACCCTCATTTGAAGATTTTAACAGTTTTTCTTGAAAAAATCAGTTAAATGTTATTATAACTTAAAGAATATATTATTATCTATACGATTGATTGCATTTTATATTTGTTATTCAACAGATATAGAGTTAAAGAAGAATACAAATAATAAATTTCACATAAATTTCATAATTCAGCCAGCTATGCTAACTTAACCATGGAAACTGCTAATATTTTCAGGTAATTCAAATTGACAGATGTCAGTATCAATAAAATGTAAATCAATGAAAGAATAAGGGAAGTAACTCTAGTGTTAGAAGTTTCTAGATATATGAGAGACGATTACATTGGTTTGAACATGTCATGAGGAGAGATGAATATATTAATAGAAGGTGGAAGAAACATAGGAAGACCATATATAAGATGAAAAGACTGTATTGTAGAAGACTTGAGGGAAAAGGAACTGAATGAGGAATGACACGCAAAACAAAAATGAGTGGCAGAAGAAAATAAAAAATGGCGACCCCCTAACGAATGGGAAAAACTAAAGAAGAAGAAGAAAATGTCAGTGTCAAGTGCAATTTGCATAGTTTGTTAATGAAATAACTTTACTGGAAATATAGGATCTTTTGCAAGACAATTTATGTATGGGCGCGTGCAGTAACATTATTTTGAATTTGTACATAATACACAGGATTGACGGAAGGTATTGTGCTGGCCACATCAGATTTTTTTTTAGTTGGCTCCAAATTAACTCAATCGGATTGAATATGCAATAATAAGGTGGTAAACGTAATATTTTATGCCCTGCCTGTTGTGCCATATTGTCTACTCGTATAACGTAAGACTTATCAAAATTCTGCTCTTTTATAATTTTAAGTAAATCATTTTTTGTTGCCCTTTCTGGTATTGGCATATTTTTCTTTACTAAAAAATCTATTATTTCAGCCTTTCTTGTTGCTGTCTTCGGAATTTTATTCTCTTGTCGCGAATGGTAGGTGGCATTATCCATGACTATTACTGAATTTGGTGCAATATTAACAAGTAAATTATTTTCAAACCAACGTTCGAAGAGTTCAGCCGACATATTTTCATGATAGTATGCAAAAGATGTTTTGAAATCTTTTGCTGATAACAAAAGTCCATTTTTAATCCAGCCGTTCTTGTCACCAGCGTGTAAAATAATTATCCGTCGTCCCTTCGATACAGGTGCATTTAGCGAACATTTACCTTTATCATTAACCCATCCTTTCTCAACAACATCATGCGTGTCATACCATGTTTCATCTAGATAGACAATATTTTTCCCTGCTTCGCGGTACGATTTAATTTTATTTAAATATTTGTGCCGTAACTCAACTATTCGCGGTTGTTCTAGTACTGCTTGTCTTTGATCTAATTTTTTTTAAACAAAACCCATTTTCTTTAAACACTGATGTAGGCATGATCGAGAAGGTACAAAAGAAATATCTTTTCTTAACGTTGTATGTAAAGATGATAATGTGTGAACAATATTATTAGCATAAGAATTATGTATTGTTCGTACTATATATTGTTTCGTAAAATCATCTATTTTGTCAGTATCTGAATCTTTTCGAACTCTTTTAGGTACCGGACCACCTATTCTGATAATTTTTTAACAGTTTTATCACATACCTTTGTTAGTTAGCAAGTTTTCTTAAGAGCAACTGATTCTTCATATTCCTCCAAAAGTCCATTGTAAACACTCAACACGATTTGTTGTCCATGTTCGTGCAAAAAAGGTTTAAATATATTAGGCGATGGTAATACACTTTTACTAGCACTTTCTAATTCTTCGTTTTCTTCCCACGGGCGAAACATTGTTAACGTTGTTGACTGTTGAATTTAATTTAACAAAACAAAAAACACTTTCAGCCTTCGTACACTAGTTAGGAGGTACAAATGACAAGTGAAAATAATTAAACTCACCACCTATTTATATACCTACATAGCCACAAATAACGGTTTTATAATCCTTTGGAGACAAGTTCACAGACCTTATAATAAGCTATAAGAAAATTAGGGAAATTCTAAGTTCAAAAGATTAACGCATTAAAATTTTAAATATTATAGATACTATACCCTACAGGCCGAAGGACCCAATTACAGGGCAAGAGCAAAGATTAGTTAGAAAAAATAAACGCATTTCTTAATCTCGTCTACACTATCATGAAAAATGTCAATGTGAGTTTGAACAGAATGATAACAATTAATCATATTATAAACGGGAGATTTTGTTAAAACAGTAGAACGTGCAGTTGGTAAATAAAATGTATTGAAATAGCGAGATGATGAACGTGGTACTTGTAGTGGTAATTTAGTCAACAAATACACACAATCAATGATATTATTAACTAATTTAAAAATTAATATAGCTGAATGCATATTTCTCCTTTGTTGAAGGAATTGTAAATTAAAATTTTCTAATAATATACATTGCGGAGTTCCTCTTTCAGGATATAACCCATTAATAATGAAAGAAGCTGCTTTGATAAATTTACGCTGCACTAACTCGATTGATTCGCTGGCGTTTTTATGGGAAGGGTTCCAAATTACAGAACAATATTCTAAATGAGGCCGAACTAAACTTACAAACAAAATTCTTAAAGTATTTTTATCTTTGAGATATGCAGAGTGTCTAATTATGAAGCCTAGACATTTGTAGGCTGTTAGTATCTTATTTTCAATATGCTTGGTGAATGTAAGTTTTGGGTCAAACGATACTCCCAGATCTATAAAGTACTCAGGTCTATTTAATATACAGTTATCAATTGTATAATCAAATTTTATTGGACATAGTTTTCGAGTGAAGGATAGAACATTACATTTGTTTATATTTAAGAATAATTTATTTGATACGCACCAATTATAAATTTCATTTAAATTACTTTGGAGTAATTCACAATCGTGTTCATTATGGATTCTATGATAAATCTTTAGGTCATCAGCATAAAGCAGATGATCGACATTCAGACAAAATGTTATGTCATTAATAAAGATATTAAACAACAGCGGCCCTAACACAGATCCCTGCGGAACTCCAGAACTTTGAGCAAAGTGTTTTGATGTATAACCGTGAGTACTAACAAAAAGTGATCTGTCACTAAGATAGGATGATATGAGTTTGACAAGTGACGGCGATAAGTTAATGGATTCAAGTTTACGTAATAGAATATTATGGCCAAGTTTATCAAACGCCTTAGAGAAGTCCATGTAGACTACATCAACCTGTCCATGTTCATCAATGGCCTCACTTATAAACTGAGTTTTACACATAAGATTTGTGACAGTAGATCTACCTTTACAAAAACCATGTTGATTAGGAGATATTATGTTAGATACGTGATCATATATTTTATTATGTAAAATTATTTCAAATATCTTACTGAAGTTAGATATCAGTGCTACCGGTCTGTAATTTTCGACATTATTTTTGTCACCCTTTTTGAAAATGGGATTGACACGAGATATTTTCCATTTGTCAGGATATTTGGATTCTTTAAGCATTAAATTGAAGATATATGTTAAGGGTTTCACAAATGAAAAAGAACAGTCCTTTATAATAAATGATGGTACAGAATCAGGTCCCATAGTAAACTTTGAATTCAGTTTTTTAATTGCAAGTAAGACGTCATCTTCAGATACAGAGTTAATGATCAATGGAAAAGAAGAGTAGTTGGGAAGAGAACTGCACGTATTAAATTGTGAAGATACATTGAATGAACCAGAGAAATAGTCTGCAAATGAATTTACAATGGATTGTGGATTATCTATGACTTTATCACTGTATGTTAACACACTTGGAATTGAAGAAGTGTTACGTTTACTATTAACAAATGACCAAAACCTTTTGGGATCCTCTTTGATTTCGGATTGTATAGTATTGCAATAGTTTCTATATGCTGTCTTCGCTTCGGACTTAATTTGAGCTCGTAGTGTCGTATATTTAGATTTATCGGCTGGACTACCAGTTCTGTTAAATTGTTTGATCGCTTTGTGTTTCATTTTAATGTTATAGATAATTGAACCTGTATACCAAGGAGGATACGACTGGATACATTTTTTCTTTTGAGGAACATTTGCAGAAAAAATATTGTTAATAATGGAGTAAAATTCATTGATAGTAGAGTTAATATCGTCACAGTTGTATACAGTATCCCAGTTGCAACAAAATAAAGCGTTATATAAATCTGGAAAATTAGCTTTTTTAAAATTGAGACCAAGTGCACTGACTGCCTGAAATTTAGAATTTTTCTTGTCGGTGTAGTAAGATATTTCTACATGTAAGGGTGGATGATACAGAATATCCTCTTTTACAATACAATCCTCCGAACGTGTAACTATAGTATTAAAATTACTTACTATAAGATCTAATATATTGCCATTATTATTAAGAATAAAATTATGTTGCTTCAAATCTAAGAAGTTTAGAAATTTGGAAAAAGACGTGTAAAGAGGACATGAGGTCATATCATGAAAACAATTTATGTAATCGGAAATATTAAAATCGCCAAGAATTAATATACGGGAGTTATAAAGAAAGTGTAGTGATGATATTATATCAAAAATAGTCTCATAATCCTTTAATTTAGACGATGGAGGTATATACAAAATCAAGATATATAAATGTGAATTATTTATTTGTACTTTAACGAGTAAGATATCAATATTCGGAATGTCGTTAATTTTCTCGGTGAATGATTTCACATTAACTTCAGTTGCACATAAGTTGTTTCTTAGTGCGATGAGAACCCCACCACCTCTTTTCGTGTTTGTCATCATAAAATTTCGGTCACTTCTAAACACATGAAAGTAGTTAGTGTCGAATAATTCTGAGTTCCGAATACCATCATGGCACCATGTCTCAGTAAAAACAAAAGATCAAAATGGCATGAAATTAGAGAATTTACAAAAACGTCGTTACACTTTGTATTAAGTCCTCTCACATTTTGGTAATAGCAATGCAAATTGTGAATTTCATTGCAACTAGGTATATGGGAATTATTAGTCACATACTCACTGTCAGACGTATTCATTAGTTGCTATGCATCACCCAGTATAGTTTTTTTTAATCTTTTTAAAGTTTCTTGGTAAACATGGCAAGAATGGTCCCAAACGGCATGGTTACTTGGGATATTGGGTTTCAGTGTTCCTATTCGCGAGCAATGGATACATTTTAATGTGCTGGATTTACATTCGGCCAGGGAATGCGACTCTGCACATTTGGGACAAGTAGGAATTGTCTTTGTGCATTGTGCAGAAGTGTGATGGAAACCACAGCAATTAAAACACCGACGTAAATCGATAGCGTCGTAAACTGAGCAATAATCATACCCTACAAATAAATTACCCGACTTTAACATTGAGTGATACGTATTATGGTCAACCTGAATTACTGCTTGGTACATATTATTATTTTTTCTCAAAGGTTTTATGGAGATAATATCACAAATGCTGTCATTAGAAATGCTATCTTTATTTTGATTTTTGATGTAATTTAATAATTTGACTGATTCCATTTTTTCTGATAATCCAACAATACGGAGCCTGGGATTCAACAAAGGTAATTGTTTCACTTCGTATTTATCACTTAATCTCTCAGTGGCTAATTGCTTTAATTTAGAAGCGTTATCTTTATCTTTGCAACTAATTACCAGACTACCATCGCGCTTGTTTTTAACATTGCTAATATTAATTTGGGATTCGATAGGATTGAGCGAATGTAGCATATCCGATTTAGTAACAGATGGTTTTTGACTACCAGATTTTGGACGAACAATTAGTGGTGGTTCAACTTTCTTGTTTTTTACGGCACTACTGTAGGACTCAGTAGATTGAGAAGCAGAAATTCCATAAGTTTCTTTGATTTTGCATTCAAGACTTTTTTGCAATTCATCTTTTAGTGATGTAAATTTATTTTCCATGTCATTTTGAAAAGAAATAAAAAGTGAATTTAAAGAGTCCAAGGTATTATTTTTCATTAATTTAGACATATTCTCGTGCAATTTCTTAATATTCGCTGCAAGATCCAAGGTTTCAGATTTATTTACTATTTCGCATGTTTTTTTGCAATCATCACAGAGGAAAAAAAAGTTGGTATTCCTTGTTAGGAATTTATAATCTTTCTCGCCTATATTTAGACAATTAATATGAAAAGATTTACCACATGAACCTTCACAGCCTACTGTTGACTGATCGGGTCTTTTATATCGACATTTACCACACCCTGACATATTCTCATATCACAAAATAGGAAGTAAATAAAGTAATATAAAACAAAAATATGTAAAACCGTAGTAAAAACAACCTATAAGCTAAAATAATGACAATGAATGAAACACACTGTATACAGGGGGGGACAGGGAGGCGCCAGTGCGGTCCGTCACGGCTTAAGGATACAGACGCACTAGAGTAGGACCACGGAATGGATGACAGTAGAGAATATATGTTACTGATGATGAAAGAAACGGATGATCGATAATAAAAGCCTAGCATCAAATATTAGCAAATACAGCCCTGGTAATCGGTTTAGAAAATCTGTAAAGTGCAGTCTTGGTCTACAGTCGAATACTGGGCGTAAAATATATACCAGCATTGCAAATACTGAACTGGTCGACTGTACGGACCGAAATATTTTGGCATTGCGGTTTAGCTATTGTGAACCCATAATAAAACGATAACGAGTCTTCGGAACATGATCTCTGGATGAACTATACTACCCTTGGTGCATTTGGAAGTCCTTAAGAAGTGACAGTCGATGGTCCGCTCGACTTCTTCTTTCTGTCCGTTAGGGTTAAAGCTGCAGACGAGAATTTCAACGCCGGTGAAACGGAAGAGGATCTCTAACATGTTCCTTGCAATCCTCCAATCCAGACCGTCTAGACCACAACCTAACTTAGGTACCGCTAGCTTCAAAATGTCATTCTCCAGTAAATGATCCCTCAAATCGCATAGCGAGTTCCATAGGCTGTGATACGACGGCTTCTGGTACGAGCGTGGTTTTGTAACAAGGTAGAAGATGTACCGCTGATGGTCTGCATTGCTATCTCTCAGTCGTAACGTTTTCCCAACAGATGGACGTTGGTTGGCCAGTTCTTGTAGTCGTCCATATTTCGCCTTAAAGACTGAAGTTATGTCCCGCGACAGCTTTAAGTCTTCTGATAAACAGTGGCCGAGGGAATAATCTGAGGACACGGTGAACAGGTCTCTATGTTCTTCTGTCGTCACGCCATACCGCGCCTTGTGACCAAAGGAATACTGTTCCATGAAGTCTTCAAAAGTCGGTTCCTGAGCTATGATCCGACGAACCGTTGCTCCATGCTGGTCTTCATTGTTGTCACCGGCGAACGGGGCTAGCCGATTAAAGTGTACTACTCTCGGCTTCCCGGTAGGTCGTTTCTTAATTCTATATACCACATCGTTTATTCTTTTGACTACCTCATAGGGGCCCTCCCAATTCTTTTGCAACTTTGGTGATAACCCGCGGCGCCTTTGTGGGTTGAAAAGCCAACTAAATCCCCAGGTTGATATCCACCTTTTTCGGCTTTGATGTCATACCGGTCCTTCATCGTACGGACTTGTTCATGAATGTCATCCATTCTTCTCCGTAAGCCCGTAACGTAGTCTTCTCCGGCCAGGTCTTCCCCAGGTTTGCTGCCGAACACCATGTCACATGGTAAACGCAACTCACGTCCGAATAAGATGTTCGCAGGAGTTTGCCCTGTCGTTTCATGCACGGATGAACGATAAGCCATCAGGAACAGATAAAGATGTCAGTCCCAGTCTCTTTGGTGGTTGGAGACTACCTTCGACAAATATCGGTTGATCGTTCTGTTCATTCGTTCAACCATGCCATCGGACTGCGGATGTAATGCAGTTGTCCTTGTTTTATTAATTCCTAATATCTTACAGATATTTAGGAAAACGGCAGACTCGAAATTTCTTCCCTGGTCGGAGTGAAGTTCACGTGGTACCCCGAATCGGCATATACATTCTTTAACTAAGGTTTCAGCGACAGTGGTGGCTTCTTGATTAGGTAATGGATAGGCTTCAACCCACTTGGTGAAGTAGTCCATGACAACCACGATATATTTATTTCTGTCGTTACTTTCTGGGAATGGTCCGGCCACATCAATCGCAATGCGCTCAAATGGACTGCCAACGTTGTATTGACGCATTGGAGCTTTTCGTCGTCTATGAGAGTCGTTGCTTCCAGCGCAAACCACACATTTCTTGCACCAGTCTTTAGTATCTTCAGTGAAGTTAACCCAGTAAAACTGCTGGCGCAATCTTTCTAGAGTTTTGGTGACTCCAAAATGGCCTCCAGATCCGTCATGGATCTCTTTCAACACGTCTGGTATTCTACTCTTAGGAATGACTAACTGAGTTTTCTTCTCAGTTCCATCAGCATTCTCGACCACACGCTTCAACAGGCCATCCTCAATGACCATGGAGTCCCATTGCGCCCAGTACGCTTTTACACTCTGTGAGTGTGGTGCAACGTCTTCCCATATTGGTTTGCATTCTTCTGCTTTCCATTTCAGAATAATTTTCAAATTCGGGTCATTTTCTTGGTCTTCGCGTAGTCCATCGGGCTGCCAATTATCATCGACTACTGTTGTCCTGGCGATGGTGAAATGTTTCTCTTCCAGTCGACTACAATGCTTGCATTCATCTTGGCATGGCCTTCTGGACAATGCGTCGGCATTACGATGGCTGGTACCCATCCTATGATCGATTTTGAAATCGTATTCCTGTAGTCTTTCAATCCATCTAGCCACCTGACCTTCAGGATTCTTGAATTGTAGCAGCCATTTTAATGCAGCATGGTCAGTTCTAATCAAAAATCTTCTACCGTACAAATATTTGTAGAAATGTTCCACGGATTTGACGACCGCTAATAATTTTTTTCTGGTCACACAGTAATTCCTTTCTGGTTTTGACAAGGTCTTACTAAAGTAGGCAATAACTTTCTCATGCCCGTCTTGTATCTGGGAAAGAACGCCGCCAATTCCGACGTTGCTGGTATCCGTATCTAGTATGAAGTTTCCTTCAGGCAAAGGATAACTCAAGACGGGTGCGCTTGTCAAAGCATGTTTTAGTTTTTTAAATGCAGCTTTACAGTCCATTTCCCAGATAAATCTTCTTCCTTCTTCAGTAAGCCTTGTCAGTGGCTTGGCTATGTTGGCAAATCCAGGTACATATCGTCGATAATAGGTACACAAACCAAGAAAACTTCTAAGTTCGTGTTTATCCTTAGGTGCTGGCCAGTCTCTCACAGCCTTTATCTTCTCCTGGTCAACTGCAATACCCTTACCGGAAACCACGTGTCCAAGGTAATGAACTGCTCTTTGAAACAGGTGACACTTCTTCGGGCTAAGTTTCAGGTTAGCCTTCCTCAATCTCTGGAAAACCTCTTCCAAATTCTTCATGTGGTCCTCGAATGTCTTACCTACCACAATAATATCGTCGAGGTACACTAAACAGGTTTTCCAAGATAGCCCAGCCAATACTGTTTCCATGAGTCGTTCAAACGTTGCAGGAGCATTGCAGAGCCCAAACGGCATTACGGTAAATTGCCAGAGTCCTGTACCAATGGTGAAGGCTGTCTTCTCCTTGTCTTTTGGATCCAAATCCACTTGCCAGTAGCCGATCTTTAGGTCCAAAGTGGAGAAAATCTTTGAGCCAGCTAAGGTGTCTAATGTGTCGTCTATTCGAGGTAGCGGGTAGCTATCCTTCTTCGTCACGTTGTTGAGTTGACGATAATCGACGCAAAATCGTGTACAGCCATCCTTCTTCTTCACTAACACCACTGGTGAAGCCCAAGGACTGCTTGAAGGTTCGATTACACCTTCCATCTTCATGTCCTCAATAATTCTTTCGGCTTCCTCACGCTTCGTCAATGGCAGTCTTCTTGCTGGTTGGCGGATGGGTCTTGCGTCTCCGGTGTCTATTTTATGGTGAACTACATTAGTTCTTCCGTTGGCTTTCTTGTCATTTTGGAACACATCTTGAAACCTCCCAATTAACTCCTTCGCCTTGGTTCTCTGGTCGGCGGTCAATTCTTCAAACGATGTTGTCAATTGATTGATTAACGTGTCCGGAACTTTCTGAGATGTGTTCCCTGTGGCCTTTACAGTTCGGATAATCGAGGATACTGCTGAGCATTCTCCTACAATTGTTCCTCTCTTCAGAACAAAAGGATAAAAATTTACGTTCATTATTCGAACTGGTATTACCCGGCTGGCTTTGACCAGTGATTTTCCGACAACAACTCCAGTGCCAGTTTTGGCATCATCATTCTTGGGCTCCAGCATAACGATACTTCCCTCACAGAAACTACCATCTAAATGTGCTTCCAGGATAGTTTCACTTCGTTCTGGGAGGGTAACGTCCTCAGCCATTAGTACGCGCACAGCTTTGTCATCTCGTGGATTTAATACGAGTTCTTCTTCATTGACCATCATCACGCCCTTCTTCAGGTCAAGTTTAAAACCATGCTTTGTCATTGCGTCCATTCCGAGTATTAATTCATCTTCAACTTCAGCTACCAGCGCACGATGTTTAAAGGAGGTGTTTCCAATAGAGATGGTGACATCTACTTCTCCTAATGCGGTAGCTTGTTCTCCCGTTGCTGTGCGTAACCGCCACTTAGTTGGTTGAAGATGCGTCTTGCCAGTTTTCCTTATGAAGTCGGGTCTAATTATAGTTTTTGTCGCACCCGTATCCAGTAGCATTTTCATTGGCCTTCCGGTAATAGAGCCATCCACATAGATGCTATTGGCTTTATGATGAAGAGATGCGACATAACTAATGGATTGTGGAGCTACTAGATTACGGGTCGACAGTTGCCCCTTCGCATCAACCCGATTTAGTTTTTCCGACTCCTTTTCTTCCTTCTATCAGACTTGGCTCAGCCACACCATAATTCGGAATTGACGACGATGTAATTTTATTGAATTTTTCTCGCAATTCTTCTATCTTCCTGTCATACTTTTCTTCTAAATTCTTCAGATCTTCGTCGGTTTTTCTAGAATTCTCCTCTAATTTTTCTTCTAAACTTCTAGAATTTTCTTCTAATTTTTGTTCTAATACTCTAGAGTTTTCATCTAATTTTTGTTCTAATGTTACTGTCAATTCTTCTTTTAATGTTCTACAATTTTCTTCTGCTTTTCTAGAATTTTCTTCCAATTTATGTTCTAATGTTACTGCCAATTCTTCTTTTAATGTTCTAGATAGTTCTTCGGCTTTTCTAGAACTTTCTACCATCTCCTGTTTTAATTCTTCTTTTAATGTTCTAGAATTATCTTCTAATTTATTTTCTAATATTCTCGAATTTTCTTCTGCCTTTCTAGAACTTTCTACTAATTTTGTTATCTGTTTATCAATGTCGGATAGGTCAAATAAGTAATCGTCAGCATTTTCACCAGCAGCGATTAATGCTTGCCGCAGACGAGATTGTAGAAAGCTTTTCAGTCCTGTCGTATCTAATTCTCGTTCTTCCAGTTCTCTCTTGAGATCACTTACTTTTAATTCACTTAATTTTATTTGTTTAGTCGCCATTTTATTTATTTTTATTTATTTACACTTCACAGTTTAACAACCCCACACCTGACACCAATTGTAACGTTTTTATTTATATGGGTGAACTGTAACAAATAACAGATATATTATTAATTAAAAGAATACGTTTATTAAACGGTAAATAAATATTAGAAATATAATTAAAAGATTATAAAAGTAACTAACACTATGATAAACAAATATTAACACTAATTTAAAGACTAAGAATATTATAAGACACTTAAACACTATGATTATTTATTTAAATCATTAACACCACTCTTTATGTCACTAATTACATTTATTTATGTTCACTTGTCGACTGTTCTTTATATCACCAACTATTCACGACACTTATTTATATCAGACTTCTGTACTCGTTGCTTGTATAATACAGAGTGTGTTCGCTGGCTTTGGCGGCGGGTTATATACCTGGCAGATTATTTCTAGGCCCTTCTGGAGAACTTCTAGAGGTAAACAACATAACACAATAGATTAGCACCGCGACATGTCCCAACGAGCGCGCTGCGCGCAGGCACCGAGGCGCCAGCCATGGCGCAGCGGCGGCGAGGGCTACGGAGCGGCGACGTTACATATATATATATATATATATATATATATACACATTTGTATTTTTCAAGTGTAATCTAAGTAGTTAGTTTACTTCCTGCTCCGGGATTTACACTCCTTCCAGCTGCTTACCAAGCAGCTCAGGTAAGGGTGTAAAGTTATTGTTTTTCTTATGGTATGTGCAGTACCGTATATTGTAGTTTTTTGAATTTCCATTGCGTCATGTTTACCAGGGATTTTTTATTATTATTATTATTATTCTTTATTTTTTTACTTTAATAGGTAGATTTTATTATACATACGGCCACTTAGGCAAGTATATAACATTTAATTATAAGTACAATACTTAATTATTTTTATTATATATTTCTTGTCTTGTCCCGTTGGTGATGCGGACCTACTGGATCTTAACTTATCCCATACTATGTTTTCTTTATTCTCTTCCTATTGATGGTATTATAGGGAATCTCCCAAAATTCGTCTTACAATTCAGCAAGTTTCTAAAATTGTAGCTTTTTGTAATTGAAGGTAAGTATTTCTTTGCAAATCCAGTGTTTTTAAACTTTCGAATAACTTCTTCGGAATTTCTCCAGTGGCCCCGATTACTATTGATATAATTTTGACTTTCTTCATTTTCCACATTTTTTTAATTTCGTCAGCCAGGGGTACATATTATCTTATTTCTTCATTCCAAGTGTCATCAATATTTATACTATTTGGTACTGCAATGTCTATTATAAACGTTTCTTCATTTTTCTTTATCAATATTATGTCCGGGATGTACACATTTTTTCATCAGTTATTAATGGCCTGTTCCAGTAGAATTTTGCATTTTCATTCTCTTGTATGCTCTGAGGTTCATATTGGTAGTATGGTACTGAATCTATAAGTTTTTGTTGATTACATAATTTTAAGCGTATTACTTTAGCAATTTTGTTGTGCCGTGTTAGTTATTGCGATTTTGTCAACTGTGTACATCCTGAATATATATGTTCTATTTTTTCTTGTTTTTTATTGCATACGCGACACCTGTATGTTTGCTCTTGAATCTTTGTTAAATGCTTTATGTAATATCTTGTATTTATTACTTGATCTTGTATCGCCAACATAAATCCTTCCGTTTCTACAAATATGTTTCCGTTTCTTAACCATGATTGTGTGGCTTCCTTATGTATATATTCTTTTTCTATATCTGCTGCATACCTCCCATGTAATTTCTACTGTTTCCATAGTCTCTTCTTTTCTTCTATGGACTTCATTTTACTCAACGAATCATAATTTTTATCTGATAAATTTAAGGGTGTATAATTTTTATCTACTTTACAAAGTTCTTTATGTAAATCTGATGTTAATGATCTATTTTGAAAATATTCCCTTATATTATTTACTTGTTTGTATTGTACCTCAAATATTTCTGGAATCCCCCTACCACCTTCTTTTCTCTTCATGTGGAACCGTTCAATAGAACTTCTTGGATGATGGGCTCTGTATGTTGTGAACAGTTTTCTTGTTTTTGTATCTATATCTTTTAGTTCGGTGTCGGTCCACTTAATAATTCTAAAACTGTATATTAATATCGAAGTGGCATAGCTATTAATTGCCTTACTTTTATTAATAGCAGATAGTTTAGATTTTAGAATATGTCTAACCCTTCCGAAGTACAAATCTCTTAACTTTTCTTTGCATTGTTTTTGAGCTACTCTTCTTGCTTGTAGATATCCTAGATATTTATACAATTCATCTTTCATCATATTTAAAATTTGTCCTTGTTTCTCATCACTTTCCACTCCGTCCTGATCTTGCCATTTTCCTTTTTTTATTCTGTGAATGCGACAATTATCTAACCCAAACTTCATATTAATATCTGCACTAAAACTTAATGCTTGTTTCAAAAGGTATTCCAGATCTTCCCGTGTACTGGCGAACAACTTCAAATCATCCATATATAATAGGTGAGTATAATTTATGTTTGCTTTTTCTAATGAGTATCCTTTTCTTCTTTTACTATTTAGTATCGTGGTCAATGATTTTATAGCAAGATAAAACCATAGAGGACTAAGAGCATCTCCCTGAAACATTCCTCTTTTAATCTCAATTTCTCCTACTTCGGTCGTTTGTTCTTCTCTTTTCAACTTTGTTTTCCATTGTGACATGGCATATATCAGAAACCTGTATATATGATTATCTATCTTGTAAATTTGTAGTACTTTCAACATCCATGAATGTGGTACACTATCGTATGCCTTTGGTAGTCGATATACGCTGTGTATAATGGTTTATTGTGTTTCTTTGCATCCTCGGTAATTATCGTATCTATTAACAACTGCTCCTTGCATCCTTGCGTTTCCTTCCCCTTTTGTTCTTCATCAAGCATTCTATTTACCTCTAGATGTTTATAATTTTTTTCTGTGATTATAGCTGTAAGTAATTTCTATATTGTCGGTAAGCACGTAATCGCTCGATATTATCCAGGATCATTACTTGCAGGTTCCGTTTTTGGCAATAGATATGTGTTACCAATAGTAATATATTTTGGCATTTTAGTTGGTTCTTGTAGTATTTCTATAAAACACTTTGCTAATTGCTTATGTATTGCTTTAAATGCTTTGTCAGTCTTGAATCTTTATATAAAGTGACAGGCACGTGTTATACAACACTCTTAAAAAGTCGTTTTTTCTGAGGAATAAAGCCACAACCATATCACCGGATGTCTGCAAAGGCACGGAACAAGGTAGGGCTCAAAGTTCCCATACATGTATTAATCCCATCTCTACAAACAATAAAAGTCAAAAAAATTAAATAAGCTAACCTTACTTAAAACCCGACTTAAAAATCACAAGCAACAATCCATCTATAAACTAATAGCCAAACTACATCGACAAGTAATACCGCTGACTACAGTGGTAAACACTTAAACAGAATCAAACACGCAGCCGATAATGTCTCTCTTTACCAAAGGCTCAAGCCAAAACCATCCGCAAACATTTGCAGGTGTCGCGCGAAAACCAATTGCAGATTCCTTCCCCACAAAAGAACAAGCAATACTGATGAACTCGATTGACGGCCTCAAAATAAAAGATTATGTAATCAGCATAGGTAATATCATAGGCCCCAAATATACTATTCGCTTCAAGAATCTCAAAGAACAGAGTATATATATATATATATATATATATATATATATATATATATATATATATATATATATATATATATATATATATATACAAACAAAAGAATTAGTAGACGACATAATCAAGAAACACAAAACAATAATAATAGAAAACAATGAAATAAATATACGAAGACTCATCACCCTAGCAAAACGTATAATATTATCAAATGTATGTCCTTCCATCCCACACATCATAATCGAAGAACATCTCAAACTTATAGGACTACAATTAGTATCTCCCGTCAATTTCCGAGTAGGAATGCAAGAATCCGAATATAGCCATGTTTAAGCTTTAGAAGGCAAATTTATATCTCCCCCGATGACAACCCTTCAGTACCAGACAGCACATTAATAAAACACGAAAATATTAAATACCGAATATTTATATCATCAGAAGAAAACATAACATGTTTCATATGTAACAAACCAGGACATAGCAGCAACCAATGTCAAAACACAACAAACACAAATCCTTTACCAATACCAATAATCCAGACGAAACGCACAGCCTCACAATTAACGTCCGACTCAGAAAACACTATCAAAAACAAAAAAATAAACCCCATAACAACTAACACAACAACAGATATTAACACCAGTAAATCAAATCAAACAGAAATAAAACAAAAAAACAAAAAAACCAAGAAATCTCAGTCCCGCAATCGATATTAACACCCAGATCACAGAACTTATAGAACCATTAAAACAGCAAACAGCACATGGAAACAAACAGAGAAAAGTACGTATTAAACCACGAAGAACTCAAAGAATTCCTAGAAAATACTTACGGCAACACAAACCCGTTAAGCATAGCTAGAGACGTCACAACAAACATTCCAAAATTAGTAGAAAATCTACATGAATTATACCCGAAACTAGAGCATAGAGTCATGAAAACAAGATTCTCAAAACTAATAAATAAACTTAAAAATCAACTTAAATCCGAACTACACCCTACAATACACTCTAGCCAAGAATCACTCCCCACTACCTCAAGTCGAGAGTCTCTATATTTTTAAATGATCCTACAGTGGAACTGCAACGGCTTCCTCGCACATATTGGTGAAATAAAAAAACTAATATCAGACTACAACCCCCAATTCATCTGTATTCAAGAAACCAGATTCAAATACTCCCAAATGGTAACATTACAAAATTACACCGTAATCAGAAAATGCAGAGACAACCCAATCAGTGCGAGTGGCGGCGTAGCAATTTTCACAAGAAACGACACATATGCACAAGAAATAAACATAAACACACCATTAGAAGCCGTAGCAGCACAAATATTTACCCCAAAAAAAACAACTATCTGCTGCATCTACATACCCCCAAACTCTCGAGTAAATGAAAGCGAAATAAAAAATCTACTCAATCAACTCCCTAAACCATTCATTTTAATTGGAGACTTCAACTCCCACAATATCATATAGGGATCAAACAACACAGATGGAAGAGGTAAGCTTATAGAAAATATCATAAATGACCTAGATCTAGTATTACTAAACGATGGCGCGAGCACACATTTTTGCACCAGAACAGGATATTTTTCCGCCATATACCTATCCATGTGCGAACCTTCCATAGCCCATCAATTCTCATGGGAAGTAATCAGATACCCATTTAACAACGGCCACCTTCCTATTATAATCTCTACGGGTAATATCACAAATTCAGAACCCCACCACGCATACGAGAAATGCAAACTGGAGAAAGCAGACTGGAAACTCTTCCAGTCTCTAACTATACCTAGGGAAAAAATATCAAAAAACGACGACATCGACATCATAGTAGATAAATTCGTTAAAAGCATAACAAACGCCGCTAACATCGCAATAGGCAAGAAGAGAATAAAAAACTACAAGAAACTAGTACCATGGTGGAGCAACCAGTGTGAAGAAATAGTAAAACAAAACAAAAAAGCCCTCTATAACTACAGGAAACATAAAACCATTGACAATTTAATATACCTTAAGAAAACCCAAGCACTCCTAAGACGAACAATCTTGAAAAGTAAAAAAGAATGTTGGGAAAACTACGTATCAACAATTACCCCTAGCACAAGCACAGAGACAATATGGAATAAAATACGTAAAATAAAAGGAGGAAAAAATATACAACAAACGACAATGTTAAGAATCGGTAACCAAATAGTAACTAGCCCGCAAGAAATAGCAAACAAACTAGCAGACACATTCGAACAAAATTCAAACGACCAATGCTTCAATGAAAATATCCTACAAAGAAAAATTCAATCAGAACAGCAAAACATAAACACCGACAGCACAGGAAATACCCCAATAAACATACCATTCACACTAAACGAACTAAAATATACACTAAAAAACACAAAAGGGAAAAGTACTCCGGGACCAGACGGTATCCCATACCAAATAATCAAAAATATTTCCGAAGAGGCATTACTACAATTACTAGACATATACAATCATATATGGGAAAACAATCAATACCCCGAAAAGTGGAGAGGTCACAACAATCCCTATATTAAAACCCGGAAAAGACAAAACAAACCCCACAAATTACAGACCAATATCGTTAGCTAACTGCCTTAGCAAAGTCCTTCAGAAAATGGTCAATAAAAGACTGATGTGTCACCTTGAGGCCATCAACGTACTAATAAAGGAACAATGCGGATTTAGAGCAAATCGATCAACAACAGATCAAATTATCGCCCTAGAAACAGACATCTAAAAGGCATTAAAAAATAAACAACACCTGGTAGCAATATTATTTGACATTCAAAAGGCATACGATTCGGCATGGAAACATAACATAATAAAAACATTAGAAGAATACAATATAAAGGGACACATACTTAAATATATCATCAACTTCCTACAAAACCGTAAATTTAATGTTAAAACAAATGGTTGTCTAAAAAAAGCAACAGAATGGAGTGCCACAAGGCGAAATCCTTAGTGTTACCCTATTTTTAATCGCCATGAACAAAATAACTAAATATACCCCCAATAACTGCCAACTATCACTTTTCGCGGACGACCTTGTAATCTACTATAAAGGTAAAAATATCAACCACATAAAAGAGAAACTGCAACAAACAATAAATGGCCTACAAGATTGGGCAAATGCGACAGGATTCCAGTTCTCAGAGTCAAAAACACAAGCAATCCACTTCTGCAAGTTAGGAAAACACCACGAACATCCGGTCATCAAAATCAACGATACTGCCATCACGTACTCTAACACAGTTAAATTTCTCGGCGTAACATTTGATACCAAATTAACATGGGGACCCCACATCCTAAAATTAAAAAAATGTGATGTGGCCAGCACAATACCTTCCGTCAATCCTGTGTATTATGTACAAATTCCATTCATAAAATGTCTTGCAAAAGATTATAAATTTCCGGTAATATTATTTCATGCAAATGGCACTTGACACTAACATTTTCTTCTTCTTTAGCTTTTCCCATTCGTTAGGGGTCGCTAATTTTTATTTTTTTCTTCCATTCATTTCTATTTTGCGGGTCATCCTCATGTCAAAATTTTTCATTCAAAATTTCTTTTTTTGGTATTTTATGATTCCTTTTCTCGGCAACTGAATTCCACACCCCTGATAATAAATATACCACATGAAATAAGAAAATCATGAAATTTTGAATGAAAAATTACGACATTTGTCAGTTATGGACGTAATTCATAGCTGTCATTTTGACACGGGTCCACATATCTGCTTGCCAAAGTCAGCAAAGTCACGTCACTGCACTCGCCCTACACATAATTTTTTTGCAAAAGATCCTATATTTCCAGTTAAATTATTTCATAAACAAACTATTCGCATTGCACTTGACACTAACATCTTCTTCTTTAGTTTTTCCCATTCGTTAGGGGGTCGCTATTTTTTATTTTCTTCTTCCACTAATTTTTGTTTTATTTGTCGTCCTCATTCAGTTCCTTTTCTCTCCTTTCATATTATATTTGGTCTTCTATGTTTCTTCCAACTTATGTAATAAGCTATTCATTCTTCCAATATACTCATCTCTCCTCATGACATGTTCAAACCAATGTAATCGTCTCTCTTATATCTTTCTAGAAACGCCCAACACTAGAGTTATTTCCCTTATTCTTTCAACATTTACTTTTTATTGATATTGACATCTGTCAATTTGAATTACCTGAATATATTAGCAGTTTCCATGGTTAAGTTAGCACAGCTGGCTGATATATGAAATTTTATAATTATTACAATCTTTATCATTCTTTAACTCTATCTGTTGAATATGAAATATTCAATTCAATTCAATTTTATTTCCTTGTTTGAAGAAACACTTCGTACAAGTAAAGGTCGGCATACAATAATTATAGTTACAGACTTTATAGAATTTTTTAAATGTAACATGAAAAATACAAAATTAAATTTACTATGTCTAAACATAACAATACCAGAGACCTGTACTTTTTTTTAAAACTATTTTAGTTACAGACTTTATATAGATTTTTAAATATGTATAACATGAAAAAAACATTTTTTTTACTAAAACATAACAATGCCAGAGACTTATTCTTTTTTTTTTCTTTTTAAACTATTATAGTTAAAGACTTTATATATATATTTTTTAAATATAACATGAAAATTGCAAAATTAAATTTACTATGTCTCAACATAACAATACCAGAGACTTGTTCTTTTTTTTCTTTTTAAACTATTATAGTTACAGACTTTATATAAATTTTTACATATAACATGAAAAATACAAAATTAAATTTACTATGTCTAATAGGGCCATAACACAAGCCTCGTTCCAACCAAAAAGCTGTTCAAAAAAGTTATTTAAACAAGATTGAAATTAAATATTGCTATTTGTATATGACCAATCCTAAAACGGCATTACAGCCAAAACAAGGCCTGTGCTATCAGCCATTTAACATTACAGATTTATTTATTATTCCTCGAAGCATTATAGTCATTAAAGCAGAAACTTCTGAGTTTAAGAGCATTTACAGTAAAATAATAGATATTATTTATTTTTTGTATATTCAAGTCTTCAAAGAGAACAAACAATCTTTGTTCTGATGTAACAGTTTTTATATACCCTGATAAGTAATACTCTCTGAGTGAGCTATATATCGGACACTTAGTGAAAAAATGATACAAACTTTCATTCTCTAACATATTGCAAATAGTACAATTATTTTCAGGGTGTAAGATGTATTTGAAACCTTTTTGAAGAATTTTTATGTATTTTTTATTTGAGAGTCTGAGTTGTGCAATCAATATTTTCTTACTAAATGATACATTCAGTAGTAAGTAATCTGATACACCTGGGTGAATATCCAACTGGTAATAAAAGCATGTATAATTTGACTTTTTAGCTTGATTAATATCTTTTTCAATCAAAATATTTTTATAATGAAGTATAATATTATCAATTAAGCTTTTGTTTATTCTATAAAATTTAAATCAATTAAAAATATTTTTAATTGCGACACCCAGTTATATTCCAATTTGTTTATATAGGATTCGTCCAATGCCATTAATCTTTTATAGATTATTTTTGGAAGACGTGTGTCGTCCATGGAAAGTATTTTCTGCCACCATCTTAAAACTTTCTTCAAAATAGAGGAAGCTAAACACTGGACTCCGGTTTCTAAGCGGAGAATAGCATTTGCAGTGCTTCTAGGACATTGAAGAACTAGTTTTAAAAAAATTAATTGACATTTTTCAATAAAATTATAATTATTTAAGCCCCATACTTCACAAGCATATAGCGCTGTTGCATTAATTATTGAGTCTAACATTTTTATTTTATCCAACCATCCAGATGAATTTGCTTTTACTAGTATATTTCTTACATTATTGATTGCAATTATTGCTTTTCTTAAATTTTCCTTTGCTGCTTGAATAAATTTTGCTGATGTGGAAAATATTATCCCTAAATAGTAATAAGATTGAACAATTTCTAATGGGAGGTTATTGTAACAAAATGGTTCCTTAATCGTTGTCGGTCTACCTCTTTGAAAAATAAGAATTTTAGTTTTTTCTATATTTACGGTAAGACTGTTTTCTGTACAGTAACTATGTAAGACTTCTAATTTTTTCCTTACGTCAACTGGTGAATCTGCCAAAAGGACAAGATCATCAGCATAAGCTAATAAAATCAAGTCATTTTAACTGTCTATATTAATGCCTCTACAACCAGCCTTACGAAAAGAGCTATCAAGATCATTTATAAAGAGCGCAAATAGTATAGGAGATAATATTTCTCCTTGCAATACTCCCTCAGATATATCTACACTATTTGAAAGATTATTACGTATTTTGACTTTTAAGTTAGCATTACTATATAAGTTCATTAAAATTCTAATCATTTTAGCTGAAATACCTGAATCGTATAGTTTGTGCCATAGTTTATTGTGGTTAACTGAATCAAACGCCCTTTTTAAATCTATGAAAATTGCAAAAACTTTACTTTTTTTAAGTCTAAACTGGATTTGTATAACTGAAGAAAGGCAAAATATATTATCAGAGGTACCTCTGTTTTTCCGGAAGCCCATTTGATATTCGGTTCAAATATTATTTTGTTCTAACCAGAGTTGTATTCGATTGTGTATTATTTGTGTAAATAGTTTACATATACAATTAAATAAGGCAATTCCTCGATAATTCATCGGATCTGTAGGATCACCATTTTTATATAGAAGAAACATTTGTACATTTGACCAAGTTTTAGGTGTACGTTCCGAATTTAATATTATATTGTAAAAATTTAAGAGATAATGGATCCAAGCTAGTGTAAGACATTTAAAAAATTCGTTTGAAATGTTATCTGAGCCTGGGGTTTTGTTACATTTCGAGCTTGTTGTGCTAATTTCTAATTCTTGTAAGGTGATTTCACAATCCAAAACTGGGTGCAAACAATCGAAAAAATAAAAGCTCGATTCTACTATATTTCCGTAAATATATTTGTAAAAAATTTCCCACTCTGTAATGGAGATATCATTGAGTATATTAGGTTTATTTCTTAAATTTCTAACCACATTCCAAAATTCAGTATTATTTTTACCTTCATTAACGAGTTAGAAAGTGATGTGAAATATTCAGTTTTGGATTGTTTTAAATTGTTTAAGTATAATTTTTTTGCGTCTAAATAATTTTTTAGACTAATCTCAGTTCTTTGTTTCTGATAATGATTTAATAATTTTTTTGCAGCTTTTCTAAGATCATAACATATATGATTAAACCAAGGCTTTTTAAAGTTAGTTTTTACAGGGCCATTTCTTGTTCTAGAAACTTTACACATATGTGATTGACAAGCAGCCTCTTTTATTGCCATTATTATATTTTCATTTAATGTGTCTGGATCAATGCTGTTGCAGTATAAAAAATGAGACAATTCTAAATATTTTTGAAATTCGTTGATGCATGTGTTATTAAAGTTAAATGTTATAATAAAATTTGAATCTATCGTAGGTATTTCACATGTTTGTAAGAGAAAATTTATATTTTTACCAATTTTTAATAAACAAATACTATGTGGAGAAGCAGATAATGTGGGAGATATGTTTAATTCAGAAACTTGTTTAATTAAAACTGCGTTGACCCAGAGTAAATCTATTACAGATTTACCATTATTATTTATGTAAGTAAATTCACCTGTCATATCATTTTTAGTTCTTCCATTTAGTACATGCAGACCAATACTTTCCATGGACTCCACCAATCGGATTCCTCTGTGGTTTATTTTGTGGTGAGAAGAGGTTCTTGCTTCAAATACATGTGGATTGCTGAACATATCATCTTCTAATTGGTTAAGTTGCCCAATATGCGCATTGTAGTCACCCAGGATAAGGATGTTATCATTCATATAAGCGTCGCAGGTAACTTGTAACGAGTCATATAATAAATCAATGCAAATATCATCATTCAAGCTAGGTTTCAAATACACCGTCCCAATAATTAACCTGAAATTGTTAGAGAGTATTACTTTCAAGATAATCCACATATTTGTTTGTTCAAGTATTTCAATTTCTGGATTTAACGCTTTATTAATTAATATAATTATGCCGCCACTAGCCCTGCCACGATCTTTAATCTTAACTGCCCTAATATCAAACATATGTTCTTTGTAATTATCCAAAAACCGTGGCAGGGTTGGTATACTACTATAATGCCATGATTCGCATAAACAGATAATATCTCCGCTTAGTATTCTAGATTCGGTGTCTTCGTCTAAATTGAATAAGTTGTTTAAGCCGTTTATATTCCAGAATACTATGCCTAAATTTAAATTATTAATACAAAGGTTACTTAGCTTAGTTGAAACTTCCGCGATATTATCTTCGTGTGTTATGTCTGTGTCGGAATTTGGTTTGCTATCTAGACCTGTTTTGGTCATCGTGAATCCTGGGATATCGGCGCCTCGAAAAAATTCTCTTCATTGTTGGACGACGTCGGTGCAGCACTCACTTATCCTATGTGCCCTTTCGGAATTTTGAATGCTTGTTTTTCTTTTTTCGGCGTATCATCGGACGATTGGCGATTACGTTTCTTATGCTCGTTCATATTATTGCTTAATCCAACATTTTTGCTTACATCACGTTCATTTTTCTTTTTGTTCACGAGTTTCTTTCTTCGTTCTTTCTCATAAATGCTTAAATCGTTGTTGATATAAATATGTGTTCCTTTAAGCATACTTCTTTTTGCAAATATTAATTGTTTATTTGTAATAGATGAAAAAGTTACTAAGAGGGGACGTGTTTTTTCTGCTTTTTGTCCTAAGCGGAAACTGTTTTCTATGTCATCTGCGTTCAGTTTTACTTGTAGATATTTTTCAAATATTTCGATTAAATATTCCTTTAGCTTATGTTGTTTTTCCTAGGCCGATAATAATTAAATTTTTCTTCTTAACAACTTTTTCCAGATTATCAATTGTTTTGTCACGTTGCACAATTTTTTTATATAGATTTTTAATTTCATCTTCTAGCTGTGTAATCTTTATAGAGTTATTAATTATAGCCTCTTTAAAAGTTTTAATTCCTGTTCTTATTTCTTCCAATGTGGTTAATTTATTTAATATCGCGCCAAAAATAGTGAGGTTATATTACACACAATGCACTATAAGTTTCACAAGAGAGCTAATAACAGTATTTTAACTTATTTTATTGCTTATTGTTTTAGTTTATTTATATTTCCGTATAAAGTAAGTAATTACAACAACTTTTTCTTTATTTAAAACAGATCACTGAAAAATACGACTTGACCTTGATGAAATATAAAATGCAATCAAATCGTATAGAGAATAATATATTCTTTAAGTTATAATAAAATTTAACTGAGTTTTTCAAGAACAACTCTTCAAATGAGGATACTTCCGGTTGACCAATTATAACCAAAATCTAATCAAGTCTGCATATGGTTGTACGGAAGAGGAATATGCAAGAATTGTAAATTTTGGAATTCTAGTATTGGAGATATCGTGCATGAAACTGCGGTCACATACACACACATACACACATACACACACACACACGCACATACGAACACACACACATACAGACATCATCGTAAAAATAGTAAAATCGTATTGTAAAGACCCTAAAACGTGCTTATTCAATGAAAACTCACCACCGAATTTTTTGACCAAAGACAATCCCTTCCTTACCTAGAGGTGACGGAAGGTAAAAAGAGTGCTTGCAAAAACTAAATATCATAAAATCACTTAGCCACTCAAAGTGGGGTGCCAATAAAAAATGTATTTTAAATGTTTACAAAGCAATAATCAGATCGAAATTGGACTATGCTTATATTGCCTACTCAACAACCAGAAAATCCAAATTAAAACTACTCGACCCTATACACAACTCCGCTCTCAGATTAGCCTCAGGCGCTTTTCGAACTAGTCCTATAGAAAGTCTTACAGTCGAAACAGGAGAACCATCACTAAATTTAAGAAGGATAAAACTATCCTTAAACTACATAATCAAATTAACAGAAAACCAGAGCAACCTTGCGTTCAAAAAAATGTTCAAAACGAATACAGAACTCTACAACGAAACCCCTCTACAACAAAAAATAAATCTCTTTCTTAATAAAACTCAGCTAACTCTTCCACCTACAGAAAATATAAATTACCATAAATACCCTCCCTGGACGATATCCCACACAAAAATTATCCTGGACCTTTCCAAATACTGTAAACATGACACCCCTCCTGAGCTCTACCGTCAACAGTTCCAAACCATAAAAAACAAACACGAAGATCATCATTTCATATATACCGACGGATCCAAATACCATAACAAGACAGGAGCAAGTGTGGTAACCGAAAACGCTACAGTAAACCTCCAACTACCTTCCTACGCCAGCACATTTACAGCAGAAAGCTACAGTTTACGTAAATCCACGGAAATGATCATGAACGAGACACAAAACAAATACATCATATGTACAGACTCCCTCAGCATAATACAAGGCATAGAAGAACTTTACAAAAAACAAAAAAATCCTACAAGACATCCAAACCAACATTCATGACTCCCTAAACAATCAGGGCAAAGACATCGGAATAATGTGGATACCTTCCCATTCAGGAATCGAAGGTAACGATAAAGCGGACCAAGAAGCCAAAGAAGGAACAGAAAAAGATCAAGAAAATATGGACATACCTGCACAAGACCTAAAAAGCATCATTAACAAAAAAATAAAAGACATGTGGACACAAAACTGGAAAGAAAAAACAAATAATAAACTAAGACAAATAAAAGAAGACGTCCAAGAATGGCCCACAATAGAAGACCGAAAAACACAAACAACACTAACAAGACTAAGAATAGGACACATCAGACTAACGCACAGTTACATATTACAAAAAACACAACCCAGCATCTGCGAAACATGTAACACACAGATCACCGTCGAACACATCATCATCCACTGCAATAAATTTACAGCACAGAGACAGCTCTACAGCATTCCATCCACACTCAAACAAGCCCTATGAAACAACAGAGAAAACAATCAAAATGTCATAAAATACTTACAACACATAGAATTATTAAATAATATATAATGTAATACCAAACTGAAATGTAAACCTAATGTACCGAGGCGCTAGTGGCCTACGAGCCGAAGAGCCTTAAATTTCTTAAATAAAAAAAAATGCTTTGTACCAGTAATTGTGGATATGGTATACACCAGGAGTTATCCAGTTTAGGGTTTTTCTTGTCGCTTCTTGTACGTGTTTTTCATTAATTTCCCATTGATACATTGTTCTTATATCTCCTACACTCCTTTTCTCATCTCTTATCCATTTGGCATTCTTATGTGTTGTCTTGGACCACATATTGATCCAGAATTTTTTGGTGTTTTCTTGTGACGGTACTTGTTCTACATTACCTTGGTCTTAATTATTGTTTCTTTCGTTCATTTGCCTATAAAAAATCTTTTGATTGGTTTCAAAGAGCAAATTTTGTTTCTTCTCTCGGTTCTTACTTTATACCGCCGTAATCTTCTAGCTGTAGTTGCTAATAACTGTTTTTGGTAATCAAGAATTTCTTCGGGGTTTTATTATTATTATTATTATTATTATTATTATTATTATTATTATTAACTTTATTCACCTAAGTCTAGTACATCTAAGAACTACAAGCTAAATAATTATATACAATAAATTAGGAAAATTGTACATTTCATTTTCAAGGCACTAGGTTTGCTCGTAATGATGGCCTAAACTTCGGGTTGACAGGGTGGAGATCTCTTCTGCTGATTATTATTATTATTATTATCCTTTATTCATTCTTAAAAGTTACAAAAGTTTTGTACAACGACCTGTCAAGAGGTAAGTATATACAAAATATGATTATGATTTTTAAATACATAGTAATAATATAGTAATAATATATAAAAAAAATTGGTACTCGTCTTCCTGGACGTTGAAATATCCCAGCGTAGTTTTGTTGATCGTATTCGGCCTAATTCTGTAACTTCATTGTTAACTTAATGGCTAAGTAACAACATTGCTATTTATTATAAATTTAGCAACCTTCTTAACCATTCATCGATTTTCTGTATTCTGTACAAAGTAAATTAGTAACCTTGCTATTATTCTAAATATTAACAACCTTGTTAAGTATCCAACATGAAGTGAGTGTGCAGTAAGAGATTTTTGCAGTGTTGCCAACTATAAATGCCCGAATGTCGCTATGTTCTCCAAAAAATTCCGCTACAAGCCGCTACGCCATTATATATGCATATTTAATATATACTTATGCTGTTCATTTAACGCATTCAGTAGATGGCTTTTGCATCAGCGCCAGTTTTAAGTAGCCGAAAGTACATTGAGTAAACTTGTCTCTTGGCTCAAATTTCAGCCAATCACAGAAGTGAAAACTATGCCCTATTCTCTGCATGCGTAAAATGGAACAAGGTATAGTTTACATGCAGTTTTCGAAACATTTTTAGTTCTAAAAGTGTCGAAACCGTTTTGACACTGTATACATGACGGTTTCAAAACTAAAATCGTTTTGAAAATGGTTTTGAAAGTAGAGACATCTTTCCACCAAACAAAATTATCATGTGTTTTCACAATACAATGACGCCAGTAAGACAAATAAAAGAAATAATTTGCAAAATAAATGTACATTCAAAAGTCGCTATTTTCTGTATTTTTTCTATTATCGCCGCTACGTCGTACATCCACAGATCTACATATAAATTTATATGTAGATCTGTGCGTACATCATATTAAAATTCCGCTATTATAGCGGAATTCCGCTACGGTTGGCAACACTGGATTTTTGACATTTTATAACACGGAGTGTACTTAACCTAAATATGCCGGGTAAGTGAAAACATTAACTTTTCTTACATATTTTAATAAATTACGTTGAAATGTTAAAAATTTAATGAGAAATGGTATTGTGCAATGAATATTATATAAAATAACCATTTCAGTTATAGAAGATCGTACCAAAAACGCTCGGGGTAAAAGAACCTCTTTAGAGCAAATGGATTTAATTATAAATTTTATTATTGAAAATAAAATAATACTGACTGGCAAAACACAACCATCAAATACACAAGAAGTAGAAGAGCATTGGAAAAAACTAACAGCAATGCTTAATAATAAACGAGGCGCTACAAAGACAGTTAAAGAATGGAAAACTTTTTTTTCGGAATGGAGGAGTAAAACCAGAAAGAAGGCGAGAGAAATAAAAGTGGGTTTGGTGGGAACAGGTAAAGATAAAATTGTAGTTATTGATAACACACAACAGAATAATTATATGTATTAGGTGGTGGTCCAGCGAAAAATATTCAATTAAATAATACTGAGGAACGCTTAATATCCATTTTGGGCAAAGTTGCAGTTGATGGCAGTGAAAATTTACCACAAGAAATTGATCCTGCTAAAAATAATATAACGGATCAAACATTGTTGGATACCATAGATATAAACAGTGTCGATATTATTATGGCAGTAGAATCAAATACTGAAGATATTCAAGAATTTTCAGCACCTTCAGAAGTAAATTCTTCCAATATTCAGAGTGGCAAAGAATATGGTACTACTAGTACACCCAGACCTTTGTATGAATTGTTAATCGTAGTTAAGTACACTTCTTACTATTCCGCATGTTTCAATAATTGCAATCTTCTGTAGAGTTATATAAAATTAGGTAGTAGTTTTAGCTTTAATAATGCTTCATGAAGATGTTTTGGTAATTCACCTGTGGATGCAATTATTACTGGAATTATTTCTACGTAGTTTATATGCCACATGTTTTTAATTTTTCGTGCTAGATCTTGATATTTCGTTATTTTTCTATTTTTAGTTGTTTTATTATTATTATTATTATTATATTTATTTCACATTGGTTGGTACATTCATTATAGATACGGCCTGTACGGCAAGTATATGCTGTAACGTTTTTATTTATATGGGTGAAGTGTAAAACTCAGACAATTATTGTTAATTAAAAGAATACGTTTATTAAACGATAAATAATGAGGATTAAATATTTAAAAGATAATAAAAGTTACTAACACTATGATTAACAAATATTAACATTAATTTAAAGACTAAGAATATTATAAGATACTTAAACTAAGATTATTTATTTAAACAATTACACTACTATTTATGTCACTAATTACATTTATTTATGTTCCCTTCTTGTCGACTGTTTGTTTATATCACCAACACGACGCTTATTTATATCAGACTCTTTTACTCGTTACTTCTATATCACAGGCTATTCATAACACGACGCTTATTTATATCAGACTATCTCTTCGTTGTCATTCAGACGGTATTTATACAGTCCAGTTTCCTTCTAGAAATCTCCGGCGCCACAGCGATACCGAGTACAAAAGAATTAGATCACGGCGCAATTAGGCGTCTAGCCGGGGATTGCATCATCGCTCTGGTACATTCTTTTAGTGGCGGCGCTCGTATACTGTTCTCTCAGGGGCGCACGTCACACTGCCCCCTCCTTAAGACTGTTTCGTCCCGGAACAGTTCTTTATGACGAAATCTACATGTATTACCCTTGGTACATTTGGAAGTCCTTAAGAAGTGACAGTCGATGGTCCGCTGGAGTTCTTCTTTCTGTCCGTTAGGGTTACAACTGCAGACAAGAATTTCAATACCGGTATAGCGGAAAAGGATATCTAACATGTTCCCAACAATCCTCCAATCCAAACCATCTAATCCACAGCCTAACTTTGGTACTGCTAGCTTCAAAATGTCATTCTCTAGCAGATGATCTTTCAAGTCACACAGCGAGTTCCATAGATTGCGATATGACGGCTTCTGGTACGAGCGTAGTTTTGTGACCAGGTAGTAGATATACCGCTGATTGTTATCCCTCAGTCGTAGCGTTTTTCCGACGGATGGACCTTTGTTGGCCAGTTTTTGTAGTCGTCCAAATTTTGTCTTAAAGACTGACGTTATGCCGCGTGACATCTTTAAGTCTTCCGATACGCAGTGGCCAAGGGGATAATCTGAGGACACGGTGAACAGGTCTCTATGTTTTGTCGTCACACCATACCGCGCCTTGTGTCCGAAGGAATACTTTTCCGTGAAGTCTTCATTGTTGTCACCAGCGAAAGGGGCTAGCCGATTGAAGTGTACTACTCTCGTCTTCCCTGTTGATGTTTTTCTAATCCTGTATAATCACGTCGTTTATTCTCTTAACTACCTCATATGGTTCTTTCCAATTTCTTTGTAGCTATGGTGATAAACCTCGACGCCTTTGTGGAATGTAAAGCCACACAAAATCCCCTGGTTGGTATCCACCTTTTTCTGCCTTGATGTCATACTGGTCCTTCATTCGGTCGCTGTCAGCTTGAATGTTTGTTCGGACTTGTTCATCAATGTCGTCCATTCTTCTCCGTAAGTTCGTTACGTAATCTTCCCCGGCCAGATCTTCCCCAGGTTTACTGCCAAACAACAAGTCACGTGGCAAGCGCAACTCACGCCCGAATAAGATTTTCGCAGGAGTTTGTCCTGTGGTTTCATGTACGGAGGAACGATAAGCCATCAGGAACAGATGAAGATGTCGGTCCCAGTCTCTTTGGTGGTTGGAGCCTACTTTCGTCAAATATCGGTTGATTGTTCTGTTCATTCGTTCAACCATACCATCGGACTGCGGATGTAATGCAGTTGTTCTGGTTTTATTAATTCCTAATATCTTACAGATATTTTGGAAAACGGCAGACTCGAAAATTCTTCCCTGGTCGGAGTGAAGTTCACGTGGTACACCAAACCGGCATATACACTCTTTGACTAAGGTTTCGGCGACCGTGGTGGCTTCCTGGTTGGATAATGGATAGGCTTCAACCCATTTGGTGAAGTAGTCCATGACAACCACGATGTATTTATTTCCGTCTTCGCTTTCTGGAAATGGCCCGGCCACGTCAATCGCAATGCACCAGTCTTTAACGTCTTCCTTGCTAACCCAGTAAAATCGCTGGCGCAATCTTTTTAATGTTTATTGACTCCAAAATGGCCACCTCCAGATCCGTCATGAATCTCTTTCAACACGTCTAGTATTCTATTCTTAGGAATAACCAAATGAGTTCTCTTCCCAGTTCCATCGGTATTTTTCACCAAACGCTTTAATAGGCCATCCTCAATCATCATTGAGTCCCATTGCGCCCAGTACGATTTTACACTCTGTGAGTGTGGATAAGAATTTCATTAAATTTTAACATATGGTAACTACCCCATTATGCATTGCAGTAAGGAAATTAAAACTAGGAAAAGCAGCAGGCAAAGATGAGATTACAGCGGAAATGATATTATACATGGGTGAGCAAGGCATGGTACATATTTTCAATCATGTATGGCGTGAAAAATCAGTCACAGAAGATTGGAAGAACTCATTAATAGTACCCATACTGAAGAAAGCAGACAATAAATTGTGTGAAAACTTTAGAGACATTTCTCTCATAAGTATTCCGGGCAAGATATTTGCAAGAATTGCAGAGGAAAGATTGAAGAAAGTACTGGATAGTGAATTAGAAGAAAACCAATACGGTTTTAGAGCATGAAGAAGCACGGCTGATTTAATATTCACCTTAAGGAAAATATCAGAAAAATGTTATAGTCACAAAAAAGAAGCACATCTTTGTTTCGTCGATTTAGGGAAGGCGTGTGACTCAGTAGATAGAAATAAATTATGTAATATTTTACATAAGAGGGAAGTTCCTGATAAGATTACATACACAATTAAAAGTCTTTATAACAATACTTTAAAGTCAGTATGCACAGGAAACTGTGAATCTAAATACTTTGAAACAACCAGAGGAGTTAAACATGGCTGTATACTGAGTACAGGTTTATTCAATTGTTATATAGATGAAGCTATAAAGAACCAGGGTTTATTCTAAGAATTTTTATCCCACTGCACAAATTATTTTATTTGCCGAACAAATTATCTCTTTTTGCGGTCTTAGATCCAGTAGCAAATATTAAAGATATGCATCGCATTTTGGGAAATTGTCAATGGAATATGAAGAAATTTTGCAACATAAAAATATAAAAAAATTCCGAAATATGAATCTTACTGAGTTTCTTGCAGTTTTGTGTAGTTCAAGGGAAAACTAATTATGGAACATATATTAGCTGCTAAACCTCAGTGACCTGATGTTGAACGCTTGATTAGTACAAGCAACATTCTAAAATCAGTAAGTAGAAATAGATTATCAATAGACTCTGACAATGAATATCTATATATTTATCATAACATGGCATGACGAATGGAATCCAAAACCTGCTGTAATATTATGGCTAAATAAACGATAACATAGGGTAAAAGCAACTAGTAAACCCAAACAACAAGCCTGGTATAAAATAATGTTCCATGAAGCTAACGAAAGCGAGAAAGACATAGATGAAACAAAGACAATTTTTTTTAAAATTTAAATAAGTACTTTACTTACCTGTAACCTGCATCAATAAATAATATCTTTTTTAAATAATTTTTTCCTACTTTCTCATGTAAATTTTTAATCTTACTGAATATAATATATTTATTCTTGAACAAATTTCAATTTCCCACTGCATTTTGTATTTTCCCACTGCACATTTTGTGTCCAGCTACATATTAGAATAAACCCTGTAAAGAACAGCAAAAGAAAAATAAAACCGTTAAAACTAGGTATGTGGAAACTTAAAAATATAGAGATGTTAATATTAATGTATGCAGACGACATAGTGATAATGGCAAACAACGAGGAAGACTTACAATATAACATGGAAATTCTAAATAAAGAGCTTAAAAATCTCAATATAAAAATAAATGTAGCGAAAAGTAAAAGCATGATCTTCAGCCGGGAAAAGAAAGTTTACAATATATGGCTAGAGAATAGAAAATTAGAACAAACAAATGTGTTTAAATACCTTGACAGCCAATTATGTGAAGACAGCACACTGGATGTTGAAATAAATGAAAAAAATGGAAATACAAATCGCCTACTCAATGCCATTAGGAATAATTTTCCAAAGAAAAAGGAAATATTAGAAGCCACAAAAATGACGTTCTACAAAACTGTATTTGTACCAACTCTCACATATTCTAGCGATGCATGGAATATTTCAGACAGAAATAAAAGTAAAATTCAGGCATCTGAAAAGGACCATTTTTTTGTTATTATCAATAACATTAGGTTTTTTTTGGATTTAAAATTTAAAACAGAATAAATCAGAATTATCTTAAATATTCTTCTGACAGATAAAACGTCAATCATTTGTTACAATTTTGTTTTATTTCCAAGGTTATCCCTATTATTGAGCTTATTTTCCTATTTAATTTCTGCCGTTATAGAGCATCTAAAATTAATTTACCTACAATAATTACGGAAGTAGGAAATTAAGAAAATATGATTTTATATGTTAAAGTCACGTCAGTGAAATTGACCCAACCCATAAACGAACAAACAATATTTCATACTTAAGTTTGTTTATTTAGATTCGTTTTCAAATGTTTGCTATATTTTATTGTTTGTTCGCCTTTCTTCCCCTTTATTTTTTTAAAAAAAAATGTGGGTTGGGCTATCTTCACATTAACCCACCACTTAAATAATAATGTTTGTTTAGATACGTTAACGTATTCATTCTCGTTTGTTTGTTAATGTTTTAAAATAATTTTATTTGTTTAAACTTTCTAATTCCAGTTTTTTATCTTTAAATTATGGTGCGACTAAATTCTCATTTTCCGCACCCAATTGACTCACTGTTTGTTTAACTGTAAAAATCTGTTTTGATGTGTTAGTTTAGTATTGTTGAAACCTTTTCATCAATTGTTTGCGTGTTTTAAGTAACTATTTTAAAAAATACGTATGGGTGCGGGTAAGTTCTCATTTTTCGCACTCGATTTGCCAATAGTTTGTTTATAAAAGTTATTACAATCTGTTTTAGAGTATTAGTTTAGTTATGTTGAAACAATGTTATTGATTATTTGAATGTTGTCTAGAATAGACAAGTAAAGTTTTAATAAAATTAATTATAAATTGAGTTTTTTTCATTGGACCAAGGCAATAAGTAATAGATACTATTTTTTCTGACCATTTAAATAAAACGTATCTCATAGTTCACAAGATCCCAAGATTTCATTACAATTATTATTTCATCGTTTTTGAGAAAGTCGTGGACATAAAAGTGAAGAAAAGAGACGTACAGCCTGAAATGTATTTATTTTTAACAATTTACGAAATACCTGTTCTCCTACCTATAATTTAAACTCTTGATTTAACCCTCTAATGCCCAATTTTTTTTCATGACATACATATCCATGTATGCTATAGATTTATTTTTCGAACATTTGAATTCTACCGTCCAAAATAACGTACTGCGATCTTTTTTATTGCCATACTCATCATTTTGTGATGAATTATACAAAAAAGCAGGAATCCTGAGCCCCAGAACCAGAATATTCATAGCCTACTGTATCCTGGGTTTTTAAATGAACAGTATTATTATTTTATTTATCAATAAAATAAATAAATTAAGCAAAAAATAAGAATTTTTTTGCAGTAATAAAAATATTTTGTGCAGAATTAAAAATTCTTTTCAAAGTATTTCCACAACAAAATATTCCCATCTAAATATTTCTACTTATTGTTAGGTTAAATTAGGTTGGGTAAGTATTTTATTTTTAACAGCTTTAATGCTCACTTTTAAATTTTATACAGCACAAAATTAATTTTATAGTGCACAAAATGAATTTTATACTGCGCAAATATCTATATAAATACTATACAAAAATCCGGTTTTTTACAACACAATTTTGTTACTGCTCAAAGTCGTATTTAGTAGGCCCATTTTACTTGAAAACTAGAGTACAGAAATACTAGTGCTCGGAATACCGGTGGAACCAAAAGACCACCCGTTCAGCGAATACGGGTCGGAGTCGATTCTTCACCCATAAGACCCATAAAACTCGTAAGACCCGTTAGACGTTAGACCAATACGAAGTGAAAGACCCATAAGAACCGCATGACCCGTAAGACGTATTTGACCGCTCCCAACTTCACCATCCGTAAGAATTATGCAGTTTAGTCTGTTTATGGAACATAGCAATAAACATCAACTAATGGAATGCTGTATTAAAATAAAAGTTGCGTCACACATAACGTCAAATCTTACAGACCATACGTCATGCGGTTCTTATGGGTGAAGAATCGACTCCGACCCGTATTCCAGTTGGTCCGGGTGGTTGGTTTCTCCCTTTTAAGTAAATACCCAGTTTTAAGTCCTAGCCTTAGAAAGAACATATTTACATAGGTGATTTTTGATGTAAAAATATTTGATTATAAATAACCATAAATAACAAGTCAAATTTTACATTTAAATAGGGAACAGAAAAATAGTTTCATTATCTCAAAAGGTATACAGCACAGCTAAATTGAACACTTCGATTATTTTCTATATTATGAATGATAGAAAAACAAACAAAGGAGAGATCTGTCTATGTACAATATTTTTTTACAATTAGTTCTCAATTTACCGTAAAAAGTTGTATTGTTCCATAACGTATCAGTTTTATATACTTATGTGTTTGAGAAAAATGCGATTAACTTTCTTTTTAAATTTATTTAATTTATGACTTCTGATTCTAGGGCTCAGGATTCCGACTTTTTTGTATATTTCATCACAAGGTGACAACGAGTATGGCAATAAGAAATATTAAAACGAAACGACCAAAAGATCACAGTACCTACGTTATTTTGGGCGGTAGAATTCAATTGTACAAAAAATAAATCTATATGGTACAAAGATTATATTAAATCAACAGTTTTAGATTCTAGGTAAGAGAACAGGTACTTTTGTAAATTATTAAAAGTAACTATGCTTCATCCTGTACGTCTCTTTTCTACCCTTTTATGTCCACGACTTTCTCAAAAACGATGAAATAATAATTGTAATGAAATCTTGGGATCTTGGGAACTATGAGATACGTTTTATTTAAATGGTCAGAAAAAATAGTATCTATTACTTATTGTCTTGGTCCAATGAAAAAAACTCATTTTATAATTAATTTTATTAAAACTTTACTTGACTATTCTAGACAACATTCAAATAATCAATAACATTGTTTCAACATAACTAAACTAATACTCTAAAACAGATTGTAATAACTTTTATAAACAAACTGTTGGCAAATCGAGTGCGAAAAATGAGAACTTACCCGCACCCATACGTATTTTTTAAAATAGTTACTTAAAACACGCAAACAATTGATGAAAAGGTATCAACAATACTAAACTAACACATCAAAACAGATTTTTACAGTTAAACAAACAGTGAGTCAATTGGGTGCGGAAAATGAGAATTTAGCCGCACCATAATTTAAAGATAAAAAACTTGAATTAGAAAGTTTAAACAAATAAAATTATATTATTATAAAATCTTTCAGAACTCATATTTCAATAGAATAATACAACCTTTTTAGTTAAATTCTGTTTGTATTTATTTAAATTACAACGTTTCGACAATATAGACTATTGCCTTCTTCAGGTAAAAACATGAACTACAAAACAACAAATACAAATAAATAAATAACAAAACATAGCAACAGGTAACTAGGTGACAATTACAACAAATTTAAAATAGGAAGCCATGCACGACTAAGATCTAGACCGTCATAATGATTGAGATTATTACTCTTCGTTTTGTAAATCTCAATGGCTTCTCTAATTAACCTGTTGTTTAGGTGTGTAGGTCTCGCCAGTATTTTTGTATCTTCAAATTTGATACGGTGGAATTCTTCCAGGGCATGCTCTGCAACTGAAGATTTTTCTGGCTGGTTCAACCTGATCGAACGCTGGTGTTCATTCAATCTTGTAGAAATGGTTCTACCAGTTTGGCCAATGTAAACTTTCCCGCAGACACATGGAATCTGGTAAATCCCTGATGACTGAAGAGGGATGACGTCTTTAACTTGTCTCAACATATGTCGAATTTTAATATATGGAGAAAACGAAATCTTCATGTTCTTCTTACGAAGAAATCTACCAATCTTGTCCGTGACATTTTGGACATAAGGAAGTGAAGCAAACAATACGTCTCGTTCATTAGCATTGTTCATTGGTCTTTTCGGTTTCAGGCATTTTTCGATTGAAGATTTAGAAAAACCATTCTTCATAAAAATATTTTTAATTTCTTTCATTTCTTCTTCCAGTTTTTCTGAATGACAAATGTCTGAAGCTCTTCTCATTAGGCATTTAATTGTACCGTATTTCTGAGAAGGATGATGATGTGAATTGGCATTAATATATTGATTGGTGTGCGTAGGCTTCCTGTAGACTGAATGTAGTAAAGAACCATCTTCTTTTCTCTCTAGTAACACGTCTAGGAAGGGAATAATGCCATTTTCTTCAACTTCTACGGTGAACTTAATATTTTCATGGATGTTATTCAAATGGTTTAAGAAAATTGATAAGTTTTGACGTCCATGGGGCCAAATAGCGAAGACATCATCAACGTATCGTAACCATAATGAAGGTTTCATCGTAGTAGAATCCAAAGCTAATTCTTCAAAAAACTCCATATAATAATTAGCTATGGAAGGAGACAGAGGATTGCCCATTGCGACACCATCAACTTGTTTGTAGAATTCGTTGTTAAAAATGAAGAAGCTTGACGTTAAACAATGTCGATATAGTTTCACAATATCTTCTGAAAAATTCTTTTCAAGCAGCTTCAGGGTGTCTCTGATGGGGATCTTCGTAAATAATGACGTAACATCAAAGCTCACTAGAAGATCTTCTGATGAGATATGTATGTTCTTTATAATTTCAATAAAATGTTTGGAATTCTTCACATAGGATGATGAATTTCCAATGTATGGTCTTATGAGATTATCTAAATATTTAGATAAATCGTAAGTGCAAGAATTAATACAATTCACAATCGGGCGTAGGGGTACATCTTTCTTATGTACTTTAGGTAAGCCATAAAATCTTGGAACATAAGGGTCTTGTGGAATAAGTTTCTTGATAATATCTTTATCTAAGCTTGATTGTTTTAATAATTTGGTTGTTTGATATTTTATCGTGCCTAAGGGATTCTTCTTCACTTTTAGGTAAGCAGGATCTTCTAATATAAGGTTGGCTTTACGAATATAATCATCTTTATTCATGATCACTGTTGCTTTCCCTTTATCTGCAGGTAAAATAATCAAATCTTCATTATTTCGTAATTCCTTAAGTGCTTTAAGTTCATTTTTCGGTAGGTTGTTCTTAGGAGGTCGTAACTTTTTCAAAATCTTTGCCGTCTCTACTCGAACTTCTTCAGCCTCTTCTTCTGGTAGCTTCTGAACAGCAGATTCGACAGCAGTCACAATGTCTTCAACAGGAATACGTTGTGGAGTAATGGCGAAATCCAACCCTTTAGACAAAACAGACAAAGCAGAATCCGAAAGCAACTCATTGCTTAAATTTATTACTAATTTATTTATTTCAAAAGTGTTAGATGTCTGTTTTGGATGTTGTTTATTGTAAAGCCTGTCAAATTTAGATTTTTGCTTACTACTCACCGAATCATGTAGGTTTTTATTTCTTCTTTGAATTATCTCATTCAAGGAAGCCCAATGTTCTTCATCCATACAATTAAGGGAAAACATTATTTCATTAAGACGTCCATCTAGAGAAGCAAGTTCTTTACGTATATAACGTATACGCTCTTTCAAAAGGATTTTGCTAGAATTATCCAGTATACGTTTAGCTTGAAAACTGTCAAAGTGACACTTGAGACGAAGAAAATTGGGAATGACTGCTTTATCCCTACATCTCTTCAAAAATACAAGGTCACAAAGCCTACACGTCTTCTTTCTGTTAAGGTTCTCGTAGATCTTGATTTGCTTAAAAATATCCTCACCATAGAGGTTTTTTAAATTATTATAAAATCTTTCAGAACTCATATTTCAATAGAATAATACAACCTTTTTAGTTAAATTCTGTTTGTATTTATTTAAATTACAACGTTTCGACAATATAGACTATTGCCTTCTTCAGGTAAAAACATGAACTACAAAACAACAAATACAAATAAATAAATAACAAAACATAGCAACAGGTAACTAGGTGACAATTACAACAAATTTAAAATAGGAAGCCATGCACGACTAAGATCTAGACCGTCATAATGATTGAGATTATTACTCTTCGTTTTGTAAATCTCAATGGCTTCTCTAATTAACCTGTTGTTTAGGTGTGTAGGTCTCGCCAGTATTTTTGTATCTTCAAATTTGATACGGTGGAATTCTTCCAGGGCATGCTCTGCAACTGAAGATTTTTCTGGCTGGTTCAACCTGATCGAACGCTGGTGTTCATTCAATCTTGTAGAAATGGTTCTACCAGTTTGGCCAATGTAAACTTTCCCGCAGACACATGGAATCTGGTAAATCCCTGATGACTGAAGAGGGATGACGTCTTTAACTTGTCTCAACATATGTCGAATTTTAATATATGGAGAAAACGAAATCTTCATGTTCTTCTTACGAAGAAATCTACCAATCTTGTCCGTGACATTTTGGACATAAGGAAGTGAAGCAAACAATACGTCTCGTTCATTAGCATTGTTCATTGGTCTTTTCGGTTTCAGGCATTTTTCGATTGAAGATTTAGAAAAACCATTCTTCATAAAAATATTTTTAATTTCTTTCATTTCTTCTTCCAGTTTTTCTGAATGACAAATGTCTGAAGCTCTTCTCATTAGGCATTTAATTGTACCGTATTTCTGAGAAGGATGATGATGTGAATTGGCATTAATATATTGATTGGTGTGCGTAGGCTTCCTGTAGACTGAATGTAGTAAAGAACCATCTTCTTTTCTCTCTAGTAACACGTCTAGGAAGGGAATAATGCCATTTTCTTCAACTTCTACGGTGAACTTAATATTTTCATGGATGTTATTCAAATGGTTTAAGAAAATTGATAAGTTTTGACGTCCATGGGGCCAAATAGCGAAGACATCATCAACGTATCGTAACCATAATGAAGGTTTCATCGTAGTAGAATCCAAAGCTAATTCTTCAAAAAACTCCATATAATAATTAGCTATGGAAGGAGACAGAGGATTGCCCATTGCGACACCATCAACTTGTTTGTAGAATTCGTTGTTAAAAATGAAGAAGCTTGACGTTAAACAATGTCGATATAGTTTCACAATATCTTCTGAAAAATTCTTTTCAAGCAGCTTCAGGGTGTCTCTGATGGGGATCTTCGTAAATAATGACGTAACATCAAAGCTCACTAGAAGATCTTCTGATGAGATATGTATGTTCTTTATAATTTCAATAAAATGTTTGGAATTCTTCACATAGGATGATGAATTTCCAATGTATGGTCTTATGAGATTATCTAAATATTTAGATAAATCGTAAGTGCAAGAATTAATACAATTCACAATCGGGCGTAGGGGTACATCTTTCTTATGTACTTTAGGTAAGCCATAAAATCTTGGAACATAAGGGTCTTGTGGAATAAGTTTCTTGATAATATCTTTATCTAAGCTTGATTGTTTTAATAATTTGGTTGTTTGATATTTTATCGTGCCTAAGGGATTCTTCTTCACTTTTAGGTAAGCAGGATCTTCTAATATAAGGTTGGCTTTACGAATATAATCATCTTTATTCATGATCACTGTTGCTTTCCCTTTATCTGCAGGTAAAATAATCAAATCTTCATTATTTCGTAATTCCTTAAGTGCTTTAAGTTCATTTTTCGGTAGGTTGTTCTTAGGAGGTCGTAACTTTTTCAAAATCTTTGCCGTCTCTACTCGAACTTCTTCAGCCTCTTCTTCTGGTAGCTTCTGAACAGCAGATTCGACAGCAGTCACAATGTCTTCAACAGGAATACGTTGTGGAGTAATGGCGAAATCCAACCCTTTAGACAAAACAGACAAAGCAGAATCCGAAAGCAACTCATTGCTTAAATTTATTACTAATTTATTTATTTCAAAAGTGTTAGATGTCTGTTTTGGATGTTGTTTATTGTAAAGCCTGTCAAATTTAGATTTTTGCTTACTACTCACCGAATCATGTAGGTTTTTATTTCTTCTTTGAATTATCTCATTCAAGGAAGCCCAATGTTCTTCATCCATACAATTAAGGGAAAACATTATTTCATTAAGACGTCCATCTAGAGAAGCAAGTTCTTTACGTATATAACGTATACGCTCTTTCAAAAGGATTTTGCTAGAATTATCCAGTATACGTTTAGCTTGAAAACTGTCAAAGTGACACTTGAGACGAAGAAAATTGGGAATGACTGCTTTATCCCTACATCTCTTCAAAAATACAAGGTCACAAAGCCTACACGTCTTCTTTCTGTTAAGGTTCTCGTAGATCTTGATTTGCTTAAAAATATCCTCACCATAGAGGTTTTTTAAATTATTATAAAATCTTTCAGAACTCATATTTCAATAGAATAATACAACCTTTTTAGTTAAATTCTGTTTGTATTTATTTAAATTACAACGTTTCGACAATATAGACTATTGCCTTCTTCAGGTAAAAACATGAACTACAAAACAACAAATACAAATAAATAAATAACAAAACATAGCAACAGGTAACTAGGTGACAATTACAACAAATTTAAAATAGGAAGCCATGCACGACTAAGATCTAGACCGTCATAATGATTGAGATTATTACTCTTCGTTTTGTAAATCTCAATGGCTTCTCTAATTAACCTGTTGTTTAGGTGTGTAGGTCTCGCCAGTATTTTTGTATCTTCAAATTTGATACGGTGGAATTCTTCCAGGGCATGCTCTGCAACTGAAGATTTTTCTGGCTGGTTCAACCTGATCGAACGCTGGTGTTCATTCAATCTTGTAGAAATGGTTCTACCAGTTTGGCCAATGTAAACTTTCCCGCAGACACATGGAATCTGGTAAATCCCTGATGACTGAAGAGGGATGACGTCTTTAACTTGTCTCAACATATGTCGAATTTTAATATATGGAGAAAACGAAATCTTCATGTTCTTCTTACGAAGAAATCTACCAATCTTGTCCGTGACATTTTGGACATAAGGAAGTGAAGCAAACAATACGTCTCGTTCATTAGCATTGTTCATTGGTCTTTTCGGTTTCAGGCATTTTTCGATTGAAGATTTAGAAAAACCATTCTTCATAAAAATATTTTTAATTTCTTTCATTTCTTCTTCCAGTTTTTCTGAATGACAAATGTCTGAAGCTCTTCTCATTAGGCATTTAATTGTACCGTATTTCTGAGAAGGATGATGATGTGAATTGGCATTAATATATTGATTGGTGTGCGTAGGCTTCCTGTAGACTGAATGTAGTAAAGAACCATCTTCTTTTCTCTCTAGTAACACGTCTAGGAAGGGAATAATGCCATTTTCTTCAACTTCTACGGTGAACTTAATATTTTCATGGATGTTATTCAAATGGTTTAAGAAAATTGATAAGTTTTGACGTCCATGGGGCCAAATAGCGAAGACATCATCAACGTATCGTAACCATAATGAAGGTTTCATCGTAGTAGAATCCAAAGCTAATTCTTCAAAAAACTCCATATAATAATTAGCTATGGAAGGAGACAGAGGATTGCCCATTGCGACACCATCAACTTGTTTGTAGAATTCGTTGTTAAAAATGAAGAAGCTTGACGTTAAACAATGTCGATATAGTTTCACAATATCTTCTGAAAAATTCTTTTCAAGCAGCTTCAGGGTGTCTCTGATGGGGATCTTCGTAAATAATGACGTAACATCAAAGCTCACTAGAAGATCTTCTGATGAGATATGTATGTTCTTTATAATTTCAATAAAATGTTTGGAATTCTTCACATAGGATGATGAATTTCCAATGTATGGTCTTATGAGATTATCTAAATATTTAGATAAATCGTAAGTGCAAGAATTAATACAATTCACAATCGGGCGTAGGGGTACATCTTTCTTATGTACTTTAGGTAAGCCATAAAATCTTGGAACATAAGGGTCTTGTGGAATAAGTTTCTTGATAATATCTTTATCTAAGCTTGATTGTTTTAATAATTTGGTTGTTTGATATTTTATCGTGCCTAAGGGATTCTTCTTCACTTTTAGGTAAGCAGGATCTTCTAATATAAGGTTGGCTTTACGAATATAATCATCTTTATTCATGATCACTGTTGCTTTCCCTTTATCTGCAGGTAAAATAATCAAATCTTCATTATTTCGTAATTCCTTAAGTGCTTTAAGTTCATTTTTCGGTAGGTTGTTCTTAGGAGGTCGTAACTTTTTCAAAATCTTTGCCGTCTCTACTCGAACTTCTTCAGCCTCTTCTTCTGGTAGCTTCTGAACAGCAGATTCGACAGCAGTCACAATGTCTTCAACAGGAATACGTTGTGGAGTAATGGCGAAATCCAACCCTTTAGACAAAACAGACAAAGCAGAATCCGAAAGCAACTCATTGCTTAAATTTATTACTAATTTATTTATTTCAAAAGTGTTAGATGTCTGTTTTGGATGTTGTTTATTGTAAAGCCTGTCAAATTTAGATTTTTGCTTACTACTCACCGAATCATGTAGGTTTTTATTTCTTCTTTGAATTATCTCATTCAAGGAAGCCCAATGTTCTTCATCCATACAATTAAGGGAAAACATTATTTCATTAAGACGTCCATCTAGAGAAGCAAGTTCTTTACGTATATAACGTATACGCTCTTTCAAAAGGATTTTGCTAGAATTATCCAGTATACGTTTAGCTTGAAAACTGTCAAAGTGACACTTGAGACGAAGAAAATTGGGAATGACTGCTTTATCCCTACATCTCTTCAAAAATACAAGGTCACAAAGCCTACACGTCTTCTTTCTGTTAAGGTTCTCGTAGATCTTGATTTGCTTAAAAATATCCTCACCATAGAGGTTTTTTAAATTATTATAAAATCTTTCAGAACTCATATTTCAATAGAATAATACAACCTTTTTAGTTAAATTCTGTTTGTATTTATTTAAATTACAACGTTTCGACAATATAGACTATTGCCTTCTTCAGGTAAAAACATGAACTACAAAACAACAAATACAAATAAATAAATAACAAAACATAGCAACAGGTAACTAGGTGACAATTACAACAAATTTAAAATAGGAAGCCATGCACGACTAAGATCTAGACCGTCATAATGATTGAGATTATTACTCTTCGTTTTGTAAATCTCAATGGCTTCTCTAATTAACCTGTTGTTTAGGTGTGTAGGTCTCGCCAGTATTTTTGTATCTTCAAATTTGATACGGTGGAATTCTTCCAGGGCATGCTCTGCAACTGAAGATTTTTCTGGCTGGTTCAACCTGATCGAACGCTGGTGTTCATTCAATCTTGTAGAAATGGTTCTACCAGTTTGGCCAATGTAAACTTTCCCGCAGACACATGGAATCTGGTAAATCCCTGATGACTGAAGAGGGATGACGTCTTTAACTTGTCTCAACATATGTCGAATTTTAATATATGGAGAAAACGAAATCTTCATGTTCTTCTTACGAAGAAATCTACCAATCTTGTCCGTGACATTTTGGACATAAGGAAGTGAAGCAAACAATACGTCTCGTTCATTAGCATTGTTCATTGGTCTTTTCGGTTTCAGGCATTTTTCGATTGAAGATTTAGAAAAACCATTCTTCATAAAAATATTTTTAATTTCTTTCATTTCTTCTTCCAGTTTTTCTGAATGACAAATGTCTGAAGCTCTTCTCATTAGGCATTTAATTGTACCGTATTTCTGAGAAGGATGATGATGTGAATTGGCATTAATATATTGATTGGTGTGCGTAGGCTTCCTGTAGACTGAATGTAGTAAAGAACCATCTTCTTTTCTCTCTAGTAACACGTCTAGGAAGGGAATAATGCCATTTTCTTCAACTTCTACGGTGAACTTAATATTTTCATGGATGTTATTCAAATGGTTTAAGAAAATTGATAAGTTTTGACGTCCATGGGGCCAAATAGCGAAGACATCATCAACGTATCGTAACCATAATGAAGGTTTCATCGTAGTAGAATCCAAAGCTAATTCTTCAAAAAACTCCATATAATAATTAGCTATGGAAGGAGACAGAGGATTGCCCATTGCGACACCATCAACTTGTTTGTAGAATTCGTTGTTAAAAATGAAGAAGCTTGACGTTAAACAATGTCGATATAGTTTCACAATATCTTCTGAAAAATTCTTTTCAAGCAGCTTCAGGGTGTCTCTGATGGGGATCTTCGTAAATAATGACGTAACATCAAAGCTCACTAGAAGATCTTCTGATGAGATATGTATGTTCTTTATAATTTCAATAAAATGTTTGGAATTCTTCACATAGGATGATGAATTTCCAATGTATGGTCTTATGAGATTATCTAAATATTTAGATAAATCGTAAGTGCAAGAATTAATACAATTCACAATCGGGCGTAGGGGTACATCTTTCTTATGTACTTTAGGTAAGCCATAAAATCTTGGAACATAAGGGTCTTGTGGAATAAGTTTCTTGATAATATCTTTATCTAAGCTTGATTGTTTTAATAATTTGGTTGTTTGATATTTTATCGTGCCTAAGGGATTCTTCTTCACTTTTAGGTAAGCAGGATCTTCTAATATAAGGTTGGCTTTACGAATATAATCATCTTTATTCATGATCACTGTTGCTTTCCCTTTATCTGCAGGTAAAATAATCAAATCTTCATTATTTCGTAATTCCTTAAGTGCTTTAAGTTCATTTTTCGGTAGGTTGTTCTTAGGAGGTCGTAACTTTTTCAAAATCTTTGCCGTCTCTACTCGAACTTCTTCAGCCTCTTCTTCTGGTAGCTTCTGAACAGCAGATTCGACAGCAGTCACAATGTCTTCAACAGGAATACGTTGTGGAGTAATGGCGAAATCCAACCCTTTAGACAAAACAGACAAAGCAGAATCCGAAAGCAACTCATTGCTTAAATTTATTACTAATTTATTTATTTCAAAAGTGTTAGATGTCTGTTTTGGATGTTGTTTATTGTAAAGCCTGTCAAATTTAGATTTTTGCTTACTACTCACCGAATCATGTAGGTTTTTATTTCTTCTTTGAATTATCTCATTCAAGGAAGCCCAATGTTCTTCATCCATACAATTAAGGGAAAACATTATTTCATTAAGACGTCCATCTAGAGAAGCAAGTTCTTTACGTATATAACGTATACGCTCTTTCAAAAGGATTTTGCTAGAATTATCCAGTATACGTTTAGCTTGAAAACTGTCAAAGTGACACTTGAGACGAAGAAAATTGGGAATGACTGCTTTATCCCTACATCTCTTCAAAAATACAAGGTCACAAAGCCTACACGTCTTCTTTCTGTTAAGGTTCTCGTAGATCTTGATTTGCTTAAAAATATCCTCACCATAGAGGTTTTTTAAATTATTATAAAATCTTTCAGAACTCATATTTCAATAGAATAATACAACCTTTTTAGTTAAATTCTGTTTGTATTTATTTAAATTACAACGTTTCGACAATATAGACTATTGCCTTCTTCAGGTAAAAACATGAACTACAAAACAACAAATACAAATAAATAAATAACAAAACATAGCAACAGGTAACTAGGTGACAATTACAACAAATTTAAAATAGGAAGCCATGCACGACTAAGATCTAGACCGTCATAATGATTGAGATTATTACTCTTCGTTTTGTAAATCTCAATGGCTTCTCTAATTAACCTGTTGTTTAGGTGTGTAGGTCTCGCCAGTATTTTTGTATCTTCAAATTTGATACGGTGGAATTCTTCCAGGGCATGCTCTGCAACTGAAGATTTTTCTGGCTGGTTCAACCTGATCGAACGCTGGTGTTCATTCAATCTTGTAGAAATGGTTCTACCAGTTTGGCCAATGTAAACTTTCCCGCAGACACATGGAATCTGGTAAATCCCTGATGACTGAAGAGGGATGACGTCTTTAACTTGTCTCAACATATGTCGAATTTTAATATATGGAGAAAACGAAATCTTCATGTTCTTCTTACGAAGAAATCTACCAATCTTGTCCGTGACATTTTGGACATAAGGAAGTGAAGCAAACAATACGTCTCGTTCATTAGCATTGTTCATTGGTCTTTTCGGTTTCAGGCATTTTTCGATTGAAGATTTAGAAAAACCATTCTTCATAAAAATATTTTTAATTTCTTTTATTTCTTCTTCCAGTTTTTCTGAATGACAAATGTCTGAAGCTCTTCTCATTAGGCATTTAATTGTACCGTATTTCTGAGAAGGATGATGATGTGAATTGGCATTAATATATTGATTGGTGTGCGTAGGCTTCCTGTAGACTGAATGTAGTAAAGAACCATCTTCTTTTCTCTCTAGTAACACGTCTAGGAAGGGAATAATGCCATTTTCTTCAACTTCTACGGTGAACTTAATATTTTCATGGATGTTATTCAAATGGTTTAAGAAAATTGATAAGTTTTGACGTCCATGGGGCCAAATAGCGAAGACATCATCAACGTATCGTAACCATAATGAAGGTTTCATCGTAGTAGAATCCAAAGCTAATTCTTCAAAAAACTCCATATAATAATTAGCTATGGAAGGAGACAGAGGATTGCCCATTGCGACACCATCAACTTGTTTGTAGAATTCGTTGTTAAAAATGAAGAAGCTTGACGTTAAACAATGTCGATATAGTTTCACAATATCTTCTGAAAAATTCTTTTCAAGCAGCTTCAGGGTGTCTCTGATGGGGATCTTCGTAAATAATGACGTAACATCAAAGCTCACTAGAAGATCTTCTGATGAGATATGTATGTTCTTTATAATTTCAATAAAATGTTTGGAATTCTTCACATAGGATGATGAATTTCCAATGTATGGTCTTATGAGATTATCTAAATATTTAGATAAATCGTAAGTGCAAGAATTAATACAATTCACAATCGGGCGTAGGGGTACATCTTTCTTATGTACTTTAGGTAAGCCATAAAATCTTGGAACATAAGGGTCTTGTGGAATAAGTTTCTTGATAATATCTTTATCTAAGCTTGATTGTTTTAATAATTTGGTTGTTTGATATTTTATCGTGCCTAAGGGATTCTTCTTCACTTTTAGGTAAGCAGGATCTTCTAATATAAGGTTGGCTTTACGAATATAATCATCTTTATTCATGATCACTGTTGCTTTCCCTTTATCTGCAGGTAAAATAATCAAATCTTCATTATTTCGTAATTCCTTAAGTGCTTTAAGTTCATTTTTCGGTAGGTTGTTCTTAGGAGGTCGTAACTTTTTCAAAATCTTTGCCGTCTCTACTCGAACTTCTTCAGCCTCTTCTTCTGGTAGCTTCTGAACAGCAGATTCGACAGCAGTCACAATGTCTTCAACAGGAATACGTTGTGGAGTAATGGCGAAATCCAACCCTTTAGACAAAACAGACAAAGCAGAATCCGAAAGCAACTCATTGCTTAAATTTATTACTAATTTATTTATTTCAAAAGTGTTAGATGTCTGTTTTGGATGTTGTTTATTGTAAAGCCTGTCAAATTTAGATTTTTGCTTACTACTCACCGAATCATGTAGGTTTTTATTTCTTCTTTGAATTATCTCATTCAAGGAAGCCCAATGTTCTTCATCCATACAATTAAGGGAAAACATTATTTCATTAAGACGTCCATCTAGAGAAGCAAGTTCTTTACGTATATAACGTATACGCTCTTTCAAAAGGATTTTGCTAGAATTATCCAGTATACGTTTAGCTTGAAAACTGTCAAAGTGACACTTGAGACGAAGAAAATTGGGAATGACTGCTTTATCCCTACATCTCTTCAAAAATACAAGGTCACAAAGCCTACACGTCTTCTTTCTGTTAAGGTTCTCGTAGATCTTGATTTGCTTAAAAATATCCTCACCAAGATTGAATGAACACCAGCGTTCGATCAGGTTGAACCAGCCAGAAAAATCTTCAGTTGCAGAGCATGCCCTGGAAGAATTCCACCGTATCAAATTTGAAGATACAAAAATACTGGCGAGACCTACACACCTAAACAACAGGTTAATTAGAGAAGCCATTGAGATTTACAAAACGAAGAGTAATAATCTCAATCATTATGACGGTCTAGATCTTAGTCGTGCATGGCTTCCTATTTTAAATTTGTTGTAATTGTCACCTAGTTACCTGTTGCTATGTTTTGTTATTTATTTATTTGTATTTGTTGTTTTGTAGTTCATGTTTTTACCTGAAGAAGGCAATAGTCTATATTGTCGAAACGTTGTAATTTAAATAAATACAAACAGAATTTAACTAAAAAGGTTGTATTATTCTAAATAAAATTATTTTAAAACATTAACAAACAAACGAGAATGAATACGTTAACGTATCTAAACAAACATTATTATTTAAGTGGTGGGTTAATGTGAAGATAGCCCAACCCACAATTTTTTTAAAAAAAATAAAGGGGAAGAAAGGCGAACAAACAATAAAATATAGCAAACATTTGAAAACGAATCTAAATAAACAAACTTAAGTATGAAATATTGTTTGTTCGTTTATGGGTTGGGTCAATTTCACTGACGTGTTAAAGTCCTATGTTCCGGGGTCGCGGTCACTATCCTGTATATACAGACATCATCGTAAAAATAGTAAATTCATCTAGAGACCCAAAACGTGCTTATTCATTAAAAACTCACTATCAAATATTTTGACCAGACAATATTATGTTCCTTACCTGAAGGGGACGAAAAAAAAAAACGTTGTGTTAGCGCCATTTTGAGTTATGCAAGTATTATTTTTATTTACTTCCCTCTTTAATCTTTTAATTTCAGTGAATTACATGATCATATATATTAAATGATTGTTTATTTAGGTATCGGTCAGTTTTGCTAGAGTGGCTGAAGCGGCAACATCAGGGTATAGTGGTGTATTTATTTCTTTTTGTGTAACTGTGTGTTAGGGTTGTGTTGTTACTATATGTTGTTGCTCTCACGCTGCGGTGTTGAGAAAGAGCTATTCTACGGTTTAGCTGTACCCTCGCTTGCTGGCTGAGGAAGGGTCTACAATGCGGCTAAGCACTCACTGAGAGTATACTCATCTATTTTTTATCTGTTCCAGGCTATTGGCGCTCGCAGGAGAGAGTCTGGACTATCCAGGGATCTGTTTTCCATTATGTATTTTTGAGATTTTTCATCAATTAATTATATTGGTTTCTAACAACCGTGATGATATACTTATTTTATTTATATACTTACCTATATTCATTTCTGGCGTGGAGAGTTCTCCACAGGGGTCAATTTTATGCCATTTAAAATTATAAAATATTTGGCGTCGGTCGAAATCGAACCCGTTCCCAAGATTCGCGTGAAGTGATGCCGGGTAAACGCCTGCACAGCACTGGTTGCTCTCACGCTGCGGTGCTGCTGCCTTGCATATTTACGTGGATCCTAAGCACTCACTGAGAGAGTATACTCATCTATTATCTTTTCCAGGCTATTGGCGCTCGCAGGGGAGAGTCTGAACCATCCAGGGATTACGGATTATTAAATTTGTTTGGATTTGTTTTCCGTTATGTATTTATGTGATCTTTCATCTATTGTATGCCCTATGTTACATATTTCAATTCTAAACCTAGTATGAACGTTTTTGCATAATATATTTGTTCATGTTTTGACTTTTATGATGTAAACATTATAAACATTATTCTATAATTGGGATATTTTTGTTGAATAATAAGCTTATTATTATTAAACAGGGACTGGTGAAAAACAAATTTAGGAGTTATTGTTAATTGTATGAGGTATTAGAGAATTAATAAATTAATGATCAGTAGACTAGTTATTTGAAAGAAATACTTTATTTCAGAAATAATTACATATTGTAGAGTGTTGTAACAAACCTGAATACATTCCTGGTGTAGTTAGGTAGGGTACGTGGAGATAAATGTTAAATTAGTTAATAAGACATCATATATGTATGTTTATGCTATAACATTGTATAAAACCTAGAAATTAAGAATATATTGGAAGAAGAATGAATAGCTTAGTAATAGAAGGTTGAAGAAACAGAGGAAGACCAAAGATAAGATGGAAGGACTATATTGCGGGAGTCTTGAGAGAAAAGGAACTGAATGAGAACGATATGCAAAACAGAAATGAGTGGCAAAGAAAATAAAAAATAGCAACCCCTAACGAATGAGAAAAGCTAAAGAAAAAAAAGAAGATGTCAGTGTCAAGTGCAATTTGCATAGTTTGTATATGAAATAATTTTATTGGAAATTTAGAATCTTTTGCTAGAAAATTTATGTATGGAATTTATACATAATACACAGGATTGACGGAAGGTATTGTGCTGGCGACAACAGATTATTTTATATATAATTAAATATCACTAGACTGAAATGAATGAAAAATGTGCACCAGGTGGATGCCGCATCTGCTTAATTCGGAGCAAAAGCGCATTCGGGCACGAACTTCAGCCGAAAATTTGGAGTTGTTTAAGAAAAATGCGGTCAACAAGAGGTTTCACAACCATGGATGAAACTTGGATACACCACTACACTCCAGAGACGAAAATTCAGTAGAAAGCGTGGATTGGACAGGTGAGTCGGCCACGAAGAAAGCGAAGTCAGTTCATTCGGCAGGAAAGGTGATGGCGTCAGTCCTTTGGGACGCCAAAGGCATTATGTTAATTGATTATCTTGATAAAGGAAAAACTGTAGCTGGACAATACTACGCCACAAGCTGAAAGCAATAATTCAAGAAAAACGCCCGGGAATGGCAAAGATAAAGATCTTGTTTTACCACGACAATACACCAGCTCATTCAACTCGTATTGCTCAACAAAAAATTGACCGAACTGAGGTTTGAAATTGTCCCCCATCACCCGTACTCGCCCGATTTGGCTCCCTCGGTGTTCCATCTTTTCCCGTAACTCAAAAAGTTCCTCGCTGGAGAGAGATTTTGATCCAACGAAGAAGCCATCGAAGCAGTAAATGCTTATTTTGACGACCTCAAAGGAAACCATTTGCGGGAGGGAATCGAAAAGTTAGAAAAATGTTGTACCAAGTGTGTTGACCTCAGAGGGGACTATGTAAAAAAAAAAATGTAGTCCGTGTTATATATAAAAATAATATTCCAAGAAAGTTCGCTATAACAGATGAACAGTGGATTATTTTAATTAAGAAATATGCAAATTTACGTCCTAAAAATGCGACTCAAGAGATTTTTTTAACGTATCGCAATGGTCATTGTGTGAATAGTCCAATCGGTATTAATATAATGGGGAAAGTGTCAAAAAACATCGCGGCTTTTCTTAAATTATCAACTCCGGAACTATTTACTGGCCACTGCTTCAGACGATCTAGTGCAACACATTTAGCAAACCGTGGTGGTGACTTGTTGACCATAAAACGTCATGGGGGATGGAGGTCTTCTGCTGCTGCTGAAGGATATATTGAAGCTTCCATGAAGAATAAAATCGAAGTCTCCCAAATGTTTAGCTCCCAGCAACTAATTTAAACATGCCTGGATGCTCTAATGCTAATGCCTCACGATTGATACAATCTGATTGCGAAAGAAATACAGAAACTACTGTTACGGGCAAGAGTCACTTTCACCAAAATATTGTTTCAACCAACTTACCGGGTATTAATATAAATCCTACATCCTCTAATGTAACAATCAATGTATATAATAATTGTACATTTAACGATCAACAAAATACAAATTGAATTATTGCTGGTTATATGTATTTAATTATTATTATTTTTTTATTTATTGAATAATTTGTTTCCGGGAAATCCCCATACAAATAGATTAACAATACCAACGATATAGAATATTTTTTTTAACATACATGAAAGTTATACATATACAAGTATACATAAGATAAAAGAAAATTATTAATAATTGATTTCTTTATTTGTACTATAAATTACCTGAAAATTTATCACCAGTTTCCAAATACAGTATGAATATACGATAATATAACAGCGCAACCATGAAAAGAGAACATGTTTACAAAATTAAAGAAAAAAAAAGGAAAGTCGTAAATAGTATCCACAAAATTACTCAAACATACAAAAACTTCGCAATTTGAGAGCTGAAATGATGTAATAGAAAACACTATTAATTTTTTCTACAGTGAGATTAGAGAAAATGAGGTATATATTGTCGTTATTTAATTTTTCTATATTATATTTAATTAAATATGTCTTTCTCAGGGGGGCATATAGCGGGCATTCCGCAAAGAAATGGTAAATGTCTTCCAAGTTTCTCTTATTACAGACTGTACATAATTGACAAGCATCTAATTGATATTTTATGCCCTTAAAGTATATTTTAAGACCCTTTTTACTAGCTAAGCGGATCTGCGAAATAATTTGTATTTTTTTAATAGGAATTTTATAATATAGATGTTGAGCAGGAGAACCATTAGGATTTAAAAGACTATAATAATTGTTATATCTTGAGGTATTAAGCTGCTCTACGTCTTTTTGAACCAAAAAAATACTGAATTCACTTAGGATTTGTTCTATTTCATTTTTACTGATTGACTGGTTATTCCAGATATATTCTTTGCCTAAACTGAATAGGAATAATTTGACCTTAGTTGCCCAGTTGAATTCAGCTTTATTCACTGTAGATTTATCTAGTTGCACTAGCCTGTTGTAAAGAAGTTTTGGGAGTCGGTCTTCTGGTAATAATAGGATTTTTTTCCAGTAATTCAGGGTGCGTTTCCAGATTAGGGCCGACATGTGTACATTCCCTGTTTCGAGACGAACGTAACAATTAGGAGTATGAAACGGCACTAATAAAATGTTTTTTAGAAATTGAATTTGGCATTTGTCAAGGGCGTCTATTTGAAAAGCTCCCCAAACCTCAGTGCCATAAAGTGCGGTTGCCTTTGTAATTGAATGAAATAGTTTTTGTTTTTCTTCCCATCCCACAGATTTAGCCGTACAAAGAATTGATTTAACCTTATGGTTAGCAACTGTTGCTTTCTTAATATTTTCTTGAGCTGCTATTTTAAATTTTCCGGAAGAGGAAAATGTTGTACCGAGATAACAAAAAGTATTTACCTTCTCTATTGCTTCATTATTATACAAGAATGCCGATTTTTGACTTCTAGCACGACCCTTATGGAATTCTAAAAATTTTGTTTTACTAGTATTGATATCTAAGGAGTTCATTTGACAGTACTCGTTTAATAATCTCAACTTATTACGCACATCTGACTGGGAGTGAGCGAAAAGTACCAAATCGTCTGCATAGGCGAGGAGAAGCAGCTCGTTTTGGCCGTCAATATTAGCTCCCCTTACACCAGACTTCTGGAAAAAGGACCAGATATCATTTAAGAAAATAGAAAAAAGTAGTGGGGAGAGAATTTCTCCTTGCAGTACGCCCTCTAAAATTTTAATGGGATTGGATAAATCATTATTTATTTTGATTTGCTGGAAAGCATTACTATACAAGTTTTGTAGTAATCTAATTACTTTTGTCGAAATACCCGTATTATATAATTTATGCCAAAGAAGTTCATGCTTAATGGAGTCAAACGCTTTCCGGAAGTCTATAAAAATTGCATATAAATTTTGTTTAGCTAAGCGAAGTTGTAAATGTGATATTGCGGTTAAAGAAAAAATGTTATCTGTAGTACTTCTGCCACGCCTAAAGCCTGACTGGTATTCGCTTAAAATGTTGTTTAATTCACACCATTGTTCTATTCTATTTTGAATCATCTGGGTAAAAATTTTACAGGTAGCGTTAATTAGTGCTATACCGCGATAATTTTCTGGATCCTTTTTATCCCCTTTTTTGTAAATTAAAAAAGTTTGTATAGCTGCCCAGTTACTGGGGACTACACCCTGAGAAAAAAATTTGTTAAAAAGGTTCAAAAGGTAATGAAGCCATTTTGGAGGTAAATTTTTGTAAAAATCTGAATTTATCCCATCTTCCCCCGGTGCTTTATTGGATTTAATTTTCTCTAAACTACCTGTCAATTCCTCTAAACTAAATTCATTATCAAAAAATGGGTGAGAACAATCATAGAATTGTATTGGTGTGCTGAGTATGGTATTTGATGTACGTTGATTATAGAAAGCTTCCCACTCCGCTAAACTTAAAGAGTTGTCTGCTGTTTGTTTTTTTCTAAAGGATCTGACTGTTTGCCAAAATTCTGAGTTGTTCTTTACGTTATTTAATTTGTTTTGTATTTCGGTAAAATAATTTTTTTTACACAATTTTAATATATTCAGGTATAGTTTTTTATTGTGAATATATTCTGACAGATATAGTTCTCCACCATGTTTATGGTAACGTTTTAGACTATATTTGCAATTCTTCTTCGCGATTAAACAGTCGCTATTATACCAAGGTTTACTAGAATTATGCTTTTGATGAGAGTATGATTTACTATATTTTACTTTCATCATATTGGCGGAACAGGCAGAATCTTTAGCCGCAGAAATAAAGTTTTGAGCAAGTTCGTTTATATTTTCACTATTGAAATAAATTCGATCTGTATTGTTTAGCATAAAGTTATATTTGTCAGCATAATCCTTATTAAATGAAAAGGATATAGTGTACGCTGGGCTATTAATGAGATTATCGTTATTTAAAATAATTTCGGGGCAAGAAAAGCGTGATTTAAATTTAATTAAACATAAAGAGTGGTCTGAGGTGGATAAAGATGGGATTATCGAGAACGTGGAGATATATTCAACACATTCTAGGTTAACCCATGCCAGATCGATTGTGCTTTTTCCTAATGCATTAAAAAAGGTATACTTGCCCGGTATATCCCCTGTAACCCTGCCATTAAGTACTAGAAATCCATGGTGTTCCATCATTTCTACTAACCGAATGCCTCTAGGGTTAATAGAGTTGTGTAGTGCTTGTCTGGATTCATAGATGTTTGCGGAAGGTAACACATTGTCATCTAGTTGGTTGAGATTTCCTATGTGGCTGTTGAAATCGCCAAGAATGATAATTTTGTGTGATTTGTACTCGTCTATAATAAGAGATATTGATTCCTCTAACATCTCTATACAAATATTGTCTAGGGATGGTTTTAAGTAGGTAAAAAAGATTATAAATTTAGTGTTAAAGTGTACGAGTTCAACTATGATCCATAGGTTAGTGTTTTCTATTACATTAGTAGCTCTAAATGAAGTCTTTTTAGTAATAATTAAAATGCCTCCGCTTGCCCTACCTTTTTCCTTTTCCCTGGTTGCCTTGCTATGTACAATAATGGAATAATCTTCCAAGAACATAGGTAGATGAATGGTGTTGCCTGTATACCATGTTTCACAAAGGCAAATAACGTGCGACTGTAATAAATTATTTACTGTATCAATGTCTAGTGACTGGAGATTGTTAATACCATGAACATTCCAAAAACTAAGAGTAAGGTTATGTTTATCTTGGATGGAATTTGTATTATTATTAATTTCAACAGAACTTACACTTTTAAGTATATTTACATCCTGATTAACGTGCGTTATACTCTTTGAGGGGTTGGGGCTACAGATTTCATTGGCACGTGTAACACTGTTGTACATTGAAGAAGTGACGTTACTGGCCTTGGCGCTGACATTTGTGTTGTGGCGGAGCTCTTCTACGATGATAAAAAATGGTCCTCATCTGATGCGTCGTTTGTGCGTTGAGGTAGGACTACATCAAGAGTTTTTATTTTCTTAGATTCTTGGTGCGGTTTAGATGGAGAGTCGTCCGAGTCGACCCGGCCTCTTGTTTTGTCTTCTTTATTACCTGTTTTCGGTTTGTCTTCAATAATACGTATTACATTGCCTACTATTTTAACTTTTTTACCCTCCGATCTGTATTTCTTGCATGTTTCGTATAGTTGTTTACGTTTAAGTTGGTCGTTTTTATTAATGTCTTCACTCATGGAGATGCCTGTTCCCTTAAACTGAAAGCGCTTTATCCAGATATTGTTTTTAATACTGATGTTGCAGAATGAAAGAAATACTGGTCTTATAATGTTTGTTGCTCGGCCTATGCGATAGCAGTCTTCTATTTGTGACTCATCGATATGTAGATTTAAGTTATTTTTAATTAGATTTATAATTATTTGCAATAGACCTTCTTTATTATCTTCCTCTTCTTTTACACCAAAGAAAAGAAGATTTTTCCTTTTAATGATGTTCTCTAATCGATCGATAGTTTTCTGCTGAGAATCGATTTTATCATTTAGTTTTTTAATATTAGTTGCGTTGTCATCTATCTTTTTCGAGAAGGTTTTTACTTTGTTTTTAGTAAACTCGCTGTCTTTGCTAATTTTGTCTAGCAGCTCCATTTTGGATAGTATTAAAGCTAGCGTGGCCTGAGTGTCTTGAAGTTCCATATTAGGTTATGTTGCACTTTTTGTCTTATAAGGCCTTTTTTGATTACGGTTATCCTGCTATTCCAAACGTGGTAAAAACACGATAGCGTACTATAACTAATAACTCCAAATTACCACTTTTTAAAAAAGAAAATTGAAATACAATTTCATTGCAAATCATGCACAACTTTCTTAGCAAAGCAGTATTGCCAATCGTTATATGTATTTAATTACTCGTATTTTTATATGTATATTTGTTGAATTATCGTGAAGTAACTATTGTAGTGTTTGATATTCGCAATCACACTCTTCATTTCTCAAAAACAATATGTTATAATGATACATTTATTAGAAGCAATTTTTACATTTCCTTGATCAGCCATCTTCTTCTCTCTCTGCCACGCCCATCACCCTTCTTCTCTTCCGTGGCGCGCTCTTTAAACATCAACAACTCTATCTGCATTGTACGAACTATCTATGGTATGACATTCTACATTCTCTATTTCACTATCTTTCTTCTTGTTAATACTACTTTTAAATTCAAAAATTAAACAAAAATAAAAACCTTAACAATCGTTAGTATCGTTTATTCAGTGAGGTTTGACATTTGATATTTTAAACGAGCTATAAACGAACTCCTTTGGGTGCTGTAATAGCTTTGTGACAGATGCAAAATAGAATTTTTTTTTTTACAATAGTTAACAATAATTATTAATTAATTTAAATATTTACAAAGAGAAAAAGTAATTAACAAATTTATTAACTGATTTATGAATTATTAATATTATTAATTAATTAATATTACAATAACAATACTAAATTTAACAATAATTACAAATAACTGAAGGTATTATTTTTACAGTCATTAAAATAATCGTTACAATTGTGGTATTCCTTTTGTATGAGAAATTGTTTAATTAAAGACAGAGATCTTTTTACCTTTAATTCTTTGTAACATTGTGGTAACGCATTATAACATATTATACTAGAATAGTAAAAACCTTTTTCGTAGGCAGTTGTATTGTGGTATGGGATTTCTAAAATATTATTTGAATTTCGTATATATATATACAACATGCGTCACCTCATGAGTATATATATTTTCATGTCATTCCAGAAAGTTTAGGCTAGGCATATGCCTTAAAGCACTTAGTTATGATTCATTGAGCTAGTTTACACCCATCGTTTAGGCCGCGTCCTATACCCTATATTCGACGTATACCTTATAGGACGTCATGCTGTAAACACTTAGTAGTCGACCTGACCTAGCTTAGGTCAGGTCTCTTTTTCATGTGACCTGACCCAGTTTAGGCCACGTTTTAAACTGCGTGTAAACGCCTTAGTGACCTAAAGTGTTTGATAAAAACTCTGTAGGTGGCGGTTGATCCGTATTGTGATTTTGTTGACATCATATTTTGTAGGTTGTGTAAGTTAAATTAATTGAATTATTATGGAAAAAACTCATGTTCCGAAGCTGAATCACCTGATCCTTGTGAAGTTCACAATGATGCAAACGAAAAAAGTCAATAAGAGCACGTATTTCACTAGTGACAGCGTAAACATACCAATAAAAAGAAATTAAAGATTGAATGATATTTGGTGATGCTGACATAACCTAAAATACTTTTATCAATCTGGGATATGAAACTGCAGTTTAAAAAAATTAAGTGCGATTGTATTTCAACAGATGGCATTGACTCGAGGACTATATTACACCTATATTAGACCTAAACTTATCATTAGTCCCCATGGTGTAAACGATTTGTAGAAGACCTATTATAGGACAAGGTATAAGCCAGGTCGCATGAATAGGATTGGGTGTAAACTAGCTCATTAGCCTTATGTATAGCTGGAAATGGTAGTAAACACTAGTTACTAACTTTAGCTCTTACGAATTAGGAAAATGAGGCTGTACAGTATATGTGCATATTCATTTATATACTAATATAAAATAGTGCAATAAAATGACAGATTGTATTTTTTGTTAATGAAATATTAAGTTGATTACAATAGATTTGTTCGTTTGTATGGTTCTAGCTGCACGAACTTGTAATGTTTGTGAAAAATATGTGCGTTTGTATGTCAGCAATGTATTCGTTTGTAGTCGTTCATATTGCACTAACTTGTCAAAACTGTACTACCTCCCGAGCTAGTACACCAGTGCAGTTTATAACGCCACAGTGTTTTGACAAACAGACTGCTGTGAACTTGCCACTGGCGTTATAATTTTTCTAAAAATCGAATCTATTCTAAATATGAATTAAAAGAAATGTTTTGTTGCGAGAATGAAAACTTTTGCTAGTTAACCTGCACTAATTTGTTTAATTTGTGTTCGAAAATACGGGTGTAATATTTTGTACTAAACTGCACTTAGTACATGTTGTACAAGTTAGTGTGGTACAAACGAACAGACCTAATATAATTGCTATACATTTTTGCGAAAAAGCTGTAGAAAATATATGAATACCGTCGCAGACATCTTGATGAACTGAAAATAAAAAAATATGAATAATAATGCTATAATTATTTCATTGTTGAATGTATAGTGTATTTACCGATAAAATCATGGAAGAATTTAATGTTAAAATAGAATAAAATGTTACTTCACTTGAGTCATTTAAAATTTGAAGTAATAAGCCGTTTTTCTGGAAAAACAATAGTTTATTAGGTAAGTAAATTGTTTAATATAATTGAAGCATTTAAATTCAAAAGGAACTAAGATCCATTTTTAGGTTTTAAAATCAGAAATCAAGAACGATATATTCATCTTCTTTGGTTAATATTTTTATCTGTTACACCCCTCCAAATCGCTAGTGTTTGTGCCAAATTGTTTAGATACTTTTTACCTCCCGCTACCCTTGGTAGGTAGGTATAGGGATCGTGCTAAAAATCGCATATCGAGATTTTGGTAAATGACCACGTTTCAAGGTCCTTGGAATCCTTTTTTAACATTTTCACGATGATGCCTTTGTGTATATGTGGATCCTCTTTACGCTCTTAACTCAAATAATATCGTTCAGAAAATTTTGAAATCTTGTATTTCTACCTTATTCTAAATGGAAAGAAGCCATTAGATTTTGGTGTCAATCGGATGACCGGAAATGGCAGTTTACTTGAAGCTCAACATAGTTTTTCTTCAAAAAATAAATTTAAATGTTACTTTTTCGCAATTTGTTATTATAAAACTTAAAGATTATTTCTTTTTCTACAGGTTTGCATTAATACTTTTTCTATATATTTTATGGACAAATTTATAAAATAATATAAAAATTATATCTCGGAGCTTATGCACACAACTCCATGGTTACACAGTTCAGCTCAAATGTACGTAACTGACAGATAAATGTCATAGTCAAAAAAATAATCATTTCAAATTAATAACATTAACGTTTTCAAAAGAAAATTGTAAATAGACTAGTTAGTTACATGGAAAGAAACTTTAATATACATAATTTCAAATTATTAATAATAACGTTTTAAAACGTTACCACATGGGTACTCATTTTTGGCGTGGAGAGTGCATCACAGGGGTCAGTTTTGTGCCATTTAAAATTCAAAATATTTGATAGTAGGAATTGAATCCGGTTCCCCAGATTCGCGACCAGACACTCAGGTACGCGGCCATGAGACCCCATAGGTATATGTATTTAAATAAATAAACCGTACCGTAAGGTTTTATTTATTTGAGTGAAGTGTAAAAATCAGCGAAATATTACTAATTAAAATAATACATTTATTCAACGATAAATAATTAGGAGAAATATTAAAAAGATAATAAAAATAACTAACACTATGAATAAACAATTATAAACACTAATTTAAGACTAAGAACATTATTAAATGCTTAAACACTAAGATTATTTATGTAAACAATATATATATATATATATATATATATATATATATATATATATTTATGTATATAACTACATTTATTTATGTTTACAACTCGTAGACTGTTTATTTATATCACCCACTGTTCATTGCTCGTTGCTTCTATATATCAGACTGTTTTATGCTGGCGCGATGTCCTTCTCGAACTTTATTCTTCAGGTCACCGGTGTAATTAACACGTCTAGTCGTATGGGATTTTCCGCCGCCGGGGTTACGTCATCGCTCGGGAATATTCTAGCAGTAGCCGCTACTCGTATACTCTTAAGTCAGAGGCGCACGTTACACTGCCCCCTCCTTAAGACTGTTTCGCCCTGGAATAGTTCTTGATGACGAAATCTACATGTATTACCCTTGGTACATTTAGAAATTTTGAAAAAGTGACAGTCGATAGTCTGCTGGAGTTCCTCTTTCTGTCCGGTAAGGTTAAAGCTGCAGACGAGTATTTCAATACCGGTATAGCGGAAGAGGATCTCTAACATGTTCCTAACAATCCTCTAATCCAAACCATCTAGTCCACAGCCTAACTTCGGTACTGCTGGCTTCAAAATGTCATTCTCTAGCAGATGATCCTTCAAATCGCACAGTGAGTTCCATAGACTGCGATACGACGGCTTTTGGTACGAGCGTGGTTTTGTAACCAGATAGTAGGTATACCGCTGATGTTCTGCATTGTTATCCCTCAGTCGCAGCGTTTTCCCGACGGATGGACCTTGGTTGGCCAGTTCTTGTAGTCGTCCAAATTTGATCTTGTTGAATATTTAATAATTATTTTGACGTTATTAGAGACGCCATCTATGTTATATATATATATATATATATATATATATATATATATATATATATATATATATATATATATATATATATATGTTGAGTAAGTGTGTCAAACAGAAAAATGTCAATGAAATGTATGAATAAATAAATCAATAATTTATTTAAAGTTCTTATTACGAAAAGGCAGTTTTATTTATAATAATAATAAACAGATCTTAAAGACTGACGCTATGCCGCGTGACATCTTTAAGTCTTCTGATACGCAGTGGCCGAGGGAATAATCTGAAGATACGGTGGACAAGTCTCGATGTTCTTCTGTCGTCACGCCATACCTTGCCTTGTGACCAAAGGAATATTTTTCAATAAAGTCTTCAAAGATGATACGGCGAACAGTTGCTCCACGATGTTCTTCATTGTTGTCACCGGCGAAACGGGCTAGCCGGCTTCCCGGTAGGTGCTTTCCTAATTCTATATATTACGTCGTTTAATTTTTTAACGACCTCATAAGGACCTTCCCAATTTCTTTGCAGCTTTGGTGATAAACCGCGATGCCTTTGTAGATTGTAAAGCCACACTAAATCCACAGGTTGGTATCCACATTTTTCTGCCATGATGTCATACTGGTCCTTCATTCGGTCGCTGGAGCTTGAATGTTTGTGCAGACTTGTTCATGAATATCGTCCATTCTTCTCCGTAAGTCCGTTATGTAATCTTCCTCGGCTATATCTTCCCCAGGTTTACTGCCAAACACCAAGTCACATGATAGGCGAACCTCACGCCCGAATAAGATGTTCGCAGGAGTTTGCCCTGTTGTTTCATGCACGTATGAACGATAAGCCAAAAGGAACAGATGAAGATGTCGGTCCCAGTCTCTTTGGTGGTTGGAGACTACCTTCGACAAGCATGGGTTGATCGTTCTGTTCATTCGTTCAACCATGCCATCGGACTGCGGATGTAATGGGGTTGTCCTCGTTTTATTAATTCCTAATATCTTGCGGATCTTTTGGAAAACTGGTCGGAGTGAAATTCACGTGGTACACCAAATCTGCATATACATTCTTCTACTAAAGTTTCAGCGACTGTGGTGGCTTCCTGGTTGCGCAATGGATAGGCTTCAAGCCATTTGGTGAAGTAGTCCATGACAACCACGATGTATTTATTTCCGTCTTCGCTTTCTGAAAATGGTCCGGCCACGTCAATTGAAATGCGCTCAAATGGACTTCCAACGTTATATTGACGCATTAGAGCTCTTCTTCGTCTATGCGGATCGTTGCTTCCAGCGCAAACCACACATCTCTTGCACCAGTCTTTAACATCCTCCTTGCAGTTAACCCAGTAAAATCTATGGCGCAATCTTTCTAAAATCTTGTTGACTGCAAAATCGTCGACTATTGTTATCCTGGCGATGTTGGAATCTCTCATCCAGATCTTCAGTATTTTCATTTCTCTCAGCCTCATTATCTCGCACTCGTGATTGGTTATGTGAAGCTTGTTTAGCTGCTTCATGTTCTAATGCATATGACATTGCATCGATCAAAGTTTTTGGGCGAGCCAATTGCAGTGCTTGCTGAGTTTCGCTGTCTCGAATCCCGTAGATGAATGATTGAGTAGCTAAGCATTCCAAAACGCTGTCAGGGGCGTAGGATGTGCGAGACGAACCAAACGAGCTACGTCACCGTCAAATTATTGAAGGCTTTGTTTGCACTCTGGTAACGGTTCCTCAGTTGCATCTGGTATACCTGCTCCAAATGTGCATTGCCATATCCCATATCCAATCGCTTGACTAGTTGGTCGTAGTACTCTTGTTCTTCTTCCTTCAGCGTTTGTAAAATGTCGATGGCTTCTCCGCGCAACGAGACAGTCAATACTGTAGCCTTCTCCGTGGACGTCCAGTTATTAGCTTTCGCAGGCCACGAAGATTTTCCATAAAATTTCGGTGTTTTTATATGCATTGTTGAGGTAGTATCTGGTTTTACTATCATCCTTGCTTCTATTGGATCTGCCTTACCTACTTCGGAATTTGACATTGTTGACGATGTAATTTTAGTAAATTTTTCACGTAATTCTTCGATCTTCTTGTCGTACTCATTCTTTAAATTCTTCAGGCCTTCTTCAGTATTTTCCATTAATTTTTGTTCAAAATTTCTAGAATTTTCTTCCAATTTTTGTTCTAACGTTTGCTCCAAAATTCTAGAATTTTCTTCCAATTTTTGTTCTATCCATAATTCTAGAATTTTCTACCATTTCCTGTTTTAATTCTTCTTTTAGTGTTCTAGAATTTTCATCTGCTTTTTTAGAACTTTCTTCCAACTTTTGTTCTAATGTTCTAGAGTTTTCTTCTGCCTTTCTAGAACTTTCTGCCATTTCCTGTTTTAAACTTTCTGACATTTCCTTGTTTTAATTCCCTCAAAGTTTCTGGTATAAGTTTACCAATATCACACTGAATTTCGAATAAGTAATCTTCAGCATTTTCACCAGCATCGATTAATGCTTGCCTCAGACGAGATTGTAGAACGATTTTCAGTCCTGTCATATCTAATTTTCGTACTTCCAGTTCTTTCTTGAGGTCACTTACTGTTAATTCACTTAATTTTACTTGTTTAGTCGCCATTTTATTTATTTTTATTTACACTTCACAGTTTATTCGTCACGATCGTCACACACCAATTGAAACTTTTATTTATATGGGTGAAGTATAAAAATCAAAGAAATATTATTAATTAAAATAATACGTTTATTAAACGGTAAATAATTAGGAAAAATATTAAAAAGATAATAAAAATAACTAACACTATGATTAAATAATTATAAACACTAATTTAAGACTAAAAATATTATTAAATACTTAAACACTAAGATTGTCTATTTAAACAATATTTATATCACTATATTTATTTATATAACTACATTTATTTATGTTTACAACTCGTAGACTGTTTATTTATATCACCAATTGTTCATTGCTCGTTGCTTCTATATATCAGACTGTATTTTGCTGGCTTTGGCGACGGGTTTATATAGCGCGATGTCCTTCTCGAACTTTCTGACGCCACAATGACATTGAGTACAAAGGATTCAGGTCACCGGTGTAATTAACACGTCTAGCCGTATGAGATTTTCCGCCGCCGGGGATTACGTCATCGCTCAGGAATATTCTACCAGTAGCGGCGCTCGTATACTCAGGGGCGCACGTTATGGTATAAATATGGATCAGAAAACCTATCCGCTACATTGGCGATCTGCCGAAAGTTAATCGCTCCGTATTGACTCCATCGATGCTTAATGTAAACATCCTTTACTTTTCAGGGATGGATTAACCGTGGTTTTAACTGAGATGAAGGAGGGGCAATGTTGCATAAAAATTAGTTTTGATGGACCCTGGAATCCTTGTAAATATTTTATTACTATATTTGAATATCTGACAGATCGCTAGATAAAATTCTCTTTATGTTGAACATATATTTCTACTGCGTATGTATTTTTCCCAGTGTAAATCGAAATTTGCCCAGAGGACCCGAGATGCGTAGGACTTGTGACAATTCTACTTCAGAATTACGATGTACTCCCGCCGAGTTCAGGCGGAGAGAGCCGGCGAGACGAGGCTGGCCGAATGGCACAAGCGACGTGTCATAGGAGCCGTCCTTCCTCCGTATAAGCGCGCTATTAGATGTTTCACATCAACAATGTTCTTGGTAAGGAATATAAAGTATATTTACTTATGTAACATATTTTCTTTATTTTCAAAAGTATGCTTTTGTAGGAAAATCAAATTTTCTTTGATGCGACAAACCTCACATTGATAAATTTCTACGCTCGAAAACCTACTACTGTCGTCAGCCATTTTTAAATTTACTCTGAAATGAGTTCGTGTGATCACACAAAAAGGATAATTCAGACGGGAAAGGGGAAGGTTGTCTAGTGATCACAAAAAGTGAAATTTTTGTTGCAAAATATTCAAAATTTCTAGAAAAATTATTTCATAAACAAACTTTGCAAATTGCATTTAACACTGATATCTTCTTCTTTTTTAGCTTTTCCTATTCGTTAGGGGTCGCTATTTTTTATTTTCTTCTTCCATTCATTTCTGTTTTGCGTGTCGTTCTCATTCAGTTCCTTTTCTCTCAACTCTTCCGCAATACAGTCCTTCCATCTTATCTTTGGTCTTCCTCTGTTTCTTCAACCTTGTATTACTAAGCTATTCATTCTTCTTCCAATATATTTTTCATCTCTGCTCAAGACATCTTCAAACCAATGTAATTGTCTCTCTTGTATCTTTTTAAAAATTTCATACACTACAGTTATTTCCCTTCTTTTTCCATTCCTTATCCTATTTTTCCGTGTCTTCCCCAACATCTATCTCAATCCTCATCTCTGCCACATTCATTTACTTTTCATTGATATTTGACATATGTCAATTTATAACATATTCTTTAAAATTTATAATAACATTATGTTCAATAAATGATATTTATCTAAACTCGAGGATACGAAAAAAATATAATTTTTGGAATCGTGGTATTGGAGTTATGCGATCTGAAACGATCGTCACATATATACACACAGAGACGCACATGCACACGCACGCACACACACACACACACACACACACACAGACATACACACACACATACACACACACACATACACACATACACACACACACACACACACACACACACACACACACACACACATACAGACATCACCGTAAAAATAGTAAATTCGTATTGTAGGGACCCAAAACGTGCTTATTCATTAGAAACTCGAATTTTTTGACCAAAGACAATACCTTCCTTACCTAAAGTGACAGAAGGTAAAAGGGGAGTCATTTCATATCGAGTTCTTTTCGTACAAAAAAATAAAATCATCTTCGACTTTACAATTTCAACTACGAATAGAGCTTTTTGAACTTATACTATTTCTACAACACAAGACACAAGACTTAGCTCAAAGGATATTTTCTAATAAAATTTATATATATTTAGTCATTAGATTCCTTTAAATTTATTCGATTTTGGATTGCTATTAGTTTATAAACACTTACTACTTTAATTATGTCTGTTTTTGATATGATATATGTCCAATCTATAATGTTGTCTATTAAACATAGTTCCTTGAACAAAAAAAATCAATTAATGTAATCAAATATTATTATACAATTTATTTCAACAAAACTCGAAACATTGACAAAACGATTAAACGCTCATATTATAGATTTTTTGTTTATGGCCCTTTTGGTTGGAAGAGGCGAAGGGACGTGTTGTGATTTAGACCCTTACCTACTCATGAATACCCTGGTTATACATAAACTGGTGTCTACTTTTTGTGGCCCATAGGAAATATACAATGGTAAAATATTCATATTGCTTTAAATTCTGTCCTATTAATTTTAGAACAAAAATGCTCAGAATTAAAAACTGCATACAACAAGTCTAAAATTATTATTTGCATGCGTTTCATTTGCGAAAGAGAAGCAAAATAAAAGTAATAATTTTTAGCTATTTGTAGAGTGATATGAGCAATAACACAAAATGTAAAACAGTTGTGTTGCTTGAGTTTGGCACATGACATCTGCCATAAACTTTTAATAATTATTGAATTCATAAATTTATTTATCGTTGATCATGGATATATTATCATCGCAGAAAAAACTCAATGAAACAATATTAACAATTAATTTTCAATTAATAAACTTTTATCTCTCAAAGTCTAAAAATACGAGTTCATGTCGCGCAGTCGACAGCCACGCCATCGAATAGCCGTAGCATCGAAAAACCGTACCATCGAAAGTCGCCACGTCGACACCTACCCCCCACCACAGGCCGTAGCTACGAAAACCATCACATCGAAAGTTGCCACGTCGACATCACCCCCCACCTAATCGCCACTGAGTCTTACAAAACGTTAATTCAGCTGACTCGCTATAACATAGTTTTTACTTCATATTATTTACGTTATATGACACCGCCATGTACGAGTATGTCATGGCATTTACTCAAATGCGCATGTGAAAAAAATATCTATTTTTGTCAACAATTTAATGTTACAAAATATAAAACAGTTAAGCATTGTATGACAGACAACAAATATATGTGTGTAATATAAAATAGTGTAGGTATATAATATTGTACGTATAAAAATATTTCAAAATAGGTGAAATATTTACCATTTAATTTTATAATGCAGAGTTATAAATTTGTTTTAAATGTTAGAGAAAAACAGAAACATGCTATTAGAATTGTTTTAAAATTTAATATTATCAATACTAAAAACTAGATTGAAATAAGGAAAAAAATACATACTCGGTAGGTTTCACAAAATTTAAAAGATTATTTATTGCAATTTCGGCGTTGCTGCCATCATTAGAAGAACTACAAGAATGAATTTTAAAATTCAGAATGCTCACACAGGGAGGTTAAACATAGTGCAAAGATTAAAGAATTCTAGGAAATGAAGAGATTAAACACTCCTGAATCGGAGATGGACAAAGATCTAACTGTTCGTTCATAAGGTTATAGCCATTGTGCATAGCTTCCTTGATTTTGAAGGAATCCAGGAATGTTAATCTTGGCCTTTCCCTTTCACAATGCAGAATACTTATATTGTCTTTATTACATGTATGTTGATTTTCTAATAAATGTTAGCCTACATTTGTATTGGTTCTATTGTTTTTAAAACCTCTCATGTGTTCATCGAATCTAATGTTGAAATTACGAGCTGTTTGCCCATTATAATTATAGCTACAATCATTGCAGTTTATTTGATAGATACCGTACTTTTTATAATTATTTTGGGATAAAATTTTATTATTGACTAGTATTGTTTTCAAATTATTTTTATTATAGAAACCGCAATCTATATTAAATTTTTTAAGCTCAAAGGATCATTTTTCACTGAATTGGTTTATGTAAGATTGTACTTCTCGCTAAGAGAGGTATTAGATTCATGTTAAAAATCTCATATACAGATTTTAGCGAATAAGCACGTTTTAAGGTTCCTAGAATCCAATTATAATTGTTTTACGATGATGTCTGTGTGTGTGTGTGTGTGTGTGTGTGTGTGTGTGTGTGTGTGTGTGTGTGAGGACGTTGTAGGTACGATTTCTGAAATTCTATAAGACTAAAGATCTGTGTACCTACGGATTCCTCAATCTAACAGTAATGGGAAGAGTTGAAAAGGTTCTGGTAATAATTGGATAACCGAAAGTAGTAGTATTTTAACAAAACTATTCCAAATATTATTTTTTGAAAATTTGTTACTACAAATAATAAATAAATAAATATTTCATCACGGCATATTACCCTTTGCTGAGTGTGCCAATCTGCTTTATACACAGATATCGGTAATGATGGAATATTTGTACCGTGCGGGCGCTTATCAGGCGTCACCTTACGGGCATTTAATGCTGGCGTGGAGAGTGCGCCACAGGGGTCAATTTTGTGTCATTAAAATTCGATGTAATTTTTGGCGTCGGTCGGGATCGAACCCGAGTCCCCAGATTCGCGACCAGACACTCAGGCATACGGCCACGAGACCCCTAAGCAAATAATAAAGATAATTAAATTCTCAATCTGACATATTTAATTTTTTTATTATATCTCGTATAGGTTTAGATATATAGTATATAATAATATAGAATAATATGTTGTAATAAATCTAATTGCCCAAAAAAGTCCATGGATACTAGTTGAAATATTTAAATGTTTGTATTTGACAGATAAATGCAAATTGTCAGTGTTAAAAATTAGCATTACTGGAAGATTTTTCTGGGAGGTACGAGTACATTTAATATATCTTATTGTATTATTAATTAAATATGTTTTTAAAATTATAGGTATGTTAATATAATATCTACGGTATATATTATCCTTAAGAAAAACCGCTAATACTGTCAATGAGTTTCAAGAATTTTGAACATATTAGAAGAGTAGGACAAAATTCCTCATAGAACGAAAGAAGAGATAATTTCAATTATTTGTATGTACAAGAAATGTTAAATTCGTTACTTACAAGGCGCGAGCAGTCATGTGACTTTGTTGGCCTTGGCAAGCAGATATGAGGATCCGTGTTAGAATGACGGCTAGTAGTTATTTACATACATAGATGTCACAATTGTCATATGTCATAACTTGTTTAATTTTTTTCATTCAAATTTTCAAAATATTCTGCTGTTTATTTGTCATGTGTGTATGTGTATCTCAACCAGGTATCTGATATAAAAAACTTATTGTTGAAACAGGTAATTTTTATTGACCATAATATTTTTATTCATAATAAGCGCCCGCACGGTACAAATATTCCATCATTACCGACATCTGTGTATGAAGCAGATTGGCACACCCAGCAATGGGTAATATGCCGTGATGAAATATTTATTTATTTATTTTATTTATTTATAAAATAATTTATTTAATTAAAATAACTAACATGACATGTAAATATTACAGATATACTTTCAAAAAAAAAGAAAACATAATTTTTTTATATCTTTTGTAATACGGAGTTATTTGATATTTTCTAAAATAGCGATTTTCTTTTTTTTTTTGAATAACTTTCAAACTGTTCGGAATTTTAAATTGTTCTCAGCGGAATCAGAATGAGCACTCAAAACTACAACATTGCCCATTTAACCGATCTCGTAGCTCTTATAGTTTCGGAGCTCCCAATGATAGCCCAATTAATTTGGAATATCTGTATACAGGTTGGTTGGTTTTTCATTGTCCATCTTATATCTTCTGAAATATATAAGATACAAGAAAAAGTAAAATGTAGGAGTTGTCTAATACAACTTAATCTATAATTTAGCATACACAATTTTTTCCATGGCCTATTAATTTTGTTTGATTCTTTAAATGGAATAGCCTGTATATTTTTACGGAATAAGGTCCTAAATCAATTTCTCTTTACAATGATGTATAAAAGTAAGGGTTTGCCTTTAAATTATGTCTAATAAAGAAAATAATAAAATGATAATAGTTGGCTGTGATATTCTATTATTTACCTTGTACAGATCTGTCATAGATCTGATAGTATCTTGTTCATATCTTATTTTGCCTGCGGCTGATCTTAGAAATATACCTAATAAGTAATAGGCTTCAACTGCATGCCTTTTTAATTTTAAATGTTTCATTTTGATCGCCAAAATTCATGCAGAGTACAACAAATTTTATATAAAGTGTGTTTGAAAAAGTGGTTACACCCATTTATCTGGCTTATTATTGCAGATACGCTTATTGCTTATAGGACATAATTTATTCAATACAATATCTGCGATTATTTTATATGAAAAGTGTAATTCTGGGACTTCCGGTATAACCGGAAGGGATATCAACTTTGTTAATTTAAATACAACCTATACAATTTTTTTATAAATTTAGATTGTATTTTTTATTCTTACGACCATACCAAATTTGTTAGTATTTATCATATTCATTTGTTAAAAATAAATACTTATCATTAATGGATGTAATCTAATATGCGAGAAGGCTACGACAGCCATTGTTTTCTCAATTGTTTTCATGATATACTAATTAGAACTGTCATACTTTTGTCGTTTGTTATTAATAAATAATAATTTTAATTACAATGGTGCGGACAATGGAAGATAAAGTGGAGATCGTATTATTAGTAGGAGATAGTAACAGAAGTTACAGAGAAGCGACAGAAGAATTTAATACAAGACATCCTGGGCGACATTTATCTTATGCTATGGTAGGAAAAAAATTTCGGCGTTTTAAAATACTGGAACAGTTTGCAAAGAAAATAACGAAAATTTGATGTGTAACCAGAATAATGAAATTGATATTTTAGCCTATGTTCACCTTCATCCAAGATCAAGTTTACAAAGCATTGCGCAAAATTCAGGACTTACAAGGTATCAAGTGTACAAAATTCTCAGAAAAAATAAGATCAGGCCATTTAAACCAAAAATTTTACATACCTTACAAATAAATGATCCACCAAAAAGGTTACAGTATTGTCATTGGTTGAACAACAAAATATTAACCATTCCAAATTTTCATTATAATATTTTCTATACCGACGAAGCAACGTTTACCACAAATGGTGTAGTTTCATCACAAAATATACGTCACTGGTCTCATAGAAATCCGAATTGGATAATACAATGTAAAAGTCAGTATTCATATCGAGTAAACGTATGGTGTGGGATACTAGGAAATAGAATATTTGGGCCCGTATTTTTAAACAGTTTGAATACTATTGAATTTTTAATTTTTTTGAATAATGAAGTTAATAATTATTTAGATGATTTGCCATTAGATATAAGAAGACAACGTTATTTTCAATTAGACGGAGCACCAGCTCATTCTGCTCGACCAATAACTAACTGGTTAAACAACAGATGCGGGCAAAAATGGATTGGTCGTCAAGGGCCAATACATTGGTCAGCTAGATCACCAGATCTGACCCCTCTCGACTTTTATTTCTGGGGACGTATTAAAAATTTGGTTTACTTCAATAGACCGAACAACCTCGAAGAATTAAAAAACAGAATTCGTGAAGCGGTGCAAAAAATTGACAGAAGAGAGCTTAATAATGTTATGCGAGAATTAAGAAAACGTATTTTAAAATGTATTAATTTAAATGGAGAACATATTGAATAAAGATTTTATTACTTGTAAATTTTGAATTTCATATTATTTATTACAGATTATCATAAAACAATTGCTGTCGTAGCCTTCTCGCATATTAAATTACATCCATTAATGATAAGTATTTATTTTTAACAAATGAATATGATAAATACTAACAAATTTGGTATGGTCGTAAGAATAAAAAATACAATCTAAATTTATAAAAAAATTGTATAGGTTGTATTTAAATTACCAAAGTTGATATCCCTTCCGGTTATACCGGAAGTCCCAGAATTACACTTTTCATATAAAATAATCGCAGATATTGTATTGAATAAATTATGTCCTATAAGCAATAAGCGTATCTGCAATAATAAGCCAGATAAATGGGTGTAACCACTTTTTCAAACACACTGTATACATAACTTATAAATCGTCAACAAAAAAAAAATATACCATAAACTTTTTATAATACAATACCCAACGCCAACGGTATGTAAATTATTTTCTTATTTTGTATTTAATAAATTGTAATATTACTGCTTTTATATTGTATATTCATACAATTTTTCGGAGCATGCATGTAACCATTTTGTACATTTTACTATTTGTAAAACTTAAAAATTATTTTGAGTATAAAATCTACGTTGTCATTATTTTATAGCACAGCTCTCCAAATTCTGACTATCAACGACATACTATACCGATACATTTTCTAGATATACCTAACAGCTAATAAAATATTTTGTAAACAATTAATCTCTATAACTATTTCAATCTAGTTTTTAGTATTGAGTGTTTAAATTTTAAAACAATTCTAATAGCATGTTTCTGTTTTCTCTAACATTTAAAACAAATTTATAAATCTGCATTACAAAATAAAATGGTATATATTTCACCTATTTTGAAACATATTTAATCACACAATATTATATATCTACACTATTTTATAATACACACATATATTTGTTCAGTCTATCATATAATGTTTAACTGTATTATATTTGGTAACATTAAAGTGTTCACAAAAATAGATATTTTATTCCATTTAATCATTTCAGTAAATGACATGACAAACGCGTGCGTGGCGGTGTCATCTAACGTAAATAATATGAAGTACAAACTATGTTATAACGAGTCAGCTGAATCAACTGTTTGACAGACTCAGTGGCGATTAGGCGGGGGGTGATGACGACATGGCGACTTTCGATGTGACGGCTATCGTAGCTACGGCCTGTGGTGGGGAGTAGGTGTCAACGTGGCGACTTTCGTTGGAACGGTTTTTGGATGCTACGGCTATTCGATGGCGTGGTTGTCGACTGCGCGGCATGCTTCGAAAAATACGACTACACTGAAAAAAATCTGTTGTGGCCAGCACAATATCTCTCACCATTTTCATTTTATGTTGCACAGGGCGCGCACAGTTGTGACTTTGTTAGTCAAGTATCATAAGTTTTCATTCAAAACATTATGATTTTCCAATCTATGTGGATTATTTTCCTCGACAAGTTATGCCATATGATAATTGTGACATCTACGTAAATAACTAGTAGCCGTCATTGTGACACGGATCCTCATCTGCTTGCCAAGGCCAACAAAGTCACATGACTGCTCGCGCCCTGTAAGTAACGAATTTAACATTTCTTGTACACACAAATAATTGAAATTGTATTTCTTCTTTCATTCTATAAGAAATTTTGTCCTACTATTCTATATGTTCAAAATTCTTCAAATTAGCATTGACGGTATTAGCGGTATTTCTTAAGAATATATGTAATATTAACATACCTACAATTTAAATACATATTTAATTAATAATACAATAATATATATTAAATGTACTCGTACCTCCCAGAAAAATCTGATTTTTGACACTGACATTTTGCATTTATCTGTCAATTACAAACATTTTATTCTATATTATCATATACTATATCTCCAAACCCATACGAGATATAATAAAAACTTTAAATATGTCAGATTGATAATTTAATTTTCTTTAATATTACCAAGAAAAAAAATGAATTAGAATTTGTGATATTTATTTCAGTAAAAAAAGTCGCTGAAATTATTTCAGTAATGCTAGTAAATAATTTTACTAATTAATTAGAAATGCTTGTTTCTGAAACAGTTAAAAATCAAAAGAAATAATATGTCATTTTCGTAGGAAATATTTTAACTGTCACGATATTAAAGTAGGTACCTTTTTCGTTACTAGAAGCAACCTATTTTTACCTCTCGCTAAGACAGGTATTGGATTCATGCTAAAAATCGCATATCCGGATTTTAATGAATAAGCACGTTTTAAGGTCCCTACAATCCGATTTTAACATTTTTACGATGATGTCTGTGTGTGTGTGCGTGTGTGCGTGTGTGCGTGCGTGCGTGCGTGCCTGCTTGCGTGCGTGCGCGTGCGTGTGTGTGCATGTGTGTGTGTGTGTGTGTGTGTGTGTGTGTGTGTGTGTGTGTGTGGAACGTTGGAAGAACGATTACTCAAAAACTATAAGACTTTATATTTGTTTAACAACGTATTTCCCAATCGGACATTAATGGGAAGAGCTGAAAAGGTTTTGGTAACATTTGGACAACCGAAAGTAGCAAATTCTTGAAAAAAAAATATTATTTTTTGAATTTTTTTTTTATTAAAATTAAAGAAAATTAAATTCTTTATCTGACACATTTAATTTTTTTATTATATCTCGTATAGGTTTGGAGATATAGTATATCATAATACTTATAGAATAATCTGTTGTAATAAATCTCGTTACCCAAAAAAACAGTTAAGATATTTATATGTTTGTAATTGACAGATAAATACAAAATGTCAGTATCAAAAATCAGATTTTTCTGGGAGGTACGAGTACATTTAATATATATATATATATATATATATATATATATATATATATATATATATATATATATATATATTATTGTATTATTAATGAAATATGTATTTAAATTTTTGGTATGTTAATATTACTCCTGATCACATAACATTGTTACATGATCAGGGATATTACATATATCCTTAAGAAATACCGCTAATACCGTCAATGAATTTGAAGAATTTTGAATATATTAGAAGAGTAGGACAAAGTTACTCATAGAACAAAAGAAGAGATACAATTTCAATTATTTGTGTGTACAAGAAATGTTAAACACGTTACTTATAGGGCGCGAGCAGACATGTGATTTTGTTGGCCTTGGCAAGTAGATTTGTGGGTCCGTGTCAGAATGACAGCTAGTAGTTATTACATAGATGTCACAAATGTCATAATTTTTCATTAAAAAATTGAAATTTTCTGACACCATGCCATCAATAGTATGGAATATACTTGGCGAGGAAAATAATCCACATGGATTTGGAAAATCATAATGTTTCGGATGAAAACTTATGATACTTAACACCTATATACATTATTACTAGCTGTCATATTGACACGGACTCCCATATCTGCTTGTCAAGGCTAACAAAGTCACATGACTTCTCGCGCCATATGCTACATAAAAAGAAAATGGCGAGATGTATTGTGCTGACCACAACAGATTTTTTTCGGAGTATTTGAATTGTGTGTTGTATGCATGGCACTCTGTAAAAAGACGGATATATTATTTCCGTATTACCATACCGGTACTGTTATTTAACACAACACGTAAGTGAAAATGGATATATAACGGACGCCCGCCGTTAAGGTTTATAACAGGCGCAATTAAAGATAAGTATTTGTAAAAAAAATCACAATTTCGTGAAGAGCTTTATGGTTTTATGAACGCTACACGGCCGATATGCAAATAACGGATTTTGCTGTTTAAAAAACCTCGGCTATCGCCTCGGTTTACAAACTTCAGCCGCGTTCGTTATTTGCTACATATCGGCCTAATGGCGTTAATAACCATGGCCGCTAGTATGAACAAGTGATTAAGGGTGATTAGCGAGCATTTGACTAGCATTGTTTTATCCCTGTCAATCGTTTATTTATTATTTTAGAAAAAAATACTTCATATAAAAGATGTGTGCAATTATTTTATCTATAACTTTTATTAGAAATATTTTTCTCTAAAATAATAAATAAACGATTGACAGGGATAAAATAATGCTAATCAAATGCTCGCTAATCACCCTTAATCATAGCGGTCAATACGTTTATCTCAAAAGAACCTATTATATCAATAAATTTATGCTCATTTGATGCAGTTTTTAATTCTCAACATTTTTTTTGTATTTACACTTTAGTTCTAAAATTAATAGGGCAGAATTTACAGCCACATGAAAATTTTACCATAAAAAAGTAGACACCCGGTATATATATATATATATATATATATATATATATATATATATATATATATATATATACTATTGATGGCAGATGTAGATATTTTTGATTAGGTTTACAAGGTACTACTATTTTAAACATTTACGCGTTATATTTTTTTTTTCGTAAATGATAATCGTTTTATCGTTGTTTAACAATTTTTCAAGTTTTAGTTAAGTACCCGTATACTGAGTGGCGGCTCGTGTCTTTTCAACCGGAGGGGCCAGTAATTAATAAAAAATAGAATATTTTTTTTTACCTAAACTAGGCAAGTAGATAAAGAAATTTAATCACAAATAACTTCTTAAATATAAATTCAACTCTTCTGTCTTTAAATCGAGCAATGGTGTACCTAATTATTTAATTTTTAATTTGTCTTCACAAGAAAGTCTGTTAAAGTTATTTTTTATCAAAACATTAACACTATTCACTGCCATATTAATTTATTTATGATTTGTCGTACCACTAAACAATACACTACAACAAGGTATTCATTTTAAAACTGAACCGAAGTCGCAAAATAAATGCGGCCACACAGTCTTAGAGTTCCCGTCAGCTAAGAAAAAACCATTTACGTCATCAGCGCAGAAACCAATTTTTGTCATTGCGTGATACGCCAGTGTCGTTCGAGTCTTATTCTGACGTTTAGTTCTAATGAAAATGTATGCCTCGCCACTGCCTACAAAATGTGTGAGCCTACGTCATCACTACGTCATTGCTTCGCGCATCTATTGATGACGTAAATGGCTTTTTCTTAGCTGACGAGCACTCTACTATGACTAGCCTACACTAGTCACACAAACAGCGGGCCGCAGGACGCTGAGCGGCAAAGGGTTCAGCGTGGTGGCGTCTCGCGTTTGGTTTAAATCTTTTATATTTAACTATTATAACTACTGTCATTATAATGGAACCGCGTTATGCTTTAGACTCCGTACACGTTAAGTTCAGGCCATTTGCATCATCAATTTATTGTCAGGTGCGCTTATTATAGGAATGTGTTTAATGGTGAATTAATTAAAAGTCCATATTTTAATTAAAAATAAAGATTTTTATGAGCAAAAATAATTGTAATAAAGAAAAACGTACAAAATAGTCAATTGTTTTATTAGGATTAAATATGTCACTTTTTTTAACGAGTAAATTTTACATAAGTGAGGCGTAGCGTTGTCAACAATGACACCAATGTTAATAACGAAGGTAGATCGTTATTGAACTATTGTCTTGTTGAATAAAGGCTATGACATTATTTATAATCAGATTTCCAATTTTTTCCCTGAACACCAACTTTTTACCTTTCGTTACCTTTAGGTAAGGAAAGTATTGTCTTTGGTCAAAAATTTCATTGATGAGTTTTTAGTGAATAACCATGTTTTAGGGTCCCTATTTTTACGATAATGTCTGTATGTATGTATGTATGTATGTATGTATGTATGTATGTATGTGTATGTGACGAAAGTTTCGGATCGTATAACTTCAATACCACGATTCCAAAAATTATATTTTTTTCGTTCTCAAGTTTACATTCAGAAGAACAACTGATTAGAAGTTAGAAGGATTACTATATGTTGTTGCTCTCCACTGCGGTGTTGAGGAAGAGCTATTCTACGGTTTGCTGTACTCTCGCTTGCGGGCTGAGGATGAGTCTACAGTGCAGCTGGGACTGGTTGCTCTCACGCTGCGGTGTTGAGAAAGAGCTGTTCTGCGATTCAGCTATACCCTCGCTTGCGGGCTGAGGAAGAGTCTACAGTGCGGCTGGGACTGGTTGCCTTCCACTGCGGTGTTGAGGAAGAGCTATTCTGCGGTTTAGCTGTACCCTCGCTTGCGGGCTGAGGAAGAGTCTACAGTGCGGCAGGGACTGGTTGTTCTCACGCTGCGGTGTTGAGAAAGAGCTGTTCTGCAGTTCAGGTATACCCTCGCTTGCGGGCTAAGGAAGAGTCTACAGTGCAGCTGGGACTGGTTGCTCTCACGCTGCGGTGTTGAGAAAGAGCTGTTCTGCGGTTCAGCTATACCCTCGCTTGCGGGCTGAGGAAGAGTCTATAGTGTGGCTGGGACTGGTTGCCCTCCACTGCGGTGTTGAAGATATCTGCGTACAAAGCAGATTGGCTCACCCATGATGGAAACTGTATTAAGTTCCTTTCCATATAATTATTGTTCCATTTACTATTTTCTTTTTAAATCGTTAATATTATTATTTGAAATGATTAGTTTGTTGACAGTGACATATATCTGTCAGTTACAAACATGTGTGATCTGAATTGTGTAACCATGTGTATGAGTTGTGGTTTAAAGCGTAGGCTCCGGAATTAAAATTATAGATAGTTTTATAAATTTAATAATATTTAATTTTTATATAACATAAATCTTGAAAAAATAACATTTAAAGGTATTTTTCGAAGAAAAACTATTTTGAGCTTCTAGTAAAGTGCCATTTTCGGTTATCTGATTTACTCCAAAATCTAATGGCATCTTTCCATATAAGAGTACGGTAGAAATACAAGGTTTCAAAATTTTATGAACGATAGTATTTGAGTTAGAGCGTAAAGAGGATCCACACACACACACATGCACACATACACACTTACATACATATACACAGACATCATCGGGAAAATGTCAAAAATGGGATCTAAGGACCTTAAAACGTGGTCATTTACCAAAATCTCGATATGCGATTTTTAGCACGATCCTTATACCTTCCTTACCAAGGGTAGCGGAAGGTAAAAAAAATAAAACTAGATTGGGTTCGGCGCGTATTCCTAGGCTTAGCCTAGTCAGCCTATTGGATAATATAGCCCTAAGCAAGATGCAAGTTGAACCATGTATCAACACACCTCAAATTGCCACCGAATCCTCATTATTTATAGTATTCTTTTTCAAAGAAGTAGAAAAATATCTTTGTCTCCGATCTTTATAATTTAATTGTAGGTTAGAAACATACTCGTTCTTCGTCGTATTAGGAATTTTATAGTGCCAACGTACACGCGCCGAGCGACCGACGCTGCGTTCTTTCGTATAATAAATTGCTAATAACTCGTGACATAAACAATATATTCAATTAATTTTTTCACTAAAAATCATTTTAAACCGTTATTTACATTTATTCCGATGTGTATACTATAAAACTCCTAACACTAAACTAATGTAGGCATTTCGTCTTCGAATTCCTGTTTCTTATTTTTACCTTTAAATATGCAAACCGGAGACAAGAAAACGCCTTCGGCATTGCAACAGCAAATAGCTGTTATGGTCTCACCCTTTTCCGACGACGTAACGGCAGCAACATTTTTAGACCATTTCTCGGCTATAACAAATCCAGGCTTGTTGTTTAGCTGCAAGCCCGTTTCGTCCATATTAAAAAATATGGTTTGGTTTAGTCCACAGATCATTTTCCTCTAGATTTTTTTCCAATAAGTCGAAATACGCATCGACTTCTACCCTGTTCATACCCTGGCAACGTGCTAGTGAAACACCCTCTGACTTCCGGACGCTAAGGTCCGGATGTCTCTTCAAGAACATATTCAGCCAATCATACCCAGCTAACTCTTTTTCTTTGTTGAAAGTGTGATTTATTTTCAACTGTTCTGCTAAGTGAAACGCCATTGATCGCACAGTTTTACGATCGGAAGCAAAACCGTATTTTTGAAGCTTTTTAATGTGCCGTTTCAATTTTTCTTCATTAAGATTGCCCAACAATGACGATGGTCCCAACCGATTCCTTTTAATAAAGTCATTGTTGCGTATTCTTCGTCGTAATGTGGGCCGTAGTATGCCGAAATTTCTGGCAGCAGCATTGAGACCCATACCACTGCGAACTGCATTCACAGCTGATAAGAGTTGTTCTTCGGTCCATACCGCTCGCCTGCAGGTCCCTTTCCGTTTATATTTAGTTGGCATGGCTGAAAACATTAAATAAGTATGGGCCATCTATACCGTAAAAAATCCAGCCAACTCACCCCAGCTCTTAGGGAGAGATGACCCACCTGAGTATTTAAACAAGAAAGGTGAACAAGCCTCATTACAGATAAATGCATAACCACCTTAACGCATGTAATCACAACAAATAAAAACTGAGCGTTTGCTTTGTCATTTTCACCCCAAAACATTAAGTCACAAAATACACTCAGAAACTTTTGAGATCTACCGTAACTTTTAAAATTATTAACTTACCTGTTTATCGCAGAAAAAGACCAAACGTGCATATACCGTATAAGACACAATGTAGGTGTTCGTTCAAAACTAATATGCAGCACATAATCTGAACAGTGTTCTGAATATAGCGTTGGGTCAACTCACCCAGGGGGGTTCAACTCTCCCGGAATTACCCTAACATTTACGTATTTCAAGTAGGTATGTGAATTAAATATTGTTTTCCAATTTTACAATTAGTATCCGTCAATTAAATATGGACTGAAGATTTCTACTTTGCTGTCAATTCAGTATGGCAATGCTGAAAATGCTAAGTTATGAAGAAGCGGCAACACCGCAGGGCAAGGGACAGGGTGCGGAAAGGTAAAAAGTTGAGCATCAGTCCATATTTATTTGAGGCGACTATAATAATCGATAATTTAATACAACGTACCTATGTATGTATGTAAAGACTTACGACAATTTACCAATCTACACAAGTAACACATAGACAGTAATACATTTTATTATTTTAACTTATTGGAGGAACATTTTTTTTAATAACTATGAAGTATAGAATATCCATTTTGTACTTTTTCAAAAAATGTAGATATATTGGAAAAGAGTAAGAATATTCTACATCTCTATACCTATAGACAGGAGATAAATCAAAATATATGAACGAACAATTAGGTATTTCTGTGTATTAAAATATACATACATATACAGGGTGTTTAAAAAATAGAGGTCATGGATTTAATGGTGGATAATACATCCCAAAACAATAAAAAAGTTCATATAAACATATATCCGGAAATGCCTAGTTTCAGAGCATAGTGATTTTAATATTTTATTTCTGTCATATACAACTCATACGAGGTCTGTTCAGAAAATAACCGAACATTTTGAATTACTTGCCAACGTAGATATTTAGTGATATGAGGTTGGCATCATTGCGTTGTGCATAACATCCTCTATAACCACATGTTCTTGGACTGTTGATATCTGGTTGTTTTCGTGATATTTTTATTTGAGTGCAATGTATTTAAGTGTTAGTAGCGATTTTTGAAATGTGCGATTTTCTGGAGCAACGATGTAACGTAAAATTTTGCGTGAAACTGGGGAAAACTTTCACAGAAACGTTTCAACCTTTGATACAAGCTTACGGAGATGATGATCTGGGTTGTACGTAATGATACGAATGATTTTTACGAGTTAAAAGTGGTCGTCAGTCAATTGAAGATGATCCTCGACCAGGAAGATCTTCAGTTTCAACTGATGAGTCCCATGTTTAGATCTGGAGCGTGAAAATCGCCAATTGACTATCAGAGAAATTGCAGAAGGGGTTAGAATCTCAACTTGGTCATGCCATGAAATTTTGACTGAAAAATTGAACATGCATCAAGTGGCATCAAAATTTGTTCCTCGTTTGATGACCAAACAACAGAAAGAAAATCGAGTGGACGTTTGACGGCAATTCCTTGAACAAGCCAATGACGATGAAATATTCACGCAGATGATCATAACGGGAGATGAAAGCTGGGTTTACGCCGTTTCCAGACTATTGATGACATCAAAGCAAATTCATCACAGACCTTAAAGGCCATTTCAAATGAAGCTATCCAAGACTGCTTCGCGAAATGGAAACACCGCTGGGAAAAGTGTGTTAAAAGGGGAGAGGAGTACTTTGAAGGGGACAAGGACCAATAATCTGTAAAATTAATAATAAAGTTTAAAAAAAATAAAGTTCGGTTATTGTCTGAACAGACCTCGTACTTTTACGAGTAACATTAAATGCATATCTGCTAATTCGGAAAAAGTGAAATTATTCATGATATAATTGTGTTTGTACCAAACAACAACAATAATTATGACAAGTAAGGAAAAACAAATGACTATATTCAATTGTTTTCCATTGTAAACGTCCACTATAATTTTATTGTAATGTTAAAAGTATGAGTTGTATATGTCAGAAATAAAATATTAAAAACGCTATAGCTCTGAAACTGTTTATATATGAACTTTTTTTTATTGTTTTGAGATGTATTATCCACCTTTAAATCCGTGACCTCTATTGTTTGAACACCCTGTATGTATACTGTTTGTTAAAAATGGATATTTTTTTAAGAGTATATATATTTTGATACGCTGATTCTTGTTAATATATTGTTTATTTTATTATTATTGTTGTTAGTGTAAAAAGTTACGTAGTTATTTTGTTGTACATAAAATACGAGTCGCTGTTCGCATTTTCCCAACATTTCGGTTCATTGTTAAAGGCATCAAAATTCTTCCTTTTCTACACCCCGACAATGTGATTTCTCCAGCTCTGTAAGAGTCAGTTCTACTTTCCGATTTAACTGTTTAATAGTTTATGATTTTTTAAATTATATACTAAAATCTATGCAATTAATGCACATTTATTTCATTATTTTCTGTACGTATAGACTATAGATCATAAATAGGAGACTAGTCTTGGTCTTGCGGCAACAGTACACGCCACTGGACAATTTGTTGGAGGCGTGGTCTTCTAGAACTCAGGCATGACGTAGCCGGCTTGATCTTAACGTGTACGGAGTCTACTATATGATTAAATTATGTTTTTAATTTATTAAACCAAATAAGAAGTTATTTTCACTGTTTTCTGGTAAGTGGGGCGCGCGACCATACGAGCAGTCCCTGCGTATACTATAGGTATATTTACCAGATTTTTCATGATTTGCCCAAAAACGGCAAAAGTTATAATACCAAGTAGTGCTATAGATATCATGATACACAAAATAGGTAGCAAAATTCCTTTCATAAAATAAACATAAAGAATTACAGCGGTCAACAGAAAAGATAAGTGAACAGTACATATGATCACATGCGGTGCATATTTCGCCGTTTCTCTAGCTATTTCACAATGTAACGAGCGAATATGTGAAATAATTTGTAATTTAAAAATTATGTTTTTTTCATCACGGATATTTATTTGTTTCTTTTTCAGAATTTGCTTTATTTCTTTCTTTACAAATCTGTTTATATGATATATTCTGTGGATATTTACGAAAACATTGCTAACATAAAAATATATATTTGGAATTTCCAGAATGTATATCATATGTAGGACATAGATCCTACAAATATTAATAATCAATCTATCATTGTTTAACGTATAAAATTGGTACACAAAAAGGGAGATGATATTTATATAACAGTAAATTAAAACGGGCATAATTATAGAAAATAGGAATGGGCTTTTGCTAGAAATATTCAATTTTCGTAAACAAATATCTGTTTTCATTTGTATCATTGTTACTGTTTCAATGGATTTTCTGTCTTTTATATACATAACATAACCTATTGTTGTGAGAATGCCAGTGCATATATAAAACCATTCCGTTATCGTTTCTGTCATTGTTAATTTAGTTGTAAGAACATGATTTTGCAGAATTCCTGTACCTATTATTAAAGCACAAAAATGTCCTGTAACACAAAATACACAATTAATTATTTGTACGAAAGGTTTTTAACCCACAGTATAGAGAATATATTCAGTAGCGACACTCTTGTTGGAACCTTTGATCTTTCTTCTTTCTTACCAAGCTAAGCTCGGTGTGCAGGGGATAATAATGCGGAGCGCGAAATTTAAAGAAAACATAAAAAGATATATTTAATATATGTTACAAATTGTGGTGTGGTAAATATGAATAAAAGAAAAGTATAAATATGTATATTTAACGAAAATAATAATAATAATAATAATGGGGTCTCGTGGCCGCGTGCCTAAGTGTCTGGTCGCGAATTGGGGTTCGATCGCGACCGGCGCCAAATATTTCAGATTTTGAATGATACAAAAATTTACTCCTGTTGTGCAGTCTCCACGCCAACAATGAATGCCCGTGAGGTAACGCCTGGTAACGCCCGACAAATATGTTATCATTAACGAAATCTGTGTACAAAGCAGATTTCCACACCCAGAAATGGGTAATATGTCGTGATGATATATTTTTTTTACATTTTTACCTTCCGTCACCTTTAGGTAAGGAAGGTATTGGTCTTTGGTCAAAAAAATCAATGATGAGTTTTTAGCGAATAAGCATTTTTAGTGTCCCTCTAATATGATTTTACCATTTTTACGATGATGTCTGTATGTATGTATGTGTGTGTGTGTGTCATTGTGTGTGTGACGAAAGTTTCGGATCGCATAACTTCAATACCACGATTCCAAAAATTATAATTTTTTCGTATTCCTCAAGTTTACATCCAGAAGAACAAGCATTAGATTTTAGTTATAATTGGTGAACCGGAAGTAGCCTCATTTGAAGATAAATATGATTTATTAACATTTAACGTTATTATAAACTTAAAGAATATAGTATTCTCTATACGATTTGGTTGCATTTTATACTTCATATTCCATAGATATAGAGTTAAAGAATTATAAAGAAATTAAATTTTATAAATCAGCCAGCTATGCGAACCATGAAAATTGTTAATATATTCAGATAATTCAAATTGACAGATGTCAGTATCAATAAAAAGTAAACGAATGTGGCAGAGATGAGGATGTTGAAGTAGGTATTGGGGAAGACACGGAAAGATACGGTAAGGAAATAACTCTAGTGTTATAAGTTTCTGGAAAGATACAAGAGATATGATTACATTGGTTTGAAAATGTTATGAGGAGGAATAGAAATGAAGAATATATTGGAAGAAGAATGAATAGCTTAGTAATAGAAGGTTGAAGAAACAGAGGAAGACCAAAGATAAGATGGAAGGACTGTATCGAGGAAGACTTGAGAGAAAAAGAACTGAATGAGAACGACACGCAAAACATAAATGAGTGGATGAAGAAAATAAAAAATAGCGACCCTTAACGAATGGGAAAAGCTAAAGAAGAAGAAGATGTCAGTGTCAAGTGCAATTTGCATGGTTTGTTTATGAAATAATATTACTGAAAATTTTTGAATCTTTTGCAAGAAAATTTATGTATGGAATTTATACATACGTAATACATAGGATTGACGGAAGGTATTGTGCTGGCCACAACCGATTTTTTTTCTATAATAATAATAATAATCGATTATTTTTTATTTATTTTATTAAATTTTAATTGCTACTGGAATCGTTTTCCATACTATTGCTTTATTTTAAATATGTATAAATAAATGTAGGTAGAACAAATATTGAAGCACTTATCTTGGAGAGAATTAATTAGAAAGTAACAAAAAAAAAATTGTAAACGTTTCACATCAAATCCATTGTACTAGACAAAAGATAATTATAAATATTATATATTTTTCTATTATAATTATAAGTTCATAATACAATATAAATAAACCTTTCTAAGTTTCTAGGGAACGAAAAATACGACACTTTTGATATATTTTTACACGTTTGTATCGCACATTTATCTAAATTCTTTTTCGTACTCATTTTGATGAATTATTAACTGTCTCTCTTGAAATATAAATGACAACTAAACACGTCTACGAGTCTATCTTTGTGTTTTTTTTTAATTTCTCATTTTATGTGCATTTGTAAGCACGTATATAACAAGTACACACTTTTATTTCAAAAAATAAATATTTAGTACTCAAATGAAAATCTATGATATAAAAATGTTAGTGTTCAAATTTACAATAAATAAATCTATTTATTACATATTTTGCTGGGCACTGTATTTTTACCTCCCGCTACCTTTGTATGGGAGGTATAGGGATCGTGTGCGTATGTTTTAAAAGGAAAATTGTAAATAGAACAATAGTTTTACGGAAAGGAACTTAATATAAATAATTTCTAACATTAGTAAATATGCAGGTATGTATTTAAATAAAGAAATAAATAAATATATTAATACGGCATATTATCCATTGCTGGGTGTGCTAATCTGATTTGTTCACAAATTTCGGTAATGACGATGACATATTTGTATTGTGCGGGCGTTTACCACAAGGGTTAATTTTATGCCATTTAAAATTCAAATTATTTGGCGTTGATCAGGCACGCGGCAACGAGATCCCATAGGTAAATGGCGGGAGGTATTGTGTTGGTTACATCAAATTTTTAATTTATAATAGAATGATCTTACTTTTATTTCTGAGACCTGTACATAATATTAAAATATATTATTTAAAAATTCTAAAAAATACGTGATTATTATTATAAAAAACTATGAATCTGCACGTAATATAATATTTAATGTCATTCAAAATCCCGCTCCTCATTATTTCCCCCTTCAACCCGAGCTGCTTGGAACGAAATTAAGCGAAGTGTCGCTACTGTATAATTCTCTATACTGTGGTTTAACCCTCTATGGCCCCGTGTGATTTGAAAGTTACACATATTTTATTTTATTTTACGCGCTCAACACCTTTTGTAATTCCTTGTAACTTTCAAGTAACAACATGAGAACATATTTTTCATGGAGGTAGGAATAAATATGGAGGGAGTATTTGCAATCGCTAGAGCAGCCGCTTCCCCTTCTACATTGTGACCGTTGTCAGTTTAAAGTTACAAGGTTGTTGCTGTCATCTGTCATTGAGCATTGTTTGTTTTTAAACGTGTACGTGTTTTGGAGAAGTGTTTACCGTTTGTGACTTTTTAATATATGTATATCGTGTTTTATATTTACTTTTCTTTAAGTGCTTCGTAACATTTGGTGAAAATTAAGATTTTTTATTCATGTGAGTTATGAAATATTGTTTTATTTTAATACTTTAACTCAACGTGTATTTTGTGTTTATAGCAATTTAACAGAACAAACATTATTTGGACTAGTTGACTCTTGCACTGCAATATATAAGTTTTCTTGCAATAATATTATATGTTTCATTTAACATAGGTAATTATTTGCAGATTGTTTGTAACTTGGTGACTTGTTGTGTTGTGGGGTACTACAATAAGTCAGGAGGAAAGTTTTATTTTTATATTATTTAACAATAAACAATTAAAAAATCTAATAAGTGTATTAAACAATTGTAATTTCGTATAAATATCTAGCCTAGATCTATCGATTTAAATAAATATTGTAAAAGATAACCGTATCGGTTACAGGTAAGTGGAATTTTAATTATTTATAATTTTTCTATATTGTAATTTCTTCTAAGTACATATTTGCTAAAAAATATTTATGTTTATATTACTAGAAATAAGAAATCTTAATTTCAAATATTTAATTTTATATTTGCCGCGTGAATTCCCACCACAATGTGACTGCAGCAGTACCTGCGTCCGTCCCCACAGGCCTGCATTCCCCTTGTCCTAAGTTCAAGTTTATGCTCCCTCCATATTTATTCTTACCTCCATGGTATTTTTCGACACTGTGGCGCTATTTGTTGCACATTTTTTAAATATTTGTACAAAATGTTTAGGCGCGCAACTGAAAAATTTGAAAATAGCGCATGATATGGTATCTCATATTCTGCAATGTTTTTGTGAGAAAATTTTCATGTTCTGAACATTTCCAAAATTATAGGCAGATATAGGTAGGTAGGTAACTTTCAAGGTAGGATGAATACACACTCGTGGCCAAAAAAAAACGGACAATTAAAAAAACTTTTTACCAACTTGAAAATAACGAAATATGGATTTATTTATTTTTTACCTCTCGCTAAGAGAGGTATTGGATTCATGCTAAAAATCGCATATCCAGATTTTATTGAATAAGCACGTTTTAAGGTCCCTACAATCCGATTTTAACATTTTTACGATGATGTCTGTGTGTGTGTGTGTGTGTGGATGTATGTGTGTGTGTATGTGTGTATATATGTAGGATGTTGGAAGGACGATTACTCAAAAACTATAAGACTTTATATTTGTTTAACTACGTATTTCCCAATCGGACATTCATGGGAAGATCTGAAAAGGTTTTGGTATCAATTGGACAACCGGAAGTAGAAGATTCTTGAAAAAAAATCTTCTAAATATTATTTTTTGAAAATTTTTCTTGCTAATATTAAAGAAAATTAAATTCTCTATCTGATACATTTAAATATTTTATTATATATTCTATAGATTTAGAGATAAAATAAATATAATACATAAAATAATCTGTTGTAATAAATTTTACAGCCGAAAGAATGCCATGGAAAATAGTTGAAAATTTAAATTATTTGTAACTGACAGATAAATGTCAGTGTCAGAAATCCGGAGACATTAATGAAGATTTTTTCTGGGAAGTACATAGATTATATTATTTCTTAATGTATTAATAGTTAAATATTTAATATTATAGGTATATTACACATACCCTTACTGTTACTCCCGACAATGGACTGGAAACATTTCGAAAAATTAGAAGAGTAGGACAAAATTTCTTCATAGAGTGAATTTAAAATTAAACAATCTAAATGTAAGGAATAGATGTAAGTAGAATTGTTGGTGTAGAGTGTTGGTATAGAAGAAATGTTAAATACAATAGGGCACGAACAGTCACGTGACTTTGTTGGTCTTGACAAGCAGATATGGTGGCCCGTGTCAGAATGATAGCTAGTAATTATGTACATAGATGTCAAATACCATAATTCCTCATTCTAAATTTAGTGATTTTCCAATTCCATGTAATTTATTTTTCTCGACAATTCCACTCCTGGTGACAAAAAATTAACTACGTGAATTAAGAAAATCTTGAAATTTTTAATGAAACATTCTAACATTTGATATCTACGTATATAATTTAATTAAATAATTAATTATTAATTATCATTCTGAAACGGGCTCCCATATCTGCTTGTCAAGGCCAACAATATCACATGACTGCTCGCACCCTATACTTATGTAACCAAAACCCGAGCCAAAACCGTAAGTGGCGAGAGGTATTGTGCTGGCCACAACAGATTTTTTTGTTAAAATATGAATAACTGATCTGTAAAATAAAATAAGAAAATAAAAAACATTATTTATTAAGAAAAGTTACTGAAACAGAAAAATGAACAAAAGTAGCAAATTTATTTTACTTTATTAATTAGGTTTTATAGCTCTGGTGCGATTTATTTTGAGTAAGTAATAGTGTGTATTGCCTCCCCGAACTGTTAAGCCTTCTACCACATGGTTTCGTGAACCTTCAATACAGTTGGTAACTCTTAGTGGTAATTATTTTTCCATTTTTCAGAAAGAGGTACTGTTAGATAATGAATGGTTTTTGGTACGAATTATCGATGCTGAACACTTTGCCTTAACGTAATCCCATATTTTTCGAAGGAATTTAAGTTAGGGCTGCGCTCTGACCATTGTAATAATCGAATATTGACTTATTTTAAATGCTGCTTTGTTATGTGTGCAAAGTTAGGACGCATGTTGTCAACTTTTAAGATGAAATTCTCGAAAACAAATGGAGCAAAAGGTACTACGGAGTCAGCTGTGCATTTTCTAATTTACAGAACTTCCGCCAAAGCACCATATTTAACTAAAACAAGCTTAATTTTTAAATACATCGAAATACCTGCCAATGCCATTTTACTACCAGTGTCAAATGGTGTTTTTCGGAGTATGCAATATCCTGAAAACGGTTCTCCTGACATTCACCAGGCACATTCTTGTTCATTGTAATGAACACGGACAGAAATGGGTTTCATATATGAACAATAAGGAGCTCCAGTGCTCCAATGCCTAGGCTCTATGTTCTCGCGCAAAACGTAGCCGCTATACTCGATGTGTTACGAGAAATGTTGGGCAAGCAACGGACATCCCAGGACAATATTTGCATAACCTTCAGCCAACGGATCCTGCATAAATTTCAATTTCACGAACATCTGTTACTTAGCAAAAGACAATAGTTGGTAGTACGACCCATTCTTGTAGTACATTTATTGCTATAAATCGGTTTAAATGGGTTTGTAATGCATAGTATTGTTGATATTCGTCATCTGATATATTCTCTTATTTGATAATAACGCCTAGTTATATTTCGGACTGTACATCTGGGAATTATCAAGGCTACACTGATGTTTTGAATAATATGATCATCTTCACCCGAAGTTGTATTTTCCGATTGAATTGTTATAAATTTATTCACATTCAGTATTATAAGTACTAAGAGTACTATTGTACTACACGCCAAGAGTCATTAACTAACGATAATTGAAGAATTTATAGTTATGATTGAATTTTTGAAAACAGATAATTTTGCACAGATTTAGTTTTCTTTCTTTTTCTTATTAAATAAAGTGTTGGCTACATTTGTTTTACTTTCTAATCTTACTTCAGAGATCAGTTGTTCATATTTTAACATAAATATACCAAATAAACCCATATTTCATTTGTTATAAGTTATTAAAAAAACCTTTTTTTTGGTGTCCGGTGTATATTATATATATCGATATAATTATATAACAGGGTGATCACGCGAGAATGAACCAGCAATTATTTCCGTTATTAAGCGAGATAGTGATTATTTTCAAATAAAAAAAAATACTATAGACAATATGGGCAATAAGATGTCGTATCAGGAAGCGTTTTGTTACTTCCGATTCTGGAGTATGGGATACCAACTTCGAAATGTCAGTTTTTTATATTTTTGAAAAGTACATAAAATTTGCTTTGCAATGGTAGTATATTAATAGTACATTGTATTATTAAAAAATAAAATGGCGGACGTTTGAAATATGAATATACTACTAAATGAAAAAAAAATCAAGTGTGTGAGATTTTAATTTTATTGTTTTTTTGTTCATAGATAATCATATTTTTTGAGATAAATCCATTTATATGATGTAACCTAGGCAACAAATCCAATAAAACAAAATTCCACACTTTCTTGACTTATTTTGTAAGATATTTCAAACGTCCGCCATTTTACTATTTAATAACACAACGTCCTACTTTTTACTATCATAGTAAAGAAAATTTTGTGTACTTTTGAAAAATGTATAAAAATATAGTATGTTCTATTTGAAATTTCAAAGTTGATATCACGTAATCCAGAACCGGAAGTAATATAACTTTTTTTGATACATCTTATCGCCCATATTGCCTATAGTAAATTCTTGCTTAAAAACGGAGATAATTGCTGGTTCATTCTCGCGTGATTACCTATGTATATATATATATATATATATATATATATATATATATATATATATATATATATATATATATATATATATATATATACAGGATGTTTCCTTTAAAACAACCAGCGCTTTTTTGGGCGAACTAATGACTTTAGAAAAAAATGTTATATACAAAAAATTACCAGGAAAAAGGGCTTAATTTATGAGGAATAATAAATAAAAAATTCAACCAGTGGTTCTCAAACGGTAGAATAAAATTATATTTTTTTAAATGGCAACCTATATAAATTTTTTGTCCATTAGATAGAGATTTTTTTTCTGATTTCAACGATATAAATATGATATGGGGTTGTATAACAATTATTTCGAGAAAAATGATATTAAAAATCAGAAATAATTTTACAATATTGAAGTAAATTTATATAGGTTGCCATTTAAAAAAATATAATTTTATTCTACCGTTTGAGAACTACTGGTTGAATTTTTTATTTATTATTCCTCATAAATTAAGCCCTTTTTCCTGGTAATTTTTTGTATATAATATTTTTCTCTAAAGTCATTAGTTCGCCCAAAAAAGCGCTGGTTGTTTTAAAGGAAACACCCTGTATATATATATATATATATATATATATATATATATATATATATTATTCAACAAGCGTGTAATGATGGCTGTAACTCAGGTAAGCGAAGTTTGTCAGAATGAGTAAGCAACTTATCACCATAGTTACAATGGCCGTGTTCCTTCGGGTTGTGATTCGTAATCTAAATGATCACAGTGGTTATGATGAAGAAGAAGTATGTTTATTTGTGTCCTATTCGTTATCCCCACTTTCTCGTTTTGTGATCACTAGACAACCTTCCCCTTTCCCTTCTGAATCATGCTTTTTGAGTGATCACGCGGATTCATTTCAGAGCAAATTTAAAAATGGCTGACGACAATAGCTTTTCGTGTGTTTAAAATTTATCAAAGTAGGGTTTGTTATATCAAAGGAAATGTTTTTCATACAAAAGCATACTTTTCAAAACAAAGAAAATATGACATAAAAGATTTGTTTTAAGTAACTTACTTCATATTCCTTACCAAGAACTTTTTTTTTTTACTTCAATATGACCCATTTTTAATACTAACTATAATACTTGACAGTAGATTATTTATGAAATAAAATAAGTTAGTTTGCATTGGACTGCATATGACATTTGATGCTAAGTGTTTATATTATTCAAGTTGTTTTATGATATAATTTTTAAATAATGATTCAAAATAATCACGATTAAACTAATCAAGATTCACAAAATCATAATCACAGCCCAAAGGAACACGGCTAATGCTTTAACACACATACACACGCACACACTTAGAAAAATAGTAAAATATGATAGTTTAAAACAGATAGTTGGTGTAACAAGTATGACAAGTGAATTAAAAATACGAACACAACTAGAGAAAATATTTCATGCTATAATGTTCTACTGTGTAAATCGATCTTTAAAGTGTTACTTACCAATAAGTAATGTATATTCTTTAAATTTAAGTTTCCTGCATAAAATTTTACATTCATTGTTAACAAAAGTAACATTAAATAGTAGTATTCCACTCATAAAATAAAAATTTAAATATAATCTTAAATATAGGGCATACACATTATCATCGGAATTATCGAAATATTTTTGCAAATTAGTTGATATATAGACATATATAGCACGTATAATATTATGGATTTTACGAGCCATCGTATATTTAAAATATACAACCTACTCTTTAGATAATGTATTAATGTTTAAATAATATGTATTCTCACTTAGGTATTGATTTCACGGAAGTAATTATTTCAATATAAGTATGAAAAAATAATATATTATGTATTATGATAATAGGAAAATAAAGAAATCAAATATTCAACAACCACTATTTTATTCGTATACTCTTTTTCTAGCCAAATATCAAATACAACAAAATTCCAAATTACTATTCCCAAAATACATACAGTCAGTCATATAAATCTTCATACACCTAAAAAAAATGTTGTGGCCAGCACAATACCTCTCGCTACTTCCGTTTTTGGTTACATATGTATAGGGCGCGAGCAGCCATGTGACATTGTTGACCTTGACAAGCAGATATGGAGGCCCTTGTCAAAATGACAGCAATTATTTACATAAATGTCAAGTGTCATTTTTTGCGTGGTTAATTTGTCACCAGGAATGTGGAATTTACTTGCCGGGGAAAATAAACCACATGAAATTGAAATATCACGAAATTTGGAATGGAAAATTGACATTTGATACCTATGTACATAATTACTAGCTGTTTTTCTAACTCGGACCCCCATATTTGCTTGTCAAGTCCAACAAAGTCACATGACTGCTCGCGCCCTATAAATTCCTCATGTCATTTCTTTATGTTTAGATTATATAATTTTAAATTTATTTTTTGAGGAAGTTTTCTCCTACACTTCTACATGTTTGAATTTCTTCCAATTTCTTGACGGGATTTCTGATGGGTATATGTATATAGCTATAATTTTAAATATTTGTTATTATTGTTATACAACAAGAAATAGTAAGTAATCTTACCAATATCACAGAAAAAATCTTCAACAATGTCAGTTAAACTTCTTCATTTAACGTAAAAGCGTAATTTCACATTTTACTACTATGTTGCAAAAAAAAATTCTACGATTTAGTTTCAGCTAAAATATACATAAAACCATATTCGTACTATAACAAATTTTGAATCAGTTCTTATCCACTGTCATGTATTTAGTTAAAATAGATTTTAGGTCAAGTTTTAGAATTAAGCTGCCAATACCGCCCAAATAGGTTTTATGAGCTACTGTTGGTTTTTGACACTGACATTTTTGTCATTTACAAACATCTGATGGTTACTATAGAATTGTTTAGGCTCTGAAATTTATTACCGATATCTGTGTACACAGCAGATTAGCACACTCAGCAATGGGTAATATGCCGTGATGATATATTTATTTATTTTATTTAATAAAAATAAATATATCATCACGGCATATTACCCATTTCTGAAGATATAATATTTTTTTAAAATGTATCGAATTCTTCGAATGTTCTACGTTCTATAATAGTAATAATAAAAATTTCCAAAAAAGTAATATTTAGATTTTTTTTAAGATACTACTACTTCCGGTTTTCCAATTGGTACCAAAACCTAATCAACATTCCCCATTAATGTTAGATTGAGGAATTCGTAGTCAAACAGGTTTTTAGTCTTATAGAATTTGAGTAATCGTGTCTCCAACAACCTCACACACACACACACACACATTATTGTAAAAATGTTAAAATCTGATTCTATGGACCTTAAATCGTGCTTATTCAATAAAATCTGGATATTTGATTTTTAGCATGAATCCAATACCTCTCTTAGCGAGAGGTAAAAAACGATGAATATTCAACATGAAATAATAATTATATGTAAAGTATATTTGTCAACTATAAAGTTTATTCGTTAATAATAAAGAAAAAATAGGACAAACAAAAGTCTTCATACACTTCAAGACTTGGAGATAAATAAATTGTTCTTTAATAATTTAATACTTTGTTGATCCTCCTTTGCTGAAAACGCCTGGATAGATAAAATCAGATTTTCTGTTACTTCCGGTGTATGTAATTTGATTCCACGCGTTTTATAAAACACGCTTTAAATTGCCTTTGCTTGAATTTGTTGCCCATATTTCTGGTATACGAATGCGTCTATCTAATTCTTCCCAAATATGCTCAATCAGGCGACTGGGGCTGATGATCATTGGTTTTAGGTACGTTGTATAGTAACCAATTCTTGACATTTAGAGCGGTATGTTTGGGATCATTATCCACTGCCATCCAAGATCCAAACGTTGAACACTTGGCAGTAAATTATCACGTAATATGTCCAGGTATTTTTCGTGGTTCATTATGCCTTCAATAAAACAGAAAAATTCCCATTCCAGCTGCTGCCATTGCTCCCCAAACCATAACATTACCTCCACCGTACTTCACCGATGATGTCATTGTCATATTACACATTTTCGATTATTCATTTGCCTTACGCCATATACTGTGGGGTGCTGTGGGCCAGGACGACAACCACCCAGAAAATAAAGATTGCTTTGTTTAATATTACGGAGTAAATAATATTTGTTTCATTATTTAAAAAAATGATATTCAATAATATATATTTGTAAAGTAATATTCGGTTTGAACAATTCATTAATGTTTATTGTTTTAATCCTCGATATTACCTGGTAAAGCAATAATCTAAGTGGCATTAAATAATTTTCACTCATTACTAAATTCAATTTCTGAAATTGGAGAAGAAATTAATTATAATAGAACAATGGCAAGTAGAATAAGCGATCTGACAGCTAATATCGAAATTTTATTTATTTGAGGGTTCCAGTAAGAAACATCTTAGTATATTTATAAAATTAGTAACAAATTTATGGGATTTATAAATGGTTTTTATGCCTCCGTCCGGCATAAGTAGTATTACATTACTCCAAATCATGCGGAAACATTTATAATGTCTAGGCCGGCAAAAAAAGTTAGCAATACTGTGTATTACCCGTCCAGAAACTGCTTTGCGAGTGCTCGCATTCGCAAATGTGCAGTTTCTAGACTATTGATACAAATAACTATTAAACACCTCTTTTCGATTTTGAATAATTCACTGTAAACAATGAAATTATTTCGAGAATAAGAGGCAAAACTTTACATAGAGGAAATTAATGCAGATTCTAAAAAAGGATATTCACAGGGCCGTCGCCAGGGGTGGGCCAGGGTGGGCACTTGCCCACCCCAAAAACATCTGTGCCCACTCGAGTGCCCACCCAGATTGTTTCACATAAATCTTTATTATCATTTTATATATTAAAACAAAATTATAATATTACGAAATATTTCCACCAAAAATGATAGAATGTAAAAAATTAATATAAAGTAAATTCACTTATACTGGTGGTACTACACACCACCTACGCTGATTCCATGAATTTGTCTCTTTCTCTTCTCCCCGTTTATCCAATATATTTTCTGATATGCTGTTACCAATTCATTCTTGTCTCTAATTAACTGGTCTACTGTCGTAAGTGCGCTGCTGCGCTGTGAATATATACAGTGCGTGCGCTGCGCAATTCCTTCGTTTAAGGTGAAATGATACCCCTGCCCGCGAAATTCAAAATGAGTGAATAGGTTTTCCATGTTTTATTTAAAATTGTGTAATGTAATATGATCTCTTCGTATACAATAATAAAAAGGAAACAATTTGTCATGAAAATAAAATAGTTTCAATAATCTTTGTATCTATTTATTCACCCAAAACAATAATTTAAATATTATTTTTAAAATATCTTCAGTTCTAAATGTTGGATTTTAATTAAATTTGCATGAAAAATTTGTAACAGGATAGGGAATAAAATATGTGAAAATAAAAAAAAAAAAAACTTCGAGAACAATTTTAAAAATACAAAAAACCTACTTTTTTCATACATTTTAATGTGTTTCTTCTATACTAAACGTTAAATTTTGTTTAAACTTTAATATGTTTTGAAGAATTATGTTATACAAATCATATAAAAAAAAATCGAAAATTAAACTTCGAGAACATACTTAAAAAAAATAAAATGTTTAATTTTATTTTTTTTCTCAAGTGTCTGAAGTTCTAATGTTAAATTTTGTTTAGTGTTAGGTACTATACATATTTCTATATGTCTCAGGTAAGTATTTTAAATATTTATCTTTTAATATAGAATATATTCGTAATTTAAACAAATTCGGTAAGTATTTTCATGGAATATAAGGATGTGGCGCTATGAGTAGACCTAGCGGTGAATAGATAAACTATAATGAAATCGGCGGCTCTATATTTCGTCCCGACTTTATACATTGTCTTACATATTGTTCGCAGCATTTATTTTATATCGCGTTTCGTAGTGTAAAATTGTATTTTGTTGTCTATTGTATTCACGTGTGTTATAATAATGGCAAGCGAGCAGCCAAAGTTATTTTGTCGCAAAAAGATCACCAAACGAGGTTCTAATTTCTTAAAATCGGGGTAAATAAAAACATTTACATGCGGAGATATCTACTTGGTGTACTCGTATATGGGTATATATGGCGCGACCGAATGAGGAATAATTTCGTGTATGAAGTATGAAGAATAGGCTCGTATGTGTTTACTTCGCGGCGTAACAGCTAGAGGCGAACGACAAATTGTCTGAGCGACAGGCGCTTGTATCTTGCAAAAAAAAAATTTGGACGTTAGGAAAGTAAAAAGATCCTTTCGCATATGCCATGAGTTATTAAAAATTCAGCATCGGTTGACCGGCGCTTGTACGTATTTAGTAGAATGCTCAGTGCTACGAAAAGCGTCAAAAAATAAGTTTTGTGGGGGAGTCGGTGTAACAAGCTGGAATTTTCACACATGAAAGTTAATGACCTAACAAACCAAAATTTCGAATTTGTTAAACTTGAAGCCTGGCAAAAGGGCACTACAATCAAAATTTGAGGTAGAGATAAAATGATAAAGAGAACATAATATTTTTTTTTCAAATTAAAAAAATATCAACTTTCGTGGGTGATCTATTTTTAATTATTTAATACGAGATACATTGAGGCTTACGAGCTTGAGAAATTTGAATGAAAGAATGATGGAAAAAATCAACCCAAATTAACCAATTTTTATGTTTACCTACACCAGATTATCTCAAAAACTAAACCGTAAATCAAAAGAATAGTATTCTTTATAAAAGCTTCTTTGGTCTTCTGAGGACATAGTGGTGTATTTTTTATAATATTTCAAGGTATAGCAATCGAATTATGTTATGATATATAAAATAATATGTTTTCTTATAATTTTACGTTGGTCGAGCGTCAAACGTTCCCACCAATGATCTCATAACTCTACACTACGCATCTTGGCTTGAAACACTGTTATTATGAACATGTGAGTGAGAAGGAGAATACATAAGACTGTGCGTGTATGACTGTGAGGGTAATTCCCCCCCCCCCTTCCCTGTCGCAAGACCTAGGGACATATGTATATTCAAGCGAGTAATAAGTTTTATGCTGAATATTATTACATATTTTATAATTTTTTGACACATATTAAGTAAAATTATGCTTTACTATTTATAATATATTTATTTCATTCAAATAGAAAATAAAATACAGACGAAAACTAGAAAAACGAATTTGTATATAAAACAAGTAAAGCTTACACATTAATTTTTGTACATAACTAATTATAATTAGGTACTAAATATTATTACTTATTTATATCAAAAAAAACAATAATGAAAGTTACAAATAAAAACTTAGAAAAACATTTTATTGAACGAGTAAGCAATATACAATGAAAATATTAACTAGTAAACTTAAAAATGAGTAGTCGCCGCAACGCGGGATTTGGTTTTGGCTAGAATTTCATAATAAAAATATTATAAATGATGAAAAACTTTACTGTGCATATTTACAGCTTTCTACAATAACACTGTAATATTAAAAAAAATTCACAGCACATGATTAATAAAAAATCTGATGTGGCCAGCACAATACCTTCCGTCAATTCTGTGTATTATATACAAATTCCATACATAAATTTTCTTGCAAGATTCTAAATTTCCAATAATATTATTTCATGCAAAACGCACTCGACACTGACATCTTACATAGAGGTGACGGAAGGTAAAAAAATTACAAACTGTATAAAACGCAAAATATAAAAACTACAAGTAATAAAGCTATTCATGAAACGAACTAAATTTAAATGAACTAAAAAAAAAAAATTACAGGCCTGTAACTAAAATTTGATGAGTAAATTTTTGCCTTGTTCTTATTTTAGCCTCATGTGGTGTAGTCTGATTTTGAAAAATAATTACAAAATTTAATTTATAATTTACAGTAAAGGATTATTTAATGAGTCCTGGTCAAGTACATGGTTATTGAGGGTTGGAAAAATAGTCTCTAATATTAATTTCAAAATAACATTCCTGTAAAATTTGCTGTACCTCTAAAAGTAATTTCTTCGATTTTACATATATTTAATACATATTTCGAAGGCATCGTTAGTCCACTGCGATTTTTTCTATTTATTAATTGAGACACTGAATATCCCTGCCCTAATTTCGCCGAACATTCTGTGCATTGAATTTATTTCTTTAATTTTTTCATAATAAAACCACATATGTAACCTAATACATCATTACAATACGTATATTATATATACTAACATTGGGGATTATGAGGTCTTGTAGACTAAAATTATTATTCGAAATTAAAACGTCTGTATTATTACTGTCATTATTTTATTCATCCTAATAGCTAAGCCGTGAAAAGATATTTTTCCTCCTTTTTTGCACGATTTGTGCACTCAAAGGCACTGCAATACATCACCATTATAAAAATATATTGCAATTGAGAGATAAAAACGGGGGCTTTACTTGGATTAATACTCATACAGCAAAAATAATTAATTTATAAGATCGTTTTACTGGTAACTTTTTACTACAATTTATAGCATAGCACGAAATCAACAAATGAATATTTTAAATAAGGTATAAACAAAAAATAATATATAGTAATTATTTTTTTGTTAAATATACAGGGTATAACAGAAATAAGTATATTAAATTTAACCAGTGACAGAACTCGTCAAGTGCAACAATATTTCTTAATAACTTTTTTAAATGTAAACTATAACTACGATATTTGATTTGAAGTTGGCCCACCCAGAGTTTTTTCTTAATTTCTAGTGTTTGGTAATAGCACGAACGACACTGTTAAGTTCATTAGAAAGCACTAACGATGCACTAACTAGTGATATATTACATATGAATTAAATGTTAAAATTTAATTTGAAGTTGGCCCACCCAGAGTTTTTTCTTAATTTCTAGTGTATGGTAATAGCATGAATGAAACTGTTGGGTTCATTAGAAAGCACTAACGATGCACTAACTAGTGATATGTTATATATGAATTAAATCTTAAAATTTAATATGAAGTTGGCCCACCCAGAGTTTTTTCTTAATTTCTAGTGTTTGGTAATAGCACGAACGAAACTGTTGGGTTCATTAGAAAGCACTAACGATGCACTAACTAGTGATATATTACATATGAATTAAACTTAAAATTTGATTTGAAGTTGGCCCACCCAGAGTTTTTTCTTAATTTCTAGTGTATGGTAATAGCATGAATGAAACTGTTGGTTCATTAGAAAGCACTAACGATGCACTAACTAATGATATGTTACATATGAATTAAACTTAAAATTTGATTTGAAGTTGGCCCACCCAGAGTTTTTTCTTAATTTCTAGTGTATGGTAATAGCACGAACGAAACTGTTGGGTTCATTAGAAAGCACTAACGATGCACTAACTAGTGATATGTTACATATGAATTAAATCTTAAAATTTAATTTCAAGTTGGCTCACCCCTAATTTTTATAATTTACTCAATAATGCGATGTGCACTAACGTTCATTTATAGTGCACTAAACAGCACTAACGATGCACTAACTAATAAGACAAAAAAGAACGTTGGTGCTAGATTGGGCGGGGCTAACTTGACGCCGGTCAAACACTTGGCGCGCTCACTGGGTACACGTGCATAGAGAGCGTTGTTATCTGTGTTTTGGATGGGTTCTGAGTTCTGGTGTTATTATTATTTCTTATCATTTCATTTTGGCGAATAATTTTTGGTGGTGACAGGGTGGCTATAAGGGGAGGTTTGGAGGCCACTTACGGGCGTCTACGAAATTACGTCTAACAATTTATTTATGTTCTCTTTTTGTCGACTGTTTGTTTATATCACCAACACGACGCTTATTTATATCAGACTTCTTTACTCGTTAATTCTATATCACAGACTATGTTCGCTGGCTTTGACGACGGGTTATATACCCGGCGACTTTTGTTCTATAAACTACTAGAACGTCCGCAAGACAAAAACATAGTGCACAATAGATCACGTCATCGCAATACTTAACAAGTTCGAACAGGTCTGTTACGCGCGGACATTTGGGCGCGACACAGCGGCGCCTGCTGTGCCGCAGCGGCGGCGAGGGCAACGGAGAGGCGGTGGCGAGGGCTGCGGAGCGGCGGTGGCGGCGACGTTACACTGCCCCCTCCTTAAGACTGTTTCGTCCCGGAATCTGCATGTACTACCCTTGGTGCATTTCGAATTCTTAAAGAAGTGACAGTCGATGGTCCGCTCGACTTCTTCTTTCTGTCCGTTAGGGTTAAAGCTGCAGACGAGAATTTCAACGCCGGTGAAACGGAAGAGGATCTCTAACATGTTCCTTACAATCCTCCAATCCAAACCGTCTAGATCACAACCTAACTTCGGTACCGCTAGTTTCAAAATGTCATTCTCCAGTAGCATAGCGAGTTCCATAGGCTGTGATACGACGGCTTCTGGAACGAGCGTGGTTTTGTAACAAGGTAGAAGATGTACCGCTGATGGTCTGTATTGCTATCTCTCAGTCGTAACGTTTTCCCAACAGATGGACGTTGGTTGGCCAGTTCTTGTAGTCGTCCATATTTCGCCTTAAAGACTGAAGCTATGCCGCGGGACATCTTTAAGTCTTCTGCTACGCAGTTGCCGAGGGAATAATCTGGAGACACGGTGAACAGATTTCGGGGTTCTTCTTTTGTCACGCTGTACCGGTGCCTTGCGGCCAAAGGAATAGTTCTCCATGATATCTTCAAAAGTCGGTTCTTGAGCTATGATCCGACGAACTGTTGCTCCATTATGGTCTTTGTGGTTGTCTCCGGCTAGCCGATTAAAGTGTACCACTCTCGGCTTCCCGGTAAGTCGTTTCTTAATTCTATATACCACGTCGTTTATTCTTTTAACTACCTCATAGGGCCCCCCCAATTCTTTTGCAGCTTTGGTGATAACCCTCGGCGCCTTTGTGGGTTGTAAAGCCACACTATATCCCCAGGTTTATATCCATCTTTTTCGGCTTTGATGTCATACCGGTCCTTCATTCGGTCGCTGGCAATTTGAATGTTCGTACGGACTTGTTCATGAATTTCATCCATTCTTCTCCGTAGGCCCGTAACGTAGTCTTCTCCAGCCAGGTCTTCCCCAGGTTTGCTGCCGAACACCAAGTCGCATGGTAAACACAACTCACGTCCGAATAAGATGTTCGCAGGAGTTTGTTCTGTTGTTTCATGCACGGATGAACGATAAGCCATCAGGAACAGATGAAGATGTCGGTTCCAGTCTCTTTGGTGGTTGGAGACAACCTTCGACAAATATCGGTTGATTTTTCTGTTCATTCGTTCAACCATGCCATCGGACTGCGGATGTAATGCAGTTGTCCTTGTTTTATTAATTCCTAATATCTTGCAGATATTTTGGAAAACGGCAGACTCAAATTTTTTTCCTTGGTCGGAGTGAAGTTCACGTGCAACCCCGAATCAAATTGAAACACATCTTTAAAATTTCCAATTAGATTCTTTGCCTTTGTTCTTTGGTCGGCGGTCAATTCTTGAAATGATGTTGATATCTGATTGGTTAAAGTGTCTGGAACGTCTTGAGATGTGTTTCCCTTGGTCTTCACAGTTCGAATAATCGAGGATACTGCCATGCATTCTCCCACAATTGTTCCTCTCTTCAGAACAGGATAAAAATTTACGTTCATTATACGTACTGGTATTACCCGGCTGGCTTTGACCAGTGATTTTCCGACGATAACTCCAGTGCCAGTTTTGGCATCATCATTCTTGGGCTCCAGCATAACGATACTTCCCTCACAGAAACTACCATCTAAATGTGCCTCCAGGATAGTTTCACTTCGTTCTGGGAGAGTAACGTCTTCGGCCATTAGTACGCGCACAGCTTTGTCATCTCGTGGATTTAATACGAGTTCTTCTTCATTGACCATCATCACTCCCTTCTGCAGGTCAAGTTTAAAACCATGCTTTGTCATTGCGTCCATTCCGAGTATTAATTCATCTTCAACTTCAGCTACCAGCGACCGATGTTTGAATGAGGTTTTCTCAATAGTGATGGTGACATCTACTTCTCCTAATGCGGTAGCTTGTTCTCCCGTTGCTGTACGTAATCGCCACTTAGTTGGTTGAAAATGCGTCTTGCCAGTTTTCCTTATCAAGTCGGGTCTAATTATAGTTTTTGTCGCACCCGTATCCAGTAGCATTTTCAGTGACCTTCCGTTAATAGAGCCATCCACATAGATGATATTGGCTTTATGATGAAGAGATGCGACATTACTGATGGATTGTGGAGCTACTAGATTACGGGTCGACAGTTGCCCCTTCGCATCAACCCGATTTAGTTTTCCGACTCCTTTTTTACCTTTGTCGATTCTGTCTTCTTTTGCATTTTTCTGCAAAGTCTTTGCGGATGACCCAGTTCACCGCAGTTCCAACAGTTCCGCAGTTTCTTCCAGCAAACATTTCATTTTCAATTCGCCGTAACCTCTCATCTAAATCTTCTGTGTTTTCATTTCTCTTAGCATCGATGTTTCGCACTTGCGATTGGTTACGTGACGCTTGATTGGCAGCTTCATGTTCTAATGCATATGAGAGTGCGTCAATTAAATTTTTTGAACGGGCCAATCGCAATGCTTGCCGAGTTTCGCTGTCTCGAACTCCATAGATGAATGATTGAGTAGCTACCCAGTAAACATGTTTCCTTTTTGAAACATTTCAAAATGTTACAATTTGATTATCTCTGAAATATTTTTTGTTATGTTTTTAAGACGTTTATGAAATGCCCCGTTATAAAAAATCTTAAAATAATGTTTCAAGGATGTTTCCAATATGATTTATACGGAATAATTTCTGAAATGTTTCTAAGACATTTTTCAAATGTTCCAATATTATCAATTTCATTATCTCTGAAATATTTTTTGTTATGTTTTTAAAACGTTTTTGAAATGACCCGTTATTAAAAACTTAAAATAATGTTTTAAGGATGTTTCCAATTTGATTCATACGGAATGATCTCTGAAATGTTTCTAAGACATTTTTCAAATGTTCCAATATTATCAATTTGATTATCTCTGAAATATTTTTTTGTTATGTTTTTAAGACGTTTTTGAAATGCCCCGTTATTAAAAATCTTAAAATAATGTTTTACAGATGTTTCCAATCTGATTTGTACGGAATGATTTCTGAAACGTTTCCAAGATATTTTCATTGTGGAAAATGGGCTTTGTGCGCACGCGCATTTGCTAAACAACATCAGCACTTTCCTGCCGACGCCGTGTAGGTATGAGGTCTTATTGCGTCTTTCATGGTTACACATGTGTTGTGGTAAACTTGTATCAGAAGTGCTGTACATCTTTTGTGCTCACAATCAATATTATTTTGGAATATCTCAAGGTATGTATTTGTTTTATTAGTTTCAAAAATGTTTTGGGATTAACGTCTTATTGTTTTTTCACTGTAACCTCAAAATTATGTTACGCCATCTACTGCATGGCTTAAATGGAACAGAGTATAAATTCTCATCATGTTAATAATGTCAAACAAATCCATTAATTATGATTTTTTTGTTATTATAAATTATTTTATAGATAAAAATCATGCGGCTCTAGTGCCTCAAGAAGAGACACCGCCGACATAATTAGAAAGTGGTGTTGGAGTAAGTACATTTACATATTCATTTGAACAAAAATACGTTTTTAAATGTATTATAATTGTACAAATGTATATATATTTATCAATAAAATATTAACATAAACACATTTTTTTAATACCCTTTCTATTTAATATTGCAGGAACATAATATTAGAACGACTTATTAACATTTCAAAAACATATTTTGAATTTATTACAGAACATTACAATAACGTTTAATTGATTATATTATTAACGTTACGAGAACATATTTTAAAACAATATCAGTATGTTTCCATATTGATTCAATGCATGTTTCTGGGAGGTTACAAAACTATTCTGGAAACATTGCAATTAATGTTCCTGACGGCGGACATAGGGGGTTCCAGCAACATTTCTGGAATCAATTTGAAGACATATAAGATAACATTACATTCGAAATGTTCACATTCCAGAAACATTGTAGAAACCAAAATATGTTTACTGGGTAAGCACTCCAAAACGCTGTCAGGAGCTGTAGGATGTGCGAGACGAACTAAACGGGCTATGTCGGCTTCAAATTCTTGCACCGCTTGACTACTTCGTCGTAGTTGTCCTGTTCTTCTTCCTTCAGCGTTTGTAGGATATCGATAGCTTCTCCACGCAACGCGACAGTCAACGCTGTAGCTTCTCCGTGGACATCCAATTATTTGCTTTGGCAGCCGCTTCAAATTGTTTTAAATAATTTGGCCACGAAGACTTCCCATCAAATTCCGGTGTTTTTATGTGCATTTTTGAAGTAGTATCAGGTTTTACTACTTTTCTTCCTTCTATTACACTTGGCTCAGCCACACCAGAATTCGGGATTGACGACGATGTAATTTTAGTGAATTTTTCTCGTAATTCTTCTATCTTCCTGTCATACTTTTCTTCTAAATTCTTCAGGTCTTCTTCGGTTTTTCTAGAATTCTCCTCTAATTTTTGTTCTAATGCTCTAGAGTTTTCATCTAATTTCTGTTCTAATGTTCTTATTA